>JAANYP010001819.1:92500-146373 GCA_020465985.1 Centrapalus pauciflorus | reverse complement strand
AGCTGAAACAAAGGTAAAGGTAGCAGAGGCAAACAGTAAGCTAGAGAAGTTTAGGAATTCAAGCCTAAACCTAGGGGAAGTTTTAGATGCCCAAAGACAATCTAAAAAGCCTGTAGGTCTAGGATTTCATGAAATTCCTCCACCTTTTAATGCAAACTATGTGCCTCAGCCTCAGGAGAAAACTGACAAATCAGTAGACTTAGAAGACACACCTGAACCTATATCTGAGCCTATAGTAGAAAATACACCTAAGGTGGCTGACACAACTGTCAAGGTTAAGAAAGTCAAATTTGTGACTTCCTCCAGTGAAACACCTGCAGGAAAACATAAAATTGATTGGGCTGATCAGGACGATGAGCCAGTCGCCATAGATGTACAAAAGGACCAAGACACTAGTGAGACACCTAAGTCTAAGGGTACACACAAAAAGTCCATAGATAAGATGTCTTGCTTCAGATGTCATGAGAAGGGGCATGTTGCTTCTCACTGTCCACTTAGGAAAGCCAAAAGACAGTGAACCCAACATCTGTTAAGCCCTCAACCAGTGTGGCGAGCACCAGTAGTTCTCAAAGTACCGAGAAAACTGTGCAGGCCGCACCAAAACCAGTTGTGAAACAAACACCGGTAAAGGTTGGACCAAAGGAAGTGGTTAGGACAAATTCACCGAATCGTGTCATTAATCAATCTAGGTCAGCACCTCAACAAGTCTATAGGAGCACAACACCTAGCAGGGCACACACTCCAGTTAGGTCTCATACTCCTGTTAGACATTATGCACCGGTAAGAGCTCAGGGATCACAGTCTGAATTGCAATACAATCGTAATTATCCTAGAGCTCCACAACAAATGCCTACTCAAAGGCAAAGAGTGAATTTACATCACTCGGCTCCACAACAAACTCCTGTTCAACGACCCAAGTCACCTGAAAGGCGAGATGGGTATTTGAAAGAGTTTAAGTATGTGGACGAGAATGGTATAACCAAGTCAGTCATGGCTTGGGTTCCCCGTGATAACTAACCTATTTTCTTTCATGTGCAGGAGATTACCACAGGTCCAAACAACAAGTGGTTCGTCGACAGTGGATGCTCCAGGCACATGACAGGGGAACAAAGTCTTCTTACAGACTTCAAGGGTGGGAATCGGGGGTTTGTATCATTTGCCGGTAACAAAGGAGGAAACATCACGGGTACCGGAGTGGTCACTAATGGGACGATCAAGTTGGACCAAGTTTATCACGTTGATAAACTGGTTCACAATCTCATTAGTGTATGTAACAACCTAACTTTTGATCAGTTATGTAATGTTTATGTTGAGATAATAATATAATTTTTGTTATATTATTTGTATTGCAATATTGATTAAGAATAAAAATTTATTAAGTAAATATAATTTTAAATTATATTTACGATATAATTAAATTGTTTAAAATAAAAGAGATGTATTATACAAAAATAGAAGTGGGTTAAATTGAAAACACAACTAAATGATGTATATAAACAAAGAAATGATCATTTAAGATCATTAACACCTAAATCGTTCTCTCTCTCTACTCTCTCTCATCTTACGGACAACACCAAAAAGCTTCAAGAATTCTCATAAATATTGCATTAAATTGAAGATTGAAGACCATAAGGAGTTATAAACAACATCAAGGAACATTAATCTGCAAGAAATTAAGGTAAGAATTATGTTAATTTTAGAATAATATGAATTTGGTTCGGTTTTGATGAAAAACCGAAACCAAGGATTGAAATGTGAAGATTTTATGTTGCATGTATAGGAATTTTGTTGATTATGATAAATTGAAGTATATAAAAGCTATAGAAACAAAAATCAGAGGTTTGATCATCCAAATAGTTACGAAATCTGAATTTTTATGATAAAATGATGTTCTTGATAAAAATAATTTATTTTTGATGATCTTGACAAAATTATGATGTTATGGATAAGGAAAATTGTATAAAAACATTCAATTAATGATAATATAACATAATATTAAGTTGCATATTGATTAAAATGGGTTTTAGTAAAAATTTGACAAAAATCCGTATGAAAATGAGTTAGAATATGAAGACCAAATTCTGGAATTTATGAACATGAAGGATCCGAACTCGGTTAAGTCCGAATTCGGATGCATGTCCATTTCGGATGAAACCATTTTCGGATAAGTCCTAATTCGGTTCAAATGTTTCAAATCGGATCCCTTGTTTCAGACCTTATGATTCGGATGTTATGTTATATTTTGGATTTGACCCAATTCGGATGGATAGGTTCGGTCCGAAATAGGATGATCTATTTCGGATGCTCTATTTCGGATCTTAGCATCTCGGATTTTGAAGGATCCGAATTCGGTGCCTATATTGATCCTAATTCGATCAATGCTTAATTCGAAAATCTAGGACCGAACCCGGATGACCATTTCGGATCAATCCGAATCCGGATGTGTGCTTGGTCCGAATTGGGATGCCCGTTTCGGATGAATATGAATCCGGATGATTAATTGGTCCGAATTAGAACGGCTATTTCAGATTGGTCCGAATCCGGGTGCCAGATCCGGATTGGTCCGAATCCGGATGGTCCGAATCCGGATGATCTGGAATTGGATATCCTATTTTGATATTTTAATAAAATTAAAGAGAAATGAATCAAATGATTATCAGAGTTATCAGTTATCAGAATCAGATAAAATAAGATTTTAAAGATAGAAGATGAAGATAAAGATTATGAAAAAGACATGGAATTGACATGATTTGACAATGATAATTCTGGACAGGTTCAGTGAAATTCTGAACATAGACACAAAGATTTATAAAGATAAAGCGGTCAAAGACTTGATTTGACAGAGAACAGACTGACAAAGATCAGAAAGATCAAGATTTAAAGATTAAATCCTGAGATAACTCAGGTGGCAGATTTATATCTGTTTGATAAAAGACCAGACCTGTGAGTTATAGATATTCAGATTGAACATGCATAGATCCGGTTGAGATATATTGTTGCTGATAGATTTATTGACATTCACTTTATCAGCTGGAATGAGACCTGTGCACACCATGGATGGGTGTTGCCCAGTGGATCATGATAGCTATTTGATTATCTTTTCATATTGCATTTAATATTGCTTCAGACTTTGCCTTTATGATTCATTGCTATCATGACTTCTAAGACATATGTTTCCATTATTGATCAGACATTTGATAGAATTGATTCAGCTTGACTAGCCCTTATGGTCTATTGTTCTAGACCCGGCTATTTCACCAGTTCTTATGAATTGGTAATGACCTCCGATGTTCCGCCATATTGACTTACTGGTAGCTAGCCCAGTATGTGGTTGATCCCCACGATATAAGCGTGAGTGTGGCTTGAACATCATCCGATCTTATGATACTATATCTCAATCATGAGGGCTGTAGCGGCAGCCAAGACATATCACGCTAAGACTAATGACTCCGTTTGACACGCATGTTGATATTGAAAATCTATATACTCACTAAGCTTTGCTTACAGATGTTGCATTAATATTTTACAGGAAAAGCCAAAGGAAAATCACCTGCAGGACCTAGTACTTAGGTCATTGAAGATCCAAGTTTTGAAGATTTTCTAGACCACTACCCAACAAATCTTTCTGGTATTGATTGGAAGACAACAATTGTGGTGGTTCTGGGTAGACTTGATGTAATGTATAATGTTATGATTAGATTAGATGTTACCCTTTTATAACTTTATTCTGAAATATGTAACTTAAATCCTAATCTGTAATGTACATGTAATTTCATTATTCCGCAATTTAATTACCCTATCTTAGTATGATTGATATCGTGTTGCATGAAGTGGGACCTAGACTCTGAGGACTGACCCGGAAGGGAAGGTCTTCACAGGATGGTATCAGAGCCCATAGTTTGAGTGAATCAAGTATTACGTGAGTATACTTGGTCTCAAACTGAAGCAATACAAATGTATCAATCATTTAGGTGGTTTGAAATGAGATAGGATGTACAGACTGTTAGGATGGGAAAAAGGGTACATAGATCTAAGTCTATAAACTGATAGTTGAATGATTTTAATTTTCAGTAGAAGATGTCAGGATCAGGTGATATTCCCAGCAATATGAACCCACAACAGATGTTTGAAATGATGCAACAACTTCTAGCCCAACACTCAGAACAACAGAACAAAATAATGCAAGAACAGTTTCAGGCCAGAGATGAGGCCGAAGCTAAAAGACGCGAAGAAAAGAAAAATAAGAGAAAAGAAAAGCAAGTCCAGACTAATGAATCTGATTCTGATAAATCTAATCCTGAAACCCAAATTGCTCAGCCAAAAGGCTGCAAATTTAAAGATTTCAAAGCGAGCGGTGCCTTGAACTTTGAGGGAACAGTTAATCCGATTCAGGCGATGGATTGGATTAGTCATACCGAAGAGATCTTTAGAATCTCTGACTGTTTAGACTCGAAGAAAGTGAGTTATGCGTCTGCACTATTTGTGGGAGCTGCCCGTGCATGGTGGAAAACTCAGCGAAGTATCTATGGTGAGGATGTGATTCAGACTTTAGAATGGGAGCAGTTTCTTGATATGTTCAATGCGAAGTACTGTCCGATCGACCAACAAGATAAAATGGAAGTACAACTGATGCAACTGACTCAGGGAACGAAGACAGTCGACGAATACGAGCACGAGTTTTCGCGATTATGCGGTTATTCCTCATACCAAGTTGCTACCGAAGAAAGAAAGATGAATAGATTCCGTGTAGGACTCAATCCTAGATATCGACATCCGATGAGCGCGATCAAATACAAGAGTTACTTGGAAATGGTAGAAGTGGCTAGACAAATCGATCGAGGTTATTTAGAATACGGCGATCAGCTTTATGCTCCGTCTACTAACCCGATGAATCCGTCTCCTCCGAAGAAACAAAGATTTGGCAGATTTTTCAAGCCAAATAAGTCGCAATCTCAACAATCTCAGCATAGTTCACAACAGAAAGCACAAGTTTACTCCCTCACGAACGAGCCACGATTCTGTAAGCGATGCAGAAAGTCACACATGGGGTTGTGCAATCCAGAAGATGTTACTTGTTTCGCGTGCAACATGATCGGTCACAGTAGTGAAGAATGTCCACAGCAGGGACGTGGATGCGCAAAATGTGGAAAAAGAGGACACTTTATGTATCAGTGTCGTAGCGGGCCGCGTTATCAGTCTCAGTCATCAGCTGAAGGGTCTACAGTTAAGAGTTCTGCTGCTACGCCGACTGCAAAGACTCGAGCTTTTCAAATAACAGCCGAGGAAGCAATAGAAACACCTGATGTAGTTACGGGTATGTTTTTACTTAACTCGATTCCGGCTCGTGTATTATTTGATTCTGGCGCAAGTCGTTCTTTCATATCAACCTCTTTTGCACGACAATTATGTAAGATTCCATCAAAGCTTCCCGTGATACTAGACATTGAGACAGCCAGTAACAATTTCGTTATGGCTGATTCCGTTTATCGAAACTGCACACTACTTGTTGATAATATCGTATTTAATCTCGACCTCATCCCGATTCCGTTAAAAGAATTTGATGTCATCATCGGCATGGATTGGCTAATGAACAACGAGGCTACAATTATCTGCAACCGGCGAGTCATCAGAATCAAGTCTTCAGATGGCCGAGTATTGGAGATCAAGGGCGAGAAGCGGAAAGGTGCACATTGTTTCATATCTGTTGAAAAAGCGCATAAGTACTTATCAAAGGGTCACGAATCTTATATTTGTTATGTTTCATCTGAATCCAACTCTGAAAAGAAATCTTTGTCCGATATTCCTATCGTCTGTGAATTCCCAGACGTATTCCCTGACGATATTTCCGGAGTGCCACCGGAACGTCAAGTCGAGTTCAGTATAGACTTGGTTCCTGGTGCGGCTCCTATCGCAAAAGCTCCATACAGACTTGCACCTGCAGAAATGCAAGAAATGTCTAAGCAACTGCAAGAGCTGTTAGAGAAGGGGTTTATCCGACCGAGTTCTTCTCCGTGGGGTGCACCAGTTCTATTTGTCAAAAAGAAAGACGGAACCTTCCGTATGTGCATCGACTACCGAGAGTTGAACAAAGTCACCATAAAGAATAAATATCCTTTGCCCAGGATTGATGATCTGTTTGATCAACTGCAAGGAGCTAGTTATTTCTCAAAGATAGATCTCCGTTCTGGGTATCATCAACTGAAAGTAAGAAATGAGGATATTCCGAAGACAGCCTTCCGTACAAGATATGGTCATTACGAATTTCTCGTGATGCCGTTCGGCTTAACAAATGCACCAGCGGCATTCATGGATCTCATGAATCGCGTGTGCAGACCAATGTTGGATAAATCCGTTATCGTGTTCATAGACGATATTCTGATTTACTCCAAAACGGAGGCTGATCATTCCGTTCATCTGCGACAGTTGCTAGAGTTGTTAAGAAAAGAAAGACTCTACGCAAAATTTTCTAAATGTGAATTTTGGCTCAGACAGGTATAATCTCTATTATATATGTCTTGAGCTGTTTTCCTTAACTATTCTATGATTCACATCAGAATTTGAATTTCTATTTTGATTCTTATAGATCCAGTTCCTTGGCCATGTTGTTTCTGGCGAAGGGATTTCCGTTGATCCTTCGAAAGTCGAGGCCGTTCAGAAATGGCAAACGCCTCGTAATGCCTCTGAAATCCGAAGTTTCCTTGGATTGGCCGGTTATTATCGGCGATTCATAAAGGACTTCTCAAAGATTGTTGTGCCGCTTACAATGCTAACACGAAAGAATACTCCTTTCGTTTGGTCCAATAAACAGCAAGAGGCATTTGATATTCTGAAGCAAAAGTTGATTCAAGCGCCGATCCTAGCCTTGTCAGAAGGTAATGATGATTTCGTTGTCTATAGCGATGCCTCTGGTACTGGCTTAGGATGTGTTCTGATGCAAAGGGGAAAAGTAATTGCCTATGCTTCAAGGCAATTAAAAGACTATGAGAAAAGTGCACCAACTCATGATCTTGAGTTGGCTGCTGTTACCTTTGCGCTGAAGATCTGGCGTCACTATCTATATGCGACTCGGTGTCAGCTCTACACCGATCATAAGAGTCTCAAATACCTTTTCGCTCAAAAAGATCTGAACATGAAGCAGCGTCGGTCCTTGGAGCTTATCAAGGATTATGACTGCGAGATCTTATATCATCCCGGCAAAGCAAATGTTGTCGCGGATGCGTTGAGTAGAAAAGTATATCCAGAAAAGTGCTGTTATGCTCTAACTCCAGTTATATTCTCTTCTGATCTTATTGAAGACATCCGAGTTGCTCAAGCTGAAGCATTAAAAGAAGAGAATATTGATTCTGAAAATCTAAAAGGGCAACTACAATTTCTAACTATGAATCATTTGGGACTTCACTGTTTCAAGGGAAACCGAATCTGGATTCCTAAATATGGTTCTATTCGTAGCACTCTTCTGTCCGAAGCTCATCAGTCCAAGTTATCTATACATCCTGGTAGCTCAAAGATGTACTTTGATCTGAAAGCTGATTACTGGTGGCCAGGAATGAAGAAAGACATCGGAAAATGTTTTGAAAGCTGCAAAGTATGTCAGATGGTTAAGGCAGAACACCAGAAACCCTTCGGGGATATGCAACCACTGCCAGTTCCTGAATGGAAGTGGGAGCATATAACTATGGACTTCATTACGAAGTTGCCAAAGACCAAAAGACAGCACGACTCCATCTGGGTAGTCGTTGACTGATTAACGAAATCAGCACATTTCATTCCAATGAAAGAAACTTATTCTTTGGATAGATTGGCATAGTTGTACATCACAGAAATTATTTCTCGTCATGGTGTGCCAAAGTCTATTGTATCTGATCGTGATAGTCGCTTCACATCCAGATTCTGGCAAGCACTACAAGAAGGGATGGGTACTCGGATCTCTATGAGTACCGCTTATCATCCAAGTGCAGATGGCCAGAGTGAGCGTACTATCCTAACTCTTGAAGATATGCTTCGTGCCTGCGTTCTTGATTTAGGTGGTAACTGGGATGACCACTTGCCGTTGGTCGAATTCTCATACAATAACAGTTATCATTCAACAATCAAGATGGCTCCTTTTGAAGCTTTGTACGGAAGAAAATGCAGAACTCCTACCTGTTGGCGCGAAACAGGTGAATCGCCAATAGCAGGACCTGCCCTTCTACAGTTGACTCATGAAAAGATTCAACTTGTTAGAAGAAATATTCTTGAAGCTCAAAGCAGGCAGAAGTCATATTATGACAACCGGCACAGATCAATCAATTTTGCAGTTAATGATTGGGTGATGCTGAAAGTATCCCCAATGAAGAATGTGGTACGGTTCATTAAAAGAAACAAGTTAGCTCCGAGATTTATTGGTCCGTTCAAGATTGTGGAAAAGATTGGGAATCAGTCTTACCGTCTTGATCTACCAGCGGACTTAGCTGGAATACATCCTGTATTCCATGTTAGTCACTTGAGAAAGAGTTTAGCTGATGAAAGAGAAGTGCAGATACCACACGTTAACTTGCAAATTGATGAGAAGCTTCGCGTGGTTGAAGAGCCAGAACGTATTCTGGACTCGAAGACCAAAAAGCTTCGGAATAAAGAAATACAGATGGTGCTTGTCCAGTGGAAACACCACAAAGGTTCGCATCAGTCTTGGGAATCCAGAGATGTCATGAAAGCAACATATCACAGTCTGTTCGAACGTAGCTAACTTCGGGGACGAAGTTTGTGCGTGGTGGAGCCCATTCTGTAACAACCTAACTTTTGATCAGTTATGTAATGTTTATGTTGAGATAATAATATAATTTTTGTTATATTATTTGTATTGCAAATATTGATTAAGAATAAAAATTTATTAAGTAAATATAATTTTAAATTATATTTACGATATAATTAAATTGTTTAAAATAAAAGAGATGTATTATACAAAAATAGAAGTGGGTTAAATTGAAAACACAACTAAATGATGTATATAAACAAAGAAATGATCATTTAAGATCATTAACACCTAAATCGTTCTCTCTCTCTACTCTCTCTCATCTTACGGACAACACCAAAAAGCTTCAAGAATTCTCATAAATATTGCATTAAATTGAAGATTGAAGACCATAAGGAGTTATAAACAACATCAAGGAACATTAATCTGCAAGAAATTAAGGTAAGAATTATGTTAATTTCAGAATAATATGAATTTGGTTCGGTTTTGATGAAAAACCGAAACCAAGGATTGAAATGTGAAGATTTTTATGTTGCATGTATAAGAAATTTGTTGATTATGATAAATTGAAGTATATAAAAGCTATAGAAACAAAAATCAGAGGTTTGATCATCCAAATAGTTACGAAATCTGAATTTTTATGATAAAATGATGTTCTTGATAAAAATAATTTATTTTGGATAATCTTGACAAAATTATGATGTTATGGATAAGGAAAATTGTATAAAAACATTCAATTAATGATAATATAACATAATATTAAGTTGCATGTTGATTAAAATGGGTTTTAGTAAAAATTTGACAAAAATCCGTATGAAAATGAGTTAGAATATGAAGAACAAATTCTGGAATTTATGAACATGAAGGATCCGAACTCGGTTAAGTCCGAATTCGGATGCATGTCCATTTCGGATGAAACAATTTTCGGATAAGTCCTAATTCGGTTCAAATGTTTAAATTCGGATCCCTTGTTTCAGACCTTATGATTCGAATGTTATGTTAATTTTCGGATTTGACCCAATTCGGATGGATAGGTTCGGTCCGAAATAGGATGATCTATTTCGGATGCTCTATTTCGGATCATAGCATCTCGGATCTTGAAGGATCCGAATTCGGTGCCTATATTGATCCTAATTCGGTCTATGCTTAATTCGAAAATCTAGGACCGAATCCGGATGACCATTTCGGATCAATCCGAATCCGGATGTGTGCTTGGTCCGAATTGGGATGCCCGTTTCGGATGAATATGAATCCGGATGATTAATTGGTCCGAATTAGAACAGCTATTTCAGATTGGTCCGAATCCAGGTGCCAGATCCGGATTGGTCCGAATCCGGATGGTCCGAATCCGGATGATCTGGAATTGGATATCCTATTTTGATATTTTAATAAAATTAAAGAGAAATGAATCAAATGATTATCAGAGTTATCAGTTATCAGAATCAGATAAAATAAGATTTTAAAGATAGAAGATGAAGATAAAGATTATGAAAAAGACATGGAATTGACATGATTTGACAATGATAATTCTGGACAGGTTCAGTGAAATTCTGAACATAGACACAAAGATTTATAAAGATAAAGCGGTCAAAGACTTGATTTGACAGAGAACAGAGTGACAAAGATCAGAAAGATCAAGATTTAAAGATTAAATCCTGAGATAACTCAGGTGGCAGATTTATATCTGTTTGATAAAAGACCAGACCTGTGAGTTATAGATATTCAGATTGAACATGCATAGATCCGGTTGAGATATATTGTTGCTGATAGATTTATTGACATTCACTTTATCAGCTGGAATGAGACTGGTGCACACCATGGATGGGTGTTGCCCAGTGGATCATGATAGCTATTTGATTATCTTTTCATATTGCATTTAATATTGCTTCAGACTTTGCTTTATGATTCATTGCTATCATGACTTCTAAGACATATGCTTACATCATTGATCAGACATTTGATAGATTGATTCAGCTTGACTAGCCTTTATGGTCTATTGTTCTAGACCCGGCTATTTCACCAGTTCTTATGAACTTGGTAATGACCTCCGATGTTCCGCCATATTGACTTACTGGAAGCTAGCCCAGTATGTGGCTGATCCCCACGATTTAAGCGTGAGTGTGGCTTGAACATCATCCGATCTTATGATACTATATCTCAATCATGAGGGCTGTAGCGGCAGCCAAGACATATCACGCTAAGATTAATGACTCCGCTTGACACGCATGTTGATATTGAAAATCTATATACTCACTAAGCTTTGCTTACAGATGTTGCATTAATATTTTACAGGAAAAGCCAAAGGAAAATCACCTGCAGGACCTAGTAATTAGGTCATTCAAGATTCAAGTTTTGAAGATTTTCTAGACCACTACTCAACAAATCTTTCTGGTACTGATTGGAAGACAACAATTGTGGTGGTTCTGGGTAGATTTGATGTAATGTATGATATTATGATTAGATTAGATGTTACCCTTTTATAACTTTATTTTGAAATATGTAAACTTAAATCCTAATCTGTAATGTACATGTAATTTATTATTCCGCAATTAATTACCCTATCTTAGTATGATTGATATCGTATTGCTATTTGTGGGACCTAGACTCTGAGGACTGACCCGGAAGGGGAGGTCTTCACAAATAGTATTTATCGCGTCTCATCTTTTTAAAACTTTTTATTTTTAGGTTTTATGTATAGATAAAAATTTATTTTTTACACAGAATAAAATTAAAAAATGTTTAAAATAAATTATAAATTAATGCATTATTTTTAATATATATATATATATATATATATATATATATATATATATATATATATATATATATATATATATATATATATATATATATATATATATATGCTTTATAAATCTTTATTTATTAAAATCATAATTTCATGGTTCTTGTATTTATATAATAGTATTTAATTGTGACGTTAAAATATCAAAATAAAATGTTCAGATTCGGATCCATTAAATTCGGACCATCCGGATTGGTCATCCGGATTTGGACCAATCCGGATCAATCACCCGGATTCGGACATAACCGAAATGGGTCAACCGGATTCGGACCGGGCTGAACCGAAATGGCAATATCCGAATTACACCATCCGAACTCGGGTCATCCGAGTTCGGACCACCTTTCATCCGAATTGAAACATGGGGACCGAATTTAGGATCATCCGAATTTGGACAAGTGAATTTCGGACCAAATAAGATCCGAAACAGCCATCCGAATTGGCACCCGAATTAGTCTTCATCCGAATTCGGGTCATCCGAATTCGGACCCAAGACTTGTAAATTTTCCAGAATTGTTCTTCATGTTCTAACATTTGTTCATACGGGTTTTTACATAAAATTCACTAAAATTCATTTATATTAACATGCAACTTAATATAATGATTTATTATCATTATTGGATTGTTTTTATATAATTTTCCCTATCATAAACATCATTAAATTACCAAGATCATCCAAATTTCTTTCTTTTTGCCAAGAACACATGGTTTTTATCAAAATTCAGATTTCCTCATTACTAAGTTGATCCAACCCACGAATTTAGTTTCTATTACATCTAATAACTTAGATTTAGCATAATCTACTAAAAATCTATACATGCATTACAAATTTCATGTTTTAAATTCTTGGTTTCGGTTTTTACACAAAACCGAACCAAACATACATATATTTCGAAATTAGAGAAATTATTACCTCAAATCTTTGTAGTTTGATGATGTTTGTTGATTGTTGTAACTCTTTCTTGTATTGATTCTTCAATTAATGGACAATTTATGAGAATTTTGGTGAGAAATTTTGGAGGAACCGTAGGTGAAGAAGAAAGAAGAGAGAGAGTAGATTTCTTTAAATGATGGTTAATGAGCAATATTTTGGTTTATATATTCCAGTTTATCATTTGTGTAATTAACCCACTTCCACTTTTGTATTTTATGTCTCTTTACGAACAAGACAGGTGCACCCCACGGAGATGAACTCGATCGGATAAATCCCTTCTCTAACAGATCTTGCAATTGCTTTGACATTTCCTGCATTTCTGCAGGAGCAAGTCTGTAGGTGGCTTTAGCGATGGCAGCCGCACCAGGAACTAAGTCAATCCCGAATTCAACTTGTCGTTCCGGTGGCACTCCAGAAATGTCATCAGGGAATACGTCTGGGAACTCACAGACGATCGGAATATCAGATACAGATTTCTTGTTGACTTCCGAGGTGGATTCAGACGAGACATAACAAGGATAAGGTTCGTGACCCTTAGTTAGATACTTACGCGCTTTCTCAACCGATATAAAACAATGAGCACCTTTACGCTTGTCGCCTTTGATCTCTAACACTCGGCCGTCTGAAGTCTTGATTCGGATGATTCGGCGGTTGCAGAAGATTGTAGCCTCGTTGTTCGTTAACCAATCCATGCTGATGATGACGTCGAACTCTTTTAACGGTATTGGGATAAGATCGAGGTTGAACACAACGCGATTGACAAGCAATGTGCAATTTCGGTAAACGGAATCAGCCATAACATAATTGTTACTTTCTGTCTGTATATCGAGTATAACAGGAAGCTTCGAAGGAAACTTAGATAATCTTCGCGCAAAAGTAGTCGAGATGTATGAACGGCTTGCACCGGAATCGAATAACACACGCGCAGGTTTTGAATTTAGTAAAAACGTACCGGTAACCACATCCGGGGTTTCTTTCGCTTCCTCCGCCGTTATTTGGAAGGCGCGGGTCCTAACAGTTGGAGTTGCAGCTGAGCTTTTCATGGTAGAACCTCCAACTGATGACTGTGATTGACCTCGTTGTCCACTATGGCACTGATACACGAAGTATCCACGCTTTCCGCATTTAGCACAACCAAGACCTCGCTGAGGGCACTCTTCTCTACTATGGCCGATTCTGCTACACACATAACATGTGACGTCATCTGGATTACACAATCCCATATGCGATTTTCTGCATCTCTTGCAGAATCGTGGTTCATTTGTAAGCGAATAAGCTTGAGCTTTTTGTGGCGAACTGTACTGTTGAGATTGCTGGGGTTGCTGGGACTGAGATTTATTTGGCTTGAAGAATCTGCCGAATCTTTGCTTCTTTGGAGGAGAAGGACATGTCGGGTTCGTTGATGGAGCGTAGAGTTGATCGTCGTACTCTAAATATCCCCTCTCAATCTGCCTTGCCGCTTCACCCATTTCGAGATAAGAATTATACTTTATCGCGCTCATTGGGTGTCGATATCTCGGGTTAAGTCCTCCACGAAATCGGTTCATCTTTCTTACTTCAGTAGCTACCTGATATGAAGAATATCCACAAAGCCGTGAGAATTCATGCTCATACTCGTCTACAGTCTTAGTGCCTTGGGTTAACTGCATCAGTTGCACCTCCATCTTGTCTTGTTGGTCAGCAGGACAATACTTCGACTTGAACATTTCAAGAAACTGGTCCCATTCTAGAGTCTGGATGACCTCCTCACCATAAATACTTCTCTGGGTCTTCCACCAGGCACGGGCAGCACCCACAAACAGAGCAGATGCATAACTCACTTTCTTTGACTCCAAGCAATCAGAGATTCTGAAGATTTCTTCAGTGTGACTGATCCAATCCATCGCCTGAATTGGATTGATTGTACCCTCGAAGTAAAGGGCACCGCTGGCTTTAAAATCTTTGAACTTACAGCCTTTCGGCTGCTCAATTTGGACATTCGGGGTAGAGTTATCAGAATCAGATTCATTATTCTGGATTTGTTTATCTTTTCTCTTATTCTTTTTGTCAGCACGTCTTTTTGCTTCGGCCTCATCTCTAGCCTGAAGCTGTTCTTGCATATTCTTATTTTGTTGTTCAGTATGTTGGGCTAATAGTTGTTGCATCATTTCAAACATTTGTTGTGGGGTCATGTTGTTAGGAATATCACCTGATCCTGACATCTTTACTGAAAATTAAAACCATTTAACTATCAGTTTATAGACTTAGATCTATGTACCCTTTTTCCCATCCTAACAGTCTGTACATCTTATCTCAGTTCAAACCACCTAAATGATTGATACATATGTATTGCTTCAGTTTGAGACCAAGTATTACTCTCGTAATACTTGATTCACTCAAACTATGGGCTCTGATACCATCCTGTGAAGACCTCCCCTTACAGGGCAGTCCTCAGAGTCTAGGTCCCACATCATGCAACACGATATCAATCATAACTAAGATAGAGTAATTTAAGTTGCGGAATTTCAGATTACAAGTACAAACATTAGGATAAGTTTAATACAATTTTAGTTCAGATTACAATTTTCAAATTAAACTAATAAAGGGCACAAGACTATTCTAATTCATGTCATCATACATTCAAATCAAATCTACCCAGACCACCACAATTATCTTCTGCCAATTAGTACCGAAGGGTTTGTTGAGTAGTGGTCTATAGAAAACTTCAATCTTGATCTGGTAAGACCTATGAACTAGGTCCGGCAGGTGACTTTCCTTTTATCTTTTCCTGTAAAAAGGTCAAATAGCAGCTGTAAGCATGGCTTAGTGAGAATATAGATTTTCAGATTACATGCATTAATCAAGCGGATCATGGGTCAAAGCGTGATATGTCTGGACTGCCGCTACAGCCACTCATGATTGAGACATAGAATTCATAGAATTGGATGATGTTCAGCCCACGCTCACGCTTTTAGTGGAAGCTATCCACTTATGCTGGGCTAGCTACCAGCGGTCTTCATGGGGGAACATCGGAGTATCAATACCAAGTTCAATAGAACTGGTGACATAGCTAGGTCTAGAACAATAGACCGAAAAAGCTAATCATGCTAAGCTGAATCAATATGTCAAAGATGCGAGTAATAATGAAAGCATAAGTCATCAAGGTCATGATAGCAATAAACTCATAACAATATCTGAAATGAATTATAAGTACAATGTCATGCGAAATGATAAGTCAAATAGCTATCATGATCCACAGGGCATCACCGAACCATGGTGTGCACATGTCACAATCCAGCTGAGCATTCATGAATGTCAAATAATCTATCATCAACAATATATCTCAACCGGAAGTCTAGCATGCAAAACTGAATATCTATAACTCACAGGTTCTTGGTCTTTATCAAGCAGATTTATATCCACCACCTGAATTATCTCAGGATTTATCTTTAATCTTGATCTATCTGATCTCTGGCTTTTCTTTTCTAATCAGTGACCCACTTTCAATTTTCTTTAAATCTGTGTTCAGGATTTAACTGAACCTGTCCAGAATTTATCATATCGTATCATTAGCTTTAAGCTTTTAAATCTGTATTTAATCTGATCTGATTACTGATAACTCATCAATATTTGTTAGTTCCTTTTCTTTGTTTCTTTGAATTCTCAAAGGATATATATATATATATATATATATATATATATATATATATATATATATATATATATATATATATATATATATATATATATATATATATATGCTTTATAAATCTTTAGTCATTAAAATCATAATTTCATGTTGATTTATCAATCTTTAAATCACTAATATCATTTATTCATGGTTCTTGTATTTATAAAATAATATTTAATTGTGATGTTAAAATATCAAAATATAAGGCACGGATTCGGGTCAACCGGATTCGGACCGGGCTGAACCGAAATGGACATTATCCGAATTACACCATCCGAACTCGGGTCATCCGAGTTCGGACCACCTTTCATCCGAATTGAGTAATCCGAATTAGGTGCATCATCCGAGATAGATCCGAAAAGCACCATCTGAATTTCGACATTAGATCCGAACCGGGGTTTCATCCGAATTCGGACTCAGCCGAATTCGGATCCCACATGTTCATATTTTCCCAGATTTTGTTCTTATTGTTCTTAACTTTATGCATACGGGTTTTTCATAAAATTTATAAAAAGTTATTTCTATTAACATGCAACATAAAATAATGTTATATTATCATTATTGGGTTGATTTTATATCATTTTCCCCATCAAAAACATCATAAATTCATCAAGATCATCCAAATTATAAACTTTTGTCAAGAACACATTTTTATCACTAAAAATCCGATTTCTTCATTAGTAAGTTGATCCAACCCACGCATTTAGTTTCTATTACATCTAATAACTTAGATTTATCATAATTTACTAAAAATTCATACATGCAATACATAAATTTCATGTTTTAATCATGGGTTTCGGTTTTTATCAAAACCAAACTAAAACTCATAAAATTTCGAAATTAATCTAATTATTACCTTGAATGTTCTTGGTTGATGATGTTTAATGTTGTTTGTAACCTTCACTTGACTTCAAATCTTCAATTAATGCACAATTTATGAGAATTCTTGAAATTCTTTGGATGTTGGCCGAGAGATAGAGAGAAGTTAGAGAGAGAGAGTGGTTGGGTTTAAATGATCTTAAATGATCATTTCTTTGTTTATATACATCATTTAATTGTGTTTTCAATCTAACCCATTATACTTTTGTATAATACATCTCTTTTGTTTTACTCATTTTAATTATATCATAGATATAATTTAAAATCATATTTACTTAATTAAACTTTCATTCTTAATTAATATTTGCAACATAAATAATATAACAAAATTACATTATTATATCAAAATCAAGCGTTACATGATTGATCAAAAGTTAGGTTGTTACACTCTCAGAAGTTCCTACAACCAGAGCCCGAGCGAGACTGTCCTATACACCACCTATTCTGGTAAACAGTCCAGTTAAAGTACCAGTTTAAAAAATTTCAACTCTTTGATCATATGATATATTAAAAATAAATCTCCTTTTATTTGAAAAACTATATTTATAAAAAAAATGTCACATTTAACACTTGACAAATTAATTAAAGTTTCCAATTTAAACTTCCTTTTAAATACTTTAATTTTTCATCAAAATTGATTGTAGTTTTGATTTCTTTTATTTATCTACTTTGTCATCACAAACACGCAGATATAAATAAAGCATAAAGATATAATAAATACAACCACACGTGTGGTATCTGTATCTCTCTTTCATCAGCTAGACTCTTTCTTAGATGACTAACATGGAATACAGGATGTATTCCAGCTAAGTCAGTTGGTAGTTCAAGACGATAAGATTGATTTCCTATCTTTTCAACAATCTTGAACGGGCCGATGTGTGACACCCTCTTGCTTTGATAGTATAAATGTAATCACCAGGATCGACAAACAACCCAATGAATAATATGATAATTAAGATTGAATACTTAAAACAGATTTAAGAAGTTCCACACTAAAGCATTAAAAGTACACGACTACAGTGATTAAGTTTAACTATTACAACACAAAGTAGTAATTCCCAGCCCAAAGCTATTACATTCAAGTACCAATAGCTTCTAAAGTCTCCGGGATATTGAATTGAATTGCTTAAGTACAAGGTCCAGCTACACTTTTGTCTTTGCCTGAAAACATGGTGAGTCAACAGTAAGCTAATTGCTTAGTGAGATAACAGATTATACAAACAACAAATATTTCTTTACAAGCAATTTGCCCCATGTATGTGAAAACAGGCAGTGTAAGCCTCAGTGTATGTGAAAACCATGCAGTGCTAGCATGGGGTTGGCAGTTCAAATACTGATCGGGGATGTGCCGAACCTGACGGGATAACGAGTGGGATGATCAGTCCCCGACAGTGGCCTGCTGTCAGCCCCAGTTCAGGTCGCATCAGATTGTGAAGTAATGATCATGCAGTGCAAGCATGATGTAATAGATGCACTTTCAAATGAACGCTGGCTACATGTGTGTTACATGTCAAGTACGAGTGTGCATCATAACAACAAAGTAATCATGAGTGCCAATTGATGTATGAACAATGTGAACATGCCATTGAATATATAAACATGAATGCAAAAACAATAAATGTTAGAATGACAATCTGTTACTCACAGTGATTGGTATAGTGTGACTTGTCTCTGAATCAATGTGTCTTTTGATAACACCACAATCATCTGTAAAGTAAGTGTAATAGTGATTTTGTGTCAGTAATTGCTTAAATCTTATATTCTGTAATTTAAATGAAATTCTAACTGAATTCGGACCACATCCGAATTCGGATGGTCCGAAATCCGGATGGTCCGAATTGGGTGAGGTCCGAAGTAGAGTGGGTCCGAATTGGGGTGAAGTCCGAAATGGGTGTGGTCCGAAGTCACTATAGGTCCGAATTAGGTTGGGAGTCCGAATTGGGATGGACCCGAAATTGTAGTTGGTCCGGATTGCTACTGGTCCGAACTGGGTAGGGATCCGAATTCGGATGGATCATCAGTCCGAGTTCATACTTGGTAAAATTCTAACATTTTCCAGAATTTACTTTTGGACCATTTTTACATGTTTTGAGTCTAATATTGCAAATGTGAGCTTAGTAGCACTATCTTAACACTTTATACTTTAAACTACAACTTAAATATACCAAATTAATCTCATGTTCTTCATTTGTTCGAAGAACATCTACTAAAACACACACAAAATCTCTGAAATCATACTTAGAGGTGGAATTAGAATCTGAAATTTGGTATACAACATTATCATCACTCGATTTTAACATTGCAACACTAATATTCAACATGCATCAACAATTGAAACATAGATCTTATGATTCGGTTTTCACTAAAAACCGAACCAAAACTTCAAGAATTCGTAAATATGAGCAAACGTTACCTCAAATTGTTTGTTGCAGCAGTTATAGTTCCTAAATTGCAACTTGAATCCAACTTTTACACTTGAAATTGTTGAGTTCTTGGGTGTTCTTGATAAAACTCGAGAGATAGAGAGAGAGTGAGGGAGTCGGCTAGAGAGAGAGTGTAGTGAGAGAGTGGATTTTGAAAAGTGAAAGACTTTTCCCCTTTTTATTTCTATTTTGACCCAATTGCACATTATACCCCTCAACTTCGTATTTTCTTACTTAACTGATAATATGATCAAAATTTAACTTAAATTGATATAATAATCCCTTAACACAATAATTAAGTCCTTAAAGCTGTAAATTACATATAATTGAAAAATAGGGATGTTACAGCATCGGCGCCACCACGCCTATACTTCGTCCGCGAAGTCATGCTGCGCTAAACAAACTTGGGTACTTAGTCTTCATGTCTTCTTCTGATTCCCAAGTATGATTAGCTCCCCGATGATGCTTCCACTTGACCAGCACCATCCTGATTTCCTTGTTGCGGAGTTTCTTGACTTTTGTTTCCAGTATACACTCCGGCTCATCAACGAACCTTAGTCGTTCGTCAATCTTAACTTCCGAATGATCAGTCCATGGTTCCCTTTCGGGCACCAGACTCTTCCTTAAGTAGCCCACATGAATGACCGGGTGAACACCTGACAATTCCTCCGGCAAGTCCAAATGATAGGACTGATTACCAACTCTTTCTACTATCTTGAAGGGTCCTATGAACCGAGGCGATAACTTTCCTCGCTTTACGAATCTTGTAACACCTTTCATTGGGGAAACCTTCAAGTATACCCACTCATCCTTCTGAAACTCTATCGCTTTATGGCGGTGATCGTGATAGTTCTTTTGCCGATCTTGTTCCGTTTTCATGTATTGCCGAATGAGTTGAATCTTTTCGTTTGTTTCTTGCAATAAGGCAGGACCAGCTATTGGAGTTTCTCCTGTTTCCCTCCAACAGGTTGGAGTCCTACACTTTCTGCCATACAGGAACTCGAATGGTGTCATCTTGATTGTGGAATGGTAACTATTGTTGTAGGAGAATTCAACCAATGGGAGGTGATCGTCCCAATTACCACCCAAATCCATGACACAGGCTCTGAGCATGTCTTCCAGTGTTAAGATCGTCCTTTCACTCTGCCCATCAGATTGAGGTCTGTAAGCAGTACTCATTGCGATACGAGTACCAAGACCGTTTTGCAGAGCAGCCCAGAAGTTAGAAGTAAATCTACTATCTCGATCAGAGACAATAGACTTAGGCACACCATGTCTGATGACGATTTCGTTTACGTAGATTTGGGCAAGACGGTCCAGTGAATAGGTTTCTCGAATGGGAATAAAGTGAGTAGATTTTGTCAATCGATCAACAATGACCCAAATGGCATCATGTTGACGACGTGTCTTGGGCAGCTTTGTTATGAAATCCATAGTAATATGATCCCACTTCCATTCCGGGATAGGAAGAGGTTGCATACTACCAAAGGGTTGCTGGTGTTCTGCTTTGACTAATCTGCATGTTCTGCATCTTTCCACAAATTGACCAACGTCTCTTTTCAACCCTAGCCACCAGAAATCGGCTTTCAGGTCGTTGTACATCTTTGTGCTTCCAGGGTGAATTGAGAACTTAGATTGGTGAGCTTCTTCAAGAATTACTTCTTTCATGTTCCCGAACTTAGGAACCCAAACTCTACCGTATACACCTTTGAGTCCGGTTCCGTCGTCTTGCATTAATGGCAACTGTATTCTGATATCTTCATCTTTAACATTCTCTTCTTTTAGGGCCTGCAACTGAGCAGCTCTTACCTCGTCTATGATCGTTGAAGTCAGTATCGTGGAAGTCAAGGCATAGCAGTATGCCTTGCAATACGCTTTTCTGCTTAAGGCATCGGCCACTACGTTGGCCTTCCCCGGGTGATATAGAATTTCACAGTCGTAATCTTTGATCAGCTCCATTGATCTTCTTTGCCTCATATTCAAGTCCTTCTGACTGAATATATACTTTAAACTCTTGTGATCGGTGTAGAGCTGACACTTGGTTCCGTACAAGTAGTGTCTCCATAATTTGAGAGCGAAAGTCACAGCAGTTAGCTCTAGATCATGAGTAGAGTAGTCTTTCTCATGTGGTTTGAGTTGTCTAGAAGCATAAGCTATGACGTTTCCTCTTTGCATTAGTACCGCACCCAAACCCATGCCTGATGCATCTGTGTAGACTACGAAGTCTTCGTTCCCTTCAGGCAGGGCTAACACTGGTGCTTCACTTAGCAAAGTCTTCAGTTTGTCAAACGCCACTTGCTGTTCTTCTTTCCAAAAGAAGGTTGCGTTCTTGCGAGTAAGCTTTGTAAGAGGTACGACTATTTTGGAAAAGTCCTTGATGAATCGGCGGTAGTAACCAGCCAATCCCAGAAAACTGCGAATTTCTGAGGCGTTGCGGGGTGATTCCCAGTTCTGGATAGCTTCGATCTTTGCAGGATCAACAGCAATCCCAGCACCAGATATCACGTGCCCCAAGAATTGGATCTGAATTGAATATTGAGTAAGTACAAGCTAACAACGGGTTTATGATTAAGTATAAGGATCATGAAATTGTTTGGAACGTTGAGACGTACCTGCCTCAACCAGAATTCACACTTCGAGAATTTGGCATAAAGTCGCTCTTTGCGCAGCAACTCTAGCAATTCTCGCAGATGTGCTGCATGATCCTCTTCGGTTTTTGAATATATGAGAATGTCATCGATGAACACGATGACAGATTTGTCGAGCATTGACCGGCAGACTCGATTCATGAGATCCATGAAAGCGGCCGGCGCATTAGTAAGACCGAACGGCATTACCAGAAACTCGTAGTGTCCGTAACGAGTTCTAAAAGCCGTCTTTGGAATGTCATCAGGGTGTACTTTGAGTTGGTGATAACCCGAACGAAGATCAATCTTCGAGAAGTAGCTTGCGCCTTGTAACTGGTCGAAGAGATCATCAATCCGGGGCAACGGGTATTTGTTTTTGATTGTGACTTTATTGAGTTCTCTGTAGTCGATGCACATACGTAATGTGCCATCTTTCTTCTTAACGAACAACACAGGAGCGCCCCATGGAGAAGAACTTGGGCGTATGAAACCCTTATCGAGCAGCTCCTGTAATTGCTTCATCATTTCCTGCATTTCAGCAGGGGCTAATCGGTACGGAGCCTTTGCTATTGGAGCAGCTCCGGGAACGAGATCGATACGGAATTCCACTTGACGGTCAGGTGGCAATCCCGAGATATCTTCTGGAAAGACATCTGGAAATTCGGAAACGACAGGAACGGTAAAAAGAGATTGAACTTCAGCCTTTGCATCAACAGCGTAGGCTAAGTATGCAGAACAACCCTTGGCGACGTGCTTTCGGGCTTTTGCAATTGAAATAAGGCATAAGTCGCCTTTGTGTCTATCACCATAAATGCAAATGTCTCGGCCTTCGGGAGTGGTAATCTTGATCATTCTTTTCTTACATATAATCTGGCCTCGTTATGAACCAACCAGTCCATGCCTAGTATAACATCAAATTCCCCGAACTCCATGGGAATTAGATCTATGTTGAATACTACATCCTCTACCAACAATGTGCAATTCCTATACACTTTATCTGCTTTAACTAACATGTTGCTAGCAGTCTCTATGTCAAGTACAAATTGCAGTTTGGAAGTAGGCATATTGAATTGACGAGCAAATGAAGTGGAGACAAACGAACGGTTGGCTCCAGAATCAAACAGTATACGTGCAGGAATGGAAATAACATAGAACGTACCAGTGACCACCTCCGGGTCATCCTTTGCTTCTTCAGCTGTGATTTGGAACGCCCTAGTTGGAGCCCTTTGAGATTGATCCCTGCGAGCAGTGGATGCTGCAAAAGATCTTGTCGTTGATTGTTGAACATTCTGTTCTCGTGGGGGTTTCGGGCAATCCCTTGCAAAATGGCCAAGTCTATGGCAGTTGTAGCATGCATCTTTTCGTGGACAATGATCCCACTGATGGCCTTTTTGCCCACAGCAAAAGCAGTACATGTCTTGTGTCTTGCACTCCCCAGAGTGTGCTTTTCTGCATCGCCTGCAGTCCCTCATTTCAGAACTCGCCGAAAAGGCCCTTCCCTTCTTGAGTGATGAAGATTGTTAATGAGATTGGGGAGAGAATCGGGAGGATCCAGACTCCCGCTGCGTTTTTGGCGGCGACGGTTGAGTCGGTGTTGCGGCGGCTGAACCAATGACATATCCGGATAACAGGACAATCTGCTCCACATTCCGAGCAGCCTCGAGTAATCCAGCAAACGTTGTATACCGCACCCCACTCATGGTTCGGCGTATCTCATAGTCTAGTCCGGCCTCAAACCGGGCTATCTTCCTTTCTTCCGTGTCAACTTGATGTGGTGCAAACAAACTTAAGCGGGTGAACTCAACGGCATATTGTGTAACCGTTTTCGTTCCTTGAGTCAGATTCAGGAACTTCGCCTCTAGACGGCGCTTCTCATCAGTAGGACAGTATTGCTGGGAGAATACTTCCTTGAACTCGTTCCAAGACATGTGTGACACTACCTCCATCGTCAGCACATGTGTCATGGCATCCCACCACATAACAGCGTCCCTTGCAAACATAGCGGTTGCAAAGCGGACCATGTCTTTATCAGCACAGTCGCTGATCCTGAAAGTTCGTTCCGTGGTGGTAATCCATTCCAATGCTGTAACAGCATCTCCGGTTCCATCAAAAGTAACAGCTCCGTTACTTTTGAAGTCCTTAAACCTGCAACCCCTTGATCTGTTAGAAGACTCAGTGTCTTGTCTTTCCTCTTGGTCATCCTGTTGTTGATGTTCTTTATTCTTTCTCTTATCGGCTTTTCGCTTCGCTTCGGCCTCATCTCTGGCCCTTAATTGGTCTGCAAATGACTGAGTCTGCTCAGCCATTCTTTTGGATTGTAGCTCATTATTCTGTTCCATAAGAGCTTGCATCATCTGGAACATTTGTTGAGGAGTCATATCGTCTCCTGACATGTTCTGAAATATAACAACTTATATGTAGAACATTTATTGGTAAGTCCTAAGTGTTCACAGTTACCCTTTAATTTGTCCCCGTGTGCATGTCAATTCCTATCTTAGTTCGGATCATTTCCTAGGAGTCCATTCTAATATCATAACCTAAGTTTGAGTCCAAGTCCTCACGGACACTTGAAACCTCAAACTAATGCTCTGATACCAAAACCTGTGACACCCTCTTGCTTTGATAGTATAAATGTAATCACCAGGATCGACAAACAACCCAATGAATAATATGATAATTAAGATTGAATACTTAAAACAGATTTAAGAAGTTCCACACTAAAGCATTAAAAGTACACGACTACAGTGATTAAGTTTAACTATTACAACACAAAGTAGTAATTCCCAGCCCAAAGCTATTACATTCAAGTACCAATAGCTTCTAAAGTCTCCGGGATATTGAATTGAATTGCTTAAGTACAAGGTCCAGCTACACTTTTGTCTTTGCCTGAAAACATGGTGAGTCAACAGTAAGCTAATTGCTTAGTGAGATAACAGATTATACAAACAACAAATATTTCTTTACAAGCAATTTGCCCCATGTATGTGAAAAC
Organism: Centrapalus pauciflorus; assembly: GCA_020465985.1. Classification (NCBI taxonomy): domain Eukaryota; kingdom Viridiplantae; phylum Streptophyta; class Magnoliopsida; order Asterales; family Asteraceae; genus Centrapalus; species Centrapalus pauciflorus. Next base: position 121,317 of record JAANYP010001819.1, on the reverse strand, counting down.
AGGCAGTGTAAGCCTCAGTGTATGTGAAAACCATGCAGTGCTAGCATGGGGTTGGCAGTTCAAATACTGATCGGGGATGTGCCGAACCTGACGGGATAACGAGTGGGATGATCAGTCCCCGACAGTGGCCTGCTGTCAGCCCCAGTCCAGGTCGCATCAGATTGTGAAGTAATGATCATGCAGTGCAAGCATGATGTAATAGATGCACTTTCAAATGAACGCTGGCTACATGTGTGTTACATGACAAGTACGAGTGTGCATCATAACAACAAAGTAATCATGAGTGCCAATTGATGTATGAACAATGTGAACATGCCATTGAATATATAAACATGAATGCAAAAACAATAAATGTTAGAATGACAATCTGTTACTCACAGTGATTGGTATAGTGTGACTTGTCTCTGAATCAATGTGTCTTTTGATAACACCACAATCATCTGTAAAGTAAGTGTAATAGTGATTTTGTGTCAGTAATTGCTTAAATCTTATATTCTGTAATTTAAATGAAATTCTAACTGAATTCGGACCACATCCGAATTCGGATGGTCCGAAATCCGGATGGTCCGAATTGGGTGAGGTCCGAAGTAGAGTGGGTCCGAATTGGGGTGAAGTCCGAAATGGGTGTGGTCCGAAGTCACTATAGGTCCGAATTAGGTTGGGAGTCCGAATTGGGATGGACCCGAAATTGTAGTTGGTCCGGATTGCTACTGGTCCGAACTGGGTAGGGATCCGAATTCGGATGGATCATCAGTCCGAGTTCATACTTGGTAAAATTCTAACATTTTCCAGAATTTACTTTTGGACCATTTTTACATGTTTTGAGTCTAATATTGCAAATGTGAGCTTAGTAGCACTATCTTAACACTTTATACTTTAAACTACAACTTAAATATACCAAATTAATCTCATGTTCTTCATTTGTTCGAAGAACATCTACTAAAACACACACAAAATCTCTGAAATCATACTTAGAGGTGGAATTAGAATCTGAAATTTGGTATACAACATTATCATCACTCGATTTTAACATTGCAACACTAATATTCAACATGCATCAACAATTGAAACATAGATCTTATGATTCGGTTTTCACTAAAAACCGAACCAAAACTTCAAGAATTCGTAAATATGAGCAAACGTTACCTCAAATTGTTTGTTGCAGCAGTTATAGTTCCTAAATTGCAACTTGAATCCAACTTTTACACTTGAAATTGTTGAGTTCTTGGGTGTTCTTGATAAAACTCGAGAGATAGAGAGAGAGTGAGGGAGTCGGCTAGAGAGAGAGTGTAGTGAGAGAGTGGATTTTGAAAAGTGAAAGACTTTTCCCCTTTTTATTTCTATTTTGACCCAATTGCACATTATACCCCTCAACTTCGTATTTTCTTACTTAACTGATAATATGATCAAAATTTAACTTAAATTGATATAATAATCCCTTAACACAATAATTAAGTCCTTAAAGCTGTAAATTACATATAATTGAAAAATAGGGATGTTACACGATGAATCTCGGCGCTAGCTTGTTCCTCTTTATGAACCTAACCACATTCTTCATTGGAGATACTTTCAGCATCACCCAATCGTTAACTGCAAAACTGATCGATCTGTGACGATTATCGTAATACGACTTCTGCCTGCTTTGAGCTTCAAGGATGTTCCTTCTGACAAGTTGAATCTTATCATGAGTCAACTGTAGAAGGGCCGGACCTGCTAAAGGCGATTCACCTGTTTCGCGCCAACAGGTGGGAGTTCTGCACTTTCGTCCGTATAAAGCTTCAAAAGGGGCCATCTTAATCGTGGAATGATAACTGTTGTTGTATGAGAATTCGACCAATGGTAAGTGGTCATCCCAGTTACCACCCAGATCAAGAATGCAGGCACGGAGCATATCTTCCAGAGTTAGGATAGTGCGTTCACTTTGGCCATCTGCACTAGGGTGATAAGCTGTACTCATAGAGATTCGAGTACCCATCCCGTCTCGCAGTGCTTGCCAGAATCTCGAAGTGAAACGACTATCACGATCAGAGACGATAGATTTTGGCACACCGTGACGTGAAATAACCTCGGTGATGTACATCTGTGCCAATCTATCAAGAGAGTATGTCTCTTTCGTCGGTATGAAATGTGCTGACTTCGTTAATCGATCCACGACTACCCAGATGGAGTCGTGTTGTCTCTTGGTCTTTGGCAATTTCGTGACAAAGTCCATGGTTATATGCTCCCACTTCCACTCAGGAACTGGCAGTGGTTGCATATCCCCAAAGGGCTTCTGGTGTTCTGCCTTAACCATTTGACATACTATGCAGCTTTCAACGAATTGACCGATGTCTTTCTTCATTCCTGGCCACCAATAATCAGCTTTCAGATCGAAATACATCTTTGAGCTGCCAGGATGAATGGATAACTTGGACTGATGGGCTTCAGATAGAAGAGTGTTGCGAATAGAACCATATTTAGTGTAACAACCTAACTTTTGATCAGTTGTGTAATGTTTATGTTGAGATAATAATATAATTTTTGTTATATTATTTGTATTGCAAATATTGATTAAGAATAAAAATTTATTAAGTAAATTTAATTTTAAATTATATTTACGATATAATTAAATTGTTTAAAATAAAAGAGATGTATTATACAAAAATAGAAGTGGGTTAAATTGAAAACACAACTAAATGATGTATATAAACAAAGAAATGATCATTTAAGATCATTAACACCTAAATCGTTCTCTCTCTCTACTCTCTCTCATCTTACGGACAACACCAAAAAGCTTCAAGAATTCTCATAAATATTGCATTAAATTGAAGATTGAAGACCATAAGGAGTTATAAACAACATCAAGGAACATTAATCTGCAAGAAATTAAGGTAAGAATTATGTTAATTTCAGAATAATATGAATTTGGTTCGGTTTTGATGAAAAACCGAAACCAAGGATTGAAATGTGAAGATTTTTATGTTGCATGTATAGGAAATTTGTTGATTATGATAAATTGAAGTATATAAAAGCTATAGAAACAAAAATCAGAGGTTTGATCATCCAAATAGTTACGAAATCTGAATTTTTATGATAAAATGATGTTCTTGATAAAAATAATTTATTTTGGATGATCTTGACAAAATTATGATGTTATGGATAAGGAAAATTGTATAAAAACATTCAATTAATGATAATATAACATAATATTAAGTTGCATGTTGATTAAAATGGGTTTTAGTAAAAATTTGACAAAAATCCGTATGAAAATGAGTTAGAATATGAAGAACAAATTCTGGAATTTATGAACATGAAGGATCCGAACTCGGTTAAGTCCGAATTCGGATGCATGTCCATTTCGGATGAAACCATTTTCGGATAAGTCCTAATTCGGTTCAAATGTTTAAATTCGGATCCCTTGTTTCAGACCTTATGATTCGGATGTTATGTTAATTTTTGGATTTGACCCAATTCGGATGGATAAGTTCGGTCCGAAATAGGATGATCTATTCCGGATGCTCTATTTCGGATCTTAGCATCTCGGATCTTGAAGGATCCGAATTCAGTGCCTATATTGATCCTAATTCGGTCTATGCTTAATTCGAAAATCTAGGACCGAATCCGGATGACCATTTCGGATCAATCCGAATCCGGATGTGTGCTTGGTCCGAATTGGGATGCCCGTTTCGGATGAATATGAATCCGGATGATTAATTGGTCCGAATTAGAACGGCTATTTCAGATTGGTCCGAATCCGGGTGCCAGATCCGGATTGGTCCGAATCCGGATGGTCCGAATCCGGATGATCTGGAATTGGATATCCTATTTTGATATTTTAATAAAATTAAAGAGAAATGAATCAAATGATTATCAGAGTTATCAGTTATCAGAATCAGATAAAATAAGATTTTAAAGATAGAAGATGAAGATAAAGATTATGAAAAAGACATGAAATTGACATGATTTGACAATGATAATTCTGGACAGGTTCAGTGAAATTCTGAACATAGACACAAAGATTTATAAAGATAAAGCGGGTCAAAGACTTGATTTGACAGAGAACAGACTGACAAAGATCAGAAAGATCAAGATTTAAAGATTAAATCCTGAGATAACTTAGGTGGCAGATTTATATCTGTTTGATAAAAGACCAGACCTGTGAGTTATAGATATTCAGATTGAACATGCATAGATCCGGTTGAGATATATTGCTGCTGTTAGATTTATTGACATTCATTTATCAGCTGGATTGAGACCTGTGCACACCATGGATGGGTGTTGCCCAGTGAATCATGATAGCTATTTGATTATCTTTTCATATTGCATTTAATATTGTTTCAGACTTTGCCTTATGATTCATTGCTATCATGACTTCTAAGACATATGCTTCCATTATTGATCAGACATTTGATAGAATTGGTTCAGCTTGACTAGCCTTATGGTCTATTGTTCTAGACCCGACTATTTCACCAGTTCTTATGAACTTGGTAATGACCTCCGATGTTCCGCCATATTGACTTACTGGTAGCTAGCCCAGTATGTGGCTGATCCCCACGATTTAAGCGTGAGTGTGGCTTGAACATCATCCGATCTTATGATACTATATCTCAATCATGAGGGCTGTAGCGGCAGCCAAGACATATCACGCTAAGACTAATGACTCCGCTTGACACGCATGTTGATATTGAAAATCTATATACTCACTAAGCTTTGCTTACAGATGTTGCATTAATATTTTACAGGAAAAGCCAAAGGAAAATCACCTGCAGGACCTAGTACTTAGGTCATTCAAGATCCAAGTTTTGAAGATTTTCTAGACCACTACTCAACAAATCTTTCTGGTACTGATTGGAAGACAACAATTGTGGTGGTTCTGGGTAGATTTGATGTAATGTATGATATTATGATTAGATTAGATGTTACCCTTTTATAACTTTATTTTGAAATATGTAAACTTAATCCTAATCTTGTATGTACATGTAATTTTATTATTCCGCAATTTAATTACCCTATTTTAGTATGGTTGATATCGTATTGCTATTTGTGGGACCTAGACTCTGAGGACTGCCCCGGAAAGGGAGGTCTTCACAGGATGGTATCAGAGCACTAGTTTGAGTGAATCAAGTATTACGTGAGTATACTTGGTCTCAAACTGAAGCAATACATATATATCAATCATTTAGGCGGTTTGAACTGAGATAGGATGTACAGACTGTTAGGATGGGAAAAAGGGTACATAGATCTAAGTCTATAAACTGATAGTTAATTGATTTTAATTTTCAGTAGAAGATGTCAGGATCAGGATCAGGTGATATTCCCAGCAACATGAATCCACAACAAATGTTTGAAATGATGCAACAACTTCTAGCCCAACACTCAGAACAACAGAACAAAATAATGCAAGAACAGTTTCAGGCCAGAGATGAGGCCGAAGCTAAAAGACGCGAAGAAAAGAAAAATAAGAGAAAAGAAAAGCAAGTCCAGACCAATGAATCTGATTCTGATAAAACTAATCCTGAAACCCAAACTGCTCAGCCAAAAGGCTGCAAATTTAAGGATTTTAAAGCTAGCGGTGCATTGAATTTTGAAGGAACAGTGAATCCAATTCAGGCGATGGATTGGATTAGTCATACCGAAGAGATCTTTAGAATCTCTGACTGCTTAGACTCCAAGAAAGTAAGTTATGCATCCGCGTTATTTGTCGGTGCTGCACGTGCCTGGTGGAAAACCCAGAGAAGCATATAATGCGAAGAAATAATTCAGACTCTAGAATGGGAGCAGTTTCTTGATATGTTCAATGCAAAGTACTGTCCAGTCGACCAAAAAGACAAAATGGAAGTACAACTGATGCAGCTGACTCAGGGAACGAAGACAGTCAACGAATACGAGCACGAATTCTCAAGACTATGCGGCTACTTTTCCTATCAAGTAGCTACCGAGGAAAGAAAGAAGAATAGATTTCGTGTAGGACTTAATCCAAGATACAGACATCCAATGAGCGTTATCAAATATAAGAGTTATCTGGAAATGGTAGAAGCAGCGAGACAGATCGAGCGAGGATATTTAGAGTACGGCGATCAGCTTTATGCTCCGTCTACTAACCCGATGAATCCGTCTCCTCCAAAGAAACAGCAATTTGGCAGATTCTTTAGGCCGAATAAGTCTCAGTCCCAACAATCTCAGCATAGTTCACAACAGAAAGCACAAGCTTATTCCCTAACGAATGAACCACGATTCTGCAAGAGATGCAGAAGATCACACATGGGACTATGTAATCCGGATGACATTACTTGCTTCGCGTGCAACATGATCGGTCACAGCAGTGAGGAATGTCCACAATAGGGACGAGGATGTGCGAAATGTGGTAAGAAAGGACACTTCATGTACCAGTGTCGAAGCGGGCAACGTTATCAGTCTCAATCATCCGCAGGAGGTTCTACAGGGAAAAATTCTGCTGCAACGCCGACTGCACGGACTCGAGCTTTCCAAATCACAGCCGAGGAAGCAAAAGAAACACCTGACGTAGTTACCGGTATGTTTCTGCTTAACTCTATTCCTGCCCGAGTACTATTTGATTCCGGCGCGAGTCGTTCCTTCATATCGACTTCTTTTGCACAAAGATTACATAAGTCTCCATCAAAGCTATCTGTGATACTAGACATTGAGACAGCTAGTAACAATTTTGTTATGGCTGATTCCGTTTATCGTAATTGCACACTACTTGTTGATAATATCGTATTCAATCTCGACCTCATCCCGATTCCGTTAAAAGAATTTGACGTCATCATCGGCATGGATTGGCTAATGAACAACGAGGCTACAATTATCTGCAACCGGCGAGTCATCAGAATCAAGACTTCAGACGGCCGAGTACTTGAGATCAAGGGCGAGAAGCGAAAAGGTGATCACTGCTTCATTTCTGTTGATAAAGCTTATAAGTATCTATCCAAGGGTCGCGAGTCCTATCTGTGCTACGTTTTATCTGAATCCAACTCTGAAAAGAAATCGTTGTCTGATATTCCTATCGTCTGTGAGTTCCCAGATGTATTCCCTGACGATATTTCCGGAGTGCCACCGGAACGTCAAGTCGAGTTTAGTATTGACTTGGTTCCTGGTGCGGCTCCTATTGCAAAAGCTCCATACAGACTTGCACCTGCAGAAATGCAGGAAATGTCAAAGCAACTGCAAGAGCTGTTAGAGAAAGGGTTTATCCGACCGAGTTCTTCTCCGTGGGGTGCACCAGTTCTATTTGTTAAAAAGAAAGACGGAACCTTCCGTATGTGCATCGACTACCGCGAGTTGAACAAGGTTACCATAAAGAATAAATATCCTCTGCCCAGGATCGATGATCTGTTTGATCAGCTACAAGGAGCCAGCTATTTCTCGAAAATAGATCTCCGTTCTGGGTATCATCAACTGAAAGTAAGAAATGAGGATATACCGAAGACAGCCTTCCGTACAAGATACGGTCATTACGAATTTCTCGTGATGCCGTTCGGCTTAACGAATGCACCAGCGGCGTTCATGGATCTCATGAATCGTGTGTGCAGACCAATGTTGGATAAATCAGTTATCGTGTTCATAGACGATATTCTGATTTACTCCAAAACGGAGGCTGATCATTCCGTTCATCTGCGATAATTGCTAGAGTTACTGAGAAAAGAAAGACTCTACGCAAAGTTTTCTAAGTGTGAATTCTGGCTTAGACAGGTATAATCTCTATTATATATGTCTTGAGCTGTTTCCTTAACTATTTTATGATTCACATCAGAACTTGAATTTCTATCTTGATTATCTTATAGATTCAATTCCTTGGCCATGTTGTTTCTGGCGAAGGAATATCCGTTGATCCGTCAAAAGTCGAGGCTGTTCAGAAGTGGCAAACACCTCGCAATGCCTCCGAGATAAGAAGTTTCCTTGGATTGGCCGGTTATTATCGGCGATTCATAAAGGACTTCTCAAAGATTGCTGTGCCGCTTACAATGCTAACACGAAAGAATACTCCTTTCGTTTGGACCAATAAACAACAAGAGGCATTCGATATTCTGAAGCAAAAGTTGATTCAAGCGCCGATCCAAGCCTTGCCAGAAGGTAATGATGATTTCGTTGTCTATAGCGATGCCTCTAGTACTGGCTTAGGATGTGTTCTGATGCAAAGGGGAAAAGTAATTGCCTATGCTTCAAGGCAATTAAAAGACTATGAGAAAAGTGCACCAACTCATGATCTTGAGTTGGCTGCTGTTACCTTTGCACTGAAGATCTGGCGTCACTATCTATATGGGACTCGGTGTCAGCTCTACACCGATCATAAGAGTCTCAAATACCTTTTCACTCAAAAAGATCTGAACATGAAACAGCGTCGATCCTTGGAGCTTATCAAGGATTATGACTGCGAGATCTTATATCATCCCGGCAAAGCAAATGTTGTCGCAGATGCGTTGAGTAGAAAAGTATATCCAGAAAAGTGCTGTTATGCCCTAACTCCAGTTATATTTTCTTCTGATCTTATTGAAAACATCAAAGTTGCTCAAGCCGAGGCACTGAAAGAAGAGAATATTGATTCTGAAAATCTTAAAGGGCAGTTACAATTTCTGACTCTGAACCATTTGGGACTTCACTGTCTCAAGGGAAACCAAATCTGGGTTCCTAAGTATGGTTCAATCCGTAGCACTCTTCTATCCGAAGCTCATCAGTCCAAGTTATCTATTCATCCTGGCAGCTCAAAGATGTATTTTTATCTGAAAGCTGATTACTGGTGGCCAGGAATGAAGAAAGACATCGGAAAATGTGTTGAAAGCTGCAAAGTATGTCAGATGGTTAAGGCAGAACACCAGAAACCCTTCGGGGATATGCAACCACTGCCAGTTCCTGAATGGAAGTGGGAGCATATAACAATGGACTTCATTACGAAGCTGTCAAGACCAAAAGACAGCACGACTCTATCTGGGTAGTCGTTGATCGTTTAACGAAATCAGCACATTTCATTCCAATGAAAGAAACTTATTCTTTGGATAGATTGGCACAGTTGTACATCACTGAAATTATTTTACGTCATGGTGTGCCAAAGTCTATTGTATCAGATCGTGATAGTCGTTTCACTTCGAGATTCTGGCAAGCACTACAAGATGGGATGGGTACTCGGATTTCTATGAGTACTGCTTATCATCCAAATGCAGATGGCCAGAGTGAGCGTACTATTTTAACTCTCGAAGATATGCTTCGTGCCTGCATTCTTGATTTAGGTGGTAACTGGGATGACCACTTGCCGTTGATCGAATTCTCTTACAACAACAGTTATCATTCTACAATCAAGATGGCTCCTTTTGAAGCTTTGTATGGAAAAAAATGCAGAACTCCTACGTGTTGGCGCGAAACAGGTGAATCGCCAATAGCAGGACCTGCCCTTCTACAGTTGACTCATGAAAAGATTCAACTTGTTAGAAGAAATATTCTTGAAGCTCAAAGCAGGCAGAAGTCATATTATGACAACCGGCACAGATCAATCAGTTTTACAGTTAACGATTGGGTGATGCTGAAAGTATCCCCAATGAAGAATGTGGTACGGTTCATTAAAAGAAACAAGTTAGCTCCGAGATTTATTGGTCCGTTCAAGATTGTTGAAAAGATTGGGAATCAGTCTTATCGTCTTGATCTACCAGCGGACTTAGCTGGAATACATCCTGTATTCCATGTTAGTCACTTGAGAAAGAGTTTAGCAGACGAAAGAGAAGTGCAGATACCACACGTTAACTTGCAAATTGATGAGAAGCTTCGCGTGGTTGAAGAGCCAGAACGTATTCTGGACTCGAAGACCAAAAAGCTTCGGAATAAAGAAATACAGATGGTGCTTGTCCAGTGGAAACACCACAAAGGTTCGCATCAGTCTTGGGAATCCAGAGATGTCATGAAAGCAACATATCCCAGTCTGTTCGAACGTAGCTAACTTCGGGGACGAAGTTTGTGCGTGGTGGAGCCCATTCTGTAACAACCTAACTTTTGATCAGTTATGTAATGTTTATGTTGAGATAATAATATAATTTTTGTTATATTATTTGTATTGCAAATATTGATTAAGAATAAAAATTTATTAAGTAAATATAATTTTAAATTATATTTACGATATAATTAAATTGTTTAAAATAAAAGAGATGTATTATACAAAAATAGAAGTGGGTTAAATTGAAAACACAACTAAATGATGTATATAAACAAAGAAATGATCATTTAAGATCATTAACACCTAAATCGTTCTCTCTCTCTACTCTCTCTCATCTTACGGACAACACCAAAAAGCTTCAAGAATTCTCATAAATATTGCATTAAATTGAAGATTGAAGACCATAAGGAGTTATAAACAACATCAAGGAACATTAATCTGCAAGAAATTAAGGTAAGAATTATGTTAATTTCAGAATAATATGAATTTGGTTCGGTTTTGATGAAAAACCGAAACCAAGGATTGAAATGTGAAGATTTTTATGTTGCATGTATAGGAAATTTGTTGATTATGATAAATTGAAGTATATAAAAGCTATAGAAACAAAAATCAGAGGTTTGATCATCCAAATAGTTACGAAATCTGAATTTTTATGATAAAATGATGTTCTTGATAAAAATAATTTATTTTGGATGATCTTGACAAAATTATGATGTTATGGATAAGGAAAATTGTATAAAAACATTCAATTAATGATAATATAACATAATATTAAGTTGCATGTTGATTAAAATGGGTTTTAGTAAAAATTTGACAAAAATCCGTATGAAAATGAGTTAGAATATGAAGAACAAATTCTGGAATTTATGAACATGAAGGATCCGAACTCGGTTAAGTCCGAATTCGGATGCATGTCCATTTCGGATGAAACCATTTTCGGATAAGTCCTAATTCGGTTCAAATGTTTAAATTCGGATCCCTTGTTTCAGACCTTATGATTCGGATGTTATGTTAATTTTTGGATTTGACCCAATTCGGATGGATAGGTTCGGTCCGAAATAGGATGATCTATTCCGGATGCTCTATTTCGGATCTTAGCATCTCGGATCTTGAAGGATCCGAATTCGGTGCCTATATTGATCCTAATTCGGTCTATGCTTAATTCGAAAATCTAGGACCGAATCCGGATGACCATTTCGGATCAATCCGAATCCGGATGTGTGCTTGGTCCGAATTGGGATGCCCGTTTCGGATGAATATGAATCCGGATGATTAATTGGTCCGAATTAGAACGGCTATTTCAGATTGGTCCGAATCCGGGTGCCAGATCCGGATTGGTCCGAATCCGGATGATCTGGAATTGGATATCCTATTTTGATATTTTAATAAAATTAAAGAGAAATGAATCAAATGATTATCAGCGTTATCAGTTATCAGAATCAGATAAAATAAGATTTTAAAGATAGAAGATGAAGATAAAGATTATGAAAAAGACATGAAATTGACATGATTTGACAATGATAATTCTGGACAGGTTCAGTGAAATTCTGAACATAGACACAAAGATTTATAAAGATAAAGCGGGTCAAAGACTTGATTTGACAGAGAACAGACTGACAAAGATCAGAAAGATCAAGATTTAAAGATTAAATCCTGAGATAACTCAGGTGGCAGATTTATATCTGTTTGATAAAAGACCAGACCTGTGAGTTATAGATATTCAGATTGAACATGCATAGATCCGGTTGAGATATATTGCTGCTGTTAGATTTATTGACATTCATTTATCAGCTGGAATTGAGACCTGTGCACACCATGGTTGGGTGTTGCCCAGTGAATCATGATAGCTATTTGATTATCTTTTCATATTGCATTTAATATTGTTTCAGACTTTGCTTTATGATTCATTGCTATCATGACTTCTAAGACATATGCTTCCATTATTGATCAGACATTTGATAGAATTGATTCAGCTTGACTAGCCCTTATGGTCTATTGTTCTAGACCCGGCTATTTCACCAGTTCTTATGAACTTGGTAATGACCTCCGATGTTCCGCCATATTGACTTACTGGTAGCTAGCCCAGTATGTGGCTGATCCCCACGATTTAAGCGTGAGTGTGGCTTGAACATCATCCGATCTATGATACTATATCTCAATCATGAGGGCTGTAGCGGCAGCCAAGACATATCACGCTAAGACTAATGACTCCGCTTGACACGCATGTTGATATTGAAAATCTATAAACTCACTAAGCGTTGCTTACAGATGTTGCATTAATATTTTACAGGAAAAGCCAAAGGAAAATCACCTGCAGGACCTAGTACTTAGGTCATTCAAGATCCAAGTTTTGAAGATTTTCTAGACCACTACTCAACAAATCTTTCTGGTACTGATTGGAAGACAACAATTGTGGTGGTTCTGGGTAGATTTGATGTAATGTATGATATTATGATTAGATTAGATGTTACCCTTTTATAACTTTATTTTGAAATATGTAAACTTAATCCTAATCTTGTATGTACATGTAATTTTATTATTCCGCAATTTAATTACCCTATTTTAGTATGGTTGATATCGTATTGCTATTTGTGGGACCTAGACTCAGAGGACTGCCCCGGAAAGGGAGGTCTTCACATTTAGGAATCCAGATTCGGTTTCCCTTGAGACATTGAAGTCCCAAATGATTCATAGACAGAAATTGAAGTTGCCCATTGAGATTTTCAAAGCTGATATTTTCTTCTTTCAATGCTTCGGCTTGAGCAGATTTAATATCTTCAATGAGATCAAAAGAGAATACAGTCGGAGTCAGGGCATAGCAACACTTTTCCGGATAGACTTTTCTAATCAATGCATCCGCGACCACATTGGGTTTGCCGGGATGATATAGGATCTCGCAATCATAGTCCTTGATAAGCTCCAAGGACCGACGCTGTTTCATATTCAGATCCTTTTGAGTAAAGAGATGTTTGAGACTTTTGTGATCGGTGTAAAGCTGACACCGAGTCCCATAGAGATAATGCCGCAAAATTTTTAATGCAAAGGTAACGGCAGCCAACTCAAGATCATGAGTTGGTGCACTTTTCTCGTAATCCTTCAATTGCCTTGAAGCGTAGGCAATAACTTTTCCCCTTTGCATGAGGACACATCCTAAGCCAGTACCAGATGCATCGCTATAGACAACGAAATCATCATTGCCTTCTGGTAAGGCTAGGATCGGCGCTTGAATAAGCTTCTGTTTCAGAATGTCGAATGCCTCTTGCTGTTTATCGGCCCATACGAAAGGTGTATTCTTTCGTGTTAGCATCGTAAGTGGCACAGCAATCTTCGAGAAGTCCTTAATGAATCGCCGGTAGTAACCAGCCAATCCAAGGAAACTTCTGATTTCGGAGGCATTGCGAGGCGTTTGCCATTTTTGAACGGCGTCGACTTTGGATGGATCAACGGAGATGCCTTCGCCAGATACAACATGGCCAAGGAATTGAATCTATAAAGAATTCAAAGCAGAATTCAAGTTTTGAAACAACGAACGCTTTAAGAAATAACTCGAGACAATGTAAGATTTTTACCTGTCTGACCCAAAACTCGCACTTTGGGAATTTTGCATAGAGTCTTTCATTTCTCAATAACTCTAGCAATTGACGTAGATGAACAACATGATCAGCCTCCGTTTTGGAGTAAATCAGAATATCGTCTATGAACACGATAACTGACTTATCCAGCATTGGTCTGCACACGCGATTCATAAGATCCATGAACGCCGCTGGTGCATTTGTTAAACCGAAAGGCATTACGAGAAATTCGTAATGACCATATCTTGTTCGGAAGGCTGTCTTTGGAATATCCTCATCTTTAACTTTCAGCTGATGATACCCAGAACGAAGGTCGATTTTGGAGAAGTAATTGGCTCCTTGTAACTGATCAAATAGATCATCGATTCTGGGCAGAGGATATTTTTTCTTGATTGTGACTTTGTTCAACTCACGATAGTCGTTGCACATTCGGAGAGTTCCGTCTTTCTTTTTAACGAATAAGACAGGTGCACCCCACGGAGATGAACTCGGTCGGATAAATCCCTTCTCTAACAGATCTTACAGTTGTTTTGACATTTCCTGCATTTCTGCAGGAGCAAGTCTGTAGGGGGCTTTAGCGATGGGAGCCGCACCAGGAACTAAGTCAATCCCGAATTCAACTTGTCGTTCCGGTGGCACTCCAGAAATGTCATCAGGGAATACGTCTGGGAACTCACAGACGATCGGAATATCAGATACAGATTTCTTGTTGGCTTCTGAGGTGGATTCAGACGAGACATATCAAAGATAAGATTCGTGACCCTTAGATAGATACTTACGCGCTTTCTCAACCGATATAAAACAATGTGCACCTTTACGCTTGTCGCCTTTGATCTCTAACACTTGGCTGTCTGAAGTCTTGATTCGAATGATTCGGCGGTTGCAGACGATTGTAGCCTCGTTGTTCGTTAACCAGTCCATGCCGATGATGACGTCGAATTCTTTTAACGGTATCGGGATAAGATCGAGGTTGAACACAACGTGATTGACAAGTAACGTGCAATTTCGGTAAATGGAATCAGCCATAACGTAATTATTACTGGCTGTCTCTATATCAAGTATAACAGGAAGCTTCGAAGGAAACTTAGATAATCTTTGCGCAAAAGTAGTCGAGATGTATGAACGGCTTGCACCGGAGTCGAATAACACACGCGCAGGTATTGAGTTTAGTAAAAACGTATCGGTAACCACATCCGGGGTTTCTTTCGCTTCCTCCACCGTTATTTGGAAGGCGCGGGTCTTAACAGTTGGAGTTGCAGCTGAGCTTTTCATTGTAGAACCTCCAGCTGATGACTGTGATTGACCTCGTTGTCCACTGTGGCACTGATACATGAAGTGTCCACGCTTTCCGCATTTAGCACAACCAAGACCTCGTTGGGGGCACTCTTCTCTACTATGGCCGATTCTGCTACACACATAACATGTGACGTCGTCTGGATTACACAATCCCATATGCGATTTTCTGCATCTCTTGCAGAATCGCGGTTCATTTGTAAGCGAGTAAGCTTGAGCTTTCTGTGGCGAACTGTACTGTTGAGACTGCTGGGGTTACTGGGACTGAGACTTGTTTGGCTTTAAGAATCTGCCGAATCTTTGCTTCTTTGGGGGAGATGGACAAGTCGGGTTCGTTGATGGAGCTTAGAGTTGGTCGCCGTACTCTAAATATCCCCTCTCAATCTGCCTTGCCGCTTCAACCATTTCGAGATAAGAATTATACTTTATTGCGCTCATTGGGTGTCGATATCTCGGGTTAAGCCCTCCACGAAATCGGTTCATCCTTCTTTCTTCAGTAGCTACTTGATAGGAAGAATATCCACAGAGCCGTGAGAATTCGTGCTCGTACTCGTCTACAGTCTTGGTTCCCTGAGTTAATTGCATCAACTGAACCTCCATTTTTTCTTGTTGATCAGCAGGACAATACTTCGCGTTGAACATTTCAAGAAACTGGTCCCATTCTAGAGTCTGGATGACCTCCTCGCCATAAATACTTCTCTGGGTCTTCCACCAGGCACGGGCAGCACCCACGAACAGAGCAGATGCATAACTCACTTTCTTTGACTCCAAGCAATCGGAGATTCTGAAGATTTCTTCAGTATGGCTTATCCAATCCATCGCCTGGATTGGGTTGACAGTACCCTCAAAGTTAAGGGCACCGCTGGCTTTAAAATCCTTAAACTTATAGGCTTTCGGCTGCTCAATTTGGACATTCGGGGTAGAGTTATCAGAATCAGATTCATTATTCTGGATTTGTTTATCTTTTCTCTTATTCTTTTTGTCAGCACGTCTTTTTGCTTCGGCCTCATCTCTAGCCTGAAGCTGTTCTTGCATATTCTTGTTTTGTTGTTCAGTATGTTGAGCTAATAGTTGTTGCATCATTTCAAACATTTGTTGTGGGGTCATGTTGTTGGGAATATCACCTGATCCTGACATCTTTACTGAAATTTAAAATCATTTAACTATCAGTTTATAGACTTAGATCTATGTACCCTTTTTCCCATCCTAACAGTCTGTACATCCTATCTCAGTTCAAACCACCTAAATGATCGATACATATGTATTGCTTCAGTTTGAGACCAAGTATTACTCACGTAATACTTGATTCACTCAAACTATGGGCTCTGATACCATCCTGTGAAGACCTCCCCTTACGGGGCAGTCCTCAGAGTCTAGGTCCCACATCATGCAACACGATATCAATCATAACTAAGATAGAGTAATTTAAGTTGCGGAATTTCAGATTACAAGTACAAACATTAGGATAAGTTTAATACAATTTTAGTTCAGATTACAATTTTCAAATTAAACTAATAAAGGGCACAAGACTATTCTAATTCATGTCATCATACATTCAAATCAAATCTACCCAGACCACCACAATTATCTTCTGCCAATTAGTACCGAAGGGTTTGTTGAGTAGTGGTCTATAGAAAACTTCAATCTTGATCTGGTAAGACCTATGAACTAGGTCCGGCAGGTGACTTTCCTTTATCTTTTCCTGTAAAAAGGTCAAATAGCAACTGTAAGCATGGCTTAGTGAGAATATAGATTTTCAGATTACATGCATTAATCAAGCGGATCATGGGTCAAAGCGTGATATGTCTGGACTGCCGCTACAGCCACTCATGATTGAGACATAGAATTCATAGAATTGGATGATGTTCAGCCCACGCTCACGCTTTTAGTGGAAGCTATCCACTTATGCTGGGCTAGCTACCAGCGGTCTTCATGGGGGAACATCGGAGTATCAATACCAAGTTCAATAGAACTGGTGACATAGCTAGGTCTAGAACAATAGACCGAAAAAGCTAATCATGCTAAGCTGAATCAATATGTCAAAGATGCGAGTAATAATGAAAGCATAAGTCATCAAGGTCATGATAGCAATAAACTCATAACAATATCTGAAATGAATTATAAGTACAATGTCATGCGAAATGATAAGTCAAATAGCTATCATGATCCACAGGGCATCACCGAACCATGGTGTGCACATGTCACAATCCAGCTGAGCATTCATGAATGTCAAATAATCTATCATCAACAATATATCTCAACCGGAAGTCTAGCATGCAAAACTGAATATCTATAACTCACAGGTTCTTGGTCTTTATCAAGCAGATTTATATCCACCACCTGAATTATCTCAGGATTTATCTTTAATCTTGATCTATCTGATCTCTGGCTTTTCTTTTCTAATCAGTGACCCACTTTCAATTTTCTTTAAATCTGTGTTCAGGATTTAACTGAACCTGTCCAGAATTTATCATATCGTATCATTAGCTTTAAGCTTTTAAATCTGTATTTAATCTGATCTGATTACTGATAACTCATCAGTATTTGTTAGTTCCTTTTCTTTGTTTCTTTGAATTCTCAAAGGATATATATATATATATATATATATATATATATATATATATATATATATATATATATATATATATATATATATATATATATATATATATATGCTTTATAAATCTTTAGTCATTAAAATCATAATTTCATGTTGATTTATCAATCTTTAAATCACTAATATCATTTATTCATGGTTCTTGTATTTATAAAATAATATTTAATTGTGATGTTAAAATATCAAAATATAACGCACGGATTCGGGTCAACCGGATTCGGACCGGGCTGAACCGAAATGGACATTATCCGAATTACACCATCCGAACTCGGGTCATCCGAGTTCGGACTCAGCCGAATTCGGATCCCACATGTTCATATTTTCCCAGATTTTGTTCTTATTGTTCTTAACTTTATGCATACGGGTTTTTCATAAAATTTATAAAAAGTTATTTCTATTAACATGCAACTTAAAATAATGTTATATTATCATTATTAGGTTGATTTTATACCATTTTCCCCATCAAAAACATCATAAATTCATCAAGATCATCCAAATTATAAACTTTTGTCAAGAACACATTTTTATCACTAAAAATCCGATTTCTTCATTATTAAGTTGATCCAACCCACGCATTTAGTTTCTATTACATCTAATAACTTAGATTTATCATAATCTACTAAAAATTCATACATGCAATACATAAATTTCATGTTTTAATCATGGGTTTCGGTTTTTATCAAAACCGAACTAAAACTCATAAAATTTCGAAATTAATCTAATTATTACCTTGAATGTTCTTGGTTGATGATGTTTAATGTTGTTTGTAACCTTTACTTGACTTCAAATCTTCAATTAATGCACAATTTATGAGAATTCTTGAAATTCTTTGGATGTTGGCCGAGAGATAGAGAGAAGTTAGAGAGAGAGAGTGGTTGGGTTTAAATGATCTTAAATGATCATTTCTTTGTTTATATACATCATTTAAATGTGTTTTCAATCTAACCCATTATACTTTTGTATAATACATCTCTTTTGTTTTACTCATTTTAATTATATCATAGATATAATTTAAAATCATATTTACTTAATTAAATTTTCATTCTTAATTAATATTTGCAACATAAATAATATAACAAAATTACATTATTATATCAAAATCAAGCGTTACATGATTGATCAAAAGTTAGGTTGTTACACTCTCAGAAGTTCCTACAACCAGAGCCCGAGCGAGACTGTCCTAGACACCACCTATTCTGGTAAACAGTCCAGTTAAAGTACCAGTTTAAAAAATTTCAACTCTTTGATCATATGATATATTAAAAATAAATCTCCTTTTATTTGAAAAACTAATTTTATAAAAAAAATGTCACATTTAACACTTGACAAATTAATTAAAGTTTCCAATTTAAACTTCCTTTTAAATACTTTAATTTTTCATCAAAATTGATTGTAGTTTTGATTTCTTTTATTTATCTACTTTGTCATCACAAACACGCAGATATAAATAAGGCATAAAGATATAATAAATACAACCACACGTGTGGTATCTGTATCTCTCTTTCATCAGCTAGACTCTTTCTTAGATGACTAACATGGAATACAGGATGTATTCCAGCTAAGTCAGTTGGTAGTTCAAGACGTTAAGATTGATTTCCTATCTTTTCAACAATCTTGAACGGGCCGATGAATCTCGGCGCTAGCTTGTTCCTCTTTATGAACCTGACCACATTCTTCATTGGAGATACTTTCAGCATCACCCAATCGTTAACTGCAAAACTGATCGATCTGTGACGATTATCGTAATACGACTTCTGCCTGCTTTGAGCTTCAAGGATGTTCCTTCTGACAAGTTGAATCTTATCATGAGTCAACTGTAGAAGGGCCGGACCTGCTAAAGGCGATTCACCTGTTTCGCGCCAACAGGTGGGAGTTCTGCACTTTCGTCCGTATAAAGCTTCAAAAGGGGCCATCTTAATCGTGGAATGATAACTGTTGTTGTATGAGAATTCGACCAATGGTAAGTGGTCATCCCAGTTACCACCCAGATCAAGAATGCAGGCACGGAGCATATCTTCCAGAGTTAGGATAGTGCGTTCACTTTGGCCATCTGCACTAGGGTGATAAGCTGTACTCATAGAGATTCGAGTACCCATCCTGTCTTGCAGTGCTTGCCAGAATCTCGAAGTGAAACGACTATCACGATCAGAGACGATAGATTTTGGCACACCGTGACGTGAAATAACCTCGGTGATGTACATCTGTGCCAATCTATCAAGAGAGTATGTCTCTTTCGTCGGTATGAAATGTGCTGACTTCGTTAATCGATCCACGACTACCCAGATGGAGTCGTGTTGTCTCTTGGTCTTTGGCAATTTCGTGACAAAGTCCATGGTTATATGCTCCCACTTCCACTCAGGAACTGGCAGTGGTTGCATATCCCCAAAGGGTTTCTGGTGTTCTGCCTTAACCATTTGACATACTATGCAGCTTTCAACGAATTGACCGATGTCTTTCTTCATTCCTGGCCACCAATAATCAGCTTTCAGATCGAAATACATCTTTGAGCTGCCAGGATGAATGGATAACTTGGACTGATGGGCTTCAGATAGAAGAGAGTTGCGAATAGAACCATATTTAGGAATCCAGATTCGGTTTCCCTTGAGACATTGAAGTCCCAAATGATTCATAGACAGAAATTGAAGTTGCCCTTTGAGATTTTCAAAGCTGATATTTTCTTCTTTCAATGCTTCGGCTTAAGCAGATTTAATATGTTCAGTGAGATCAGAAGAGAATACAGTCGGAGTCAGGGCATAGCAACACTTTTCCGGATAGGCTTTTCTACTCAATGCATCCGCGACCACATTGGCTTTGCCGGGATGATATAGGATCTCGCAATCATAGTCCTTGATAAGCTCCAAGGACCGACGCTGTTTCATATTCAGATCCTTTTGAGTAAAGAGATGTTTGAGACTTTTGTGATCGGTGTAAAGCTGACACCGAGTCCCATAGAGATAATGCCGCCAAATTTTTAATGCAAAGGTAACGGCAGCCAACTCAAGATCATGAGTTGGTGCACTTTTCTCGTAATCCTTCAATTGCCTTGAAGCGTAGGCAATAACTTTTCCCCTTTGCATGAGGACACATCCTAAGCCAGTACCAGATGCATCGCTATAGACAACGAAATCATCATTGCCTTCTGGTAAGGCTAGGATCGGCGCTTGAATAAGCTTCTGTTTCAGAATGTCGAATGCCTCTTACTGTTTATCGGCCCATACGAAAGATGTATTCTTTCGTGTTAGCATCGTAAGTGGCACAGCAATCTTCGAGAATTCCTTAATGAATCGCCGGTAGTAACCAGCCAATCCAAGGAAACTTCTGATTTCGGAGGCATTGCGAGGCGTTTGCCATTTTTGAACGGCATCGACTTTGGATGGATCAACGGAGATGCCTTCGCCAGATACAACATGGCCAAGGAATTGAATCTATAAAGAATTCAAAGCAGAATTCAAGTTTTGAAACAACGAACGCTTTAAGAAATAACTCGAGACAACGTAAGATTTTTACCTGTCTGACCCAAAACTCGCACTTTGGGAATTTTGCATAGAGTCTTTCATTTCTCAATAACTCTAGCAATTGACGTAGATGAACAACATGATCAGCCTCCGTTTTGGAGTAAATCAGAATATCGTCTATGAACACGATAACTGACTTATCCAGCATTGGTCTGCACACGCGATTCATAAGATCCATGAACGCCGCTGGTGCATTTGTTAAACCGAAAGGCATTACGAGAAATTCGTAATGACCATATCTTGTTCGGAAGGCTGTCTTTGGAATATCCTCATCTTTAACTTTCAGCTGATGATACCCAGAACGAAGGTCGATTTTGGAGAAGTAACTGGCTCCTTGTAACTGATCAAATAGATCATCGATTCTGGGCAGAGGATATTTATTCTTGATTGTGACTTTGTTCAACTCACGATAGTCGTTGCACATTCGGAGAGTTCCGTCTTTCTTTTTAACGAATAAGACAGGTGCACCCCACGGAGATGAACTCGGTCGGATAAATCCCTTCTCTAACAGATCTTACAGTTGTTTTGACATTTCCTGCATTTCTGCAGGAGCAAGTCTGTAGGGGGCTTTAGCGATGGGAGCCGCACCAGGAACTAAGTCAATCCCGAATTCAACTTGTCGTTCCGGTGGCACTCCAGAAATGTCATCAGGGAATACGTCTGGGAACTCATAGACGATCGGAATATCAGATACAGATTTCTTGTTGGCTTCTGAGGTGGATTCAGACGAGACATAACAAAGATAAGATTCGTGACCCTTAGATAGATACTTACGCGCTTTCTCAACCGATATAAAACAATGTGCACCTTTACGCTTGTCGCCTTTGATCTCTAACACTCGGCCGTCTGAAGTCTTGATTCGAATGATTCGGCGGTTGCAGACGATTGTAGCCTCGTTGTTCGTTAACCAGTCCATGCCGATGATGACGTCGAATTCTTTTAACGGTATCGGGATAAGATCGAGGTTGAACACAACGTGATTGACAAGTAACGTGCAATTTCGGTAAATGGAATCAGCCATAACGTAATTGTTACTGGCTGTCTCTATATCAAGTATAACAGGAAGCTTCGAAGGAAACTTAGATAATCTTTGCGCAAAAGTAGTCGAGATGTATGAACGGCTTGCACCGGAGTCGAATAACACACGCGCAGGTATTGAGTTTAGTAAAAACGTACCGGTAACCACATCCGGGGTTTCTTTCGCTTCCTCCGCCGTTATTTGGAAGGCACGGGTCTTAACAGTTGGAGTTGCAGCTGAGCTTTTCATTGTAGAACCTCCAGCTGATGACTGTGATTGACCTCGTTGTCCACTGTGGCACTGATACATGAAGTGTCCACGCTTTCCGCATTTAGCACAACCAAGACCTCGTTGGGGGCACTCTTCTCTACTATGGCCGATTCTGCTACACACATAACATGTGACGTCGTCTGGATTACACAATCCCATATGTGATTTTCTGCATCTCTTGCAGAATCGCGGTTCATTTGTAAGCGAGTAAGCTTGAGCTTTCTGTGGCGAACTGTACTGTTGAGACTGCTGGGGTTGCTGGGACTGAGACTTGTTTGGCTTAAAGAATCTGCCGAATCTTTGCTTCTTTGGGGGAGATGGACAAGTCGGGTTCGTTGATGGAGCGTAGAGTTGGTCGTCGTACTCTAAATATCCCCTCTCAATCTGCCTTGCCGCTTCAACCATTTCGAGATAAGAATTATACTTTATTGCGCTCATTGGGTGTCGATATCTCAGGTTAAGCCCTCCACGAAATCGGTTCATCCTTCTTTCTTCAGTAGCTACTTGATAGGAAGAATATCCACAGAGCCGTGAGAATTCGTGCTCGTACTCGTCTACAGTCTTGGTTCCCTGAGTTAATTGCATCAACTGAACCTCCATTTTGTCTTGTTGATCAGCAGGACAATACTTCGCGTTGAACATTTCAAGAAACTGGTCCCATTCTAGAGTCTGGATGACCTCCTCGCCATAAATACTTCTCTGGGTCTTCCACCAGGCACGGGCATCACCCACGAACAGAGCAGATGCATAACTCACTTTCTTTGACTCCAAGCAATCGGAGATTCTGAAGATTTCTTCAGTATGGCTTATCCAATCCATCGCCTGGATTGGGTTGACTGTACCCTCAAAGTTAAGGGCACCGCTGGCTTTAAAATCCTTAAACTTACAGCCTTTCGGCTGCTCAATTTGGACATTCGGGGTAGAGTTATCAGAATCAGATTCATTATTCTGGATTTGTTTATCTTTTCTCTTATTCTTTTTGTCAGCACGTCTTTTTGCTTCGGCCTCATCTCTAGCCTGAAGCTGTTCTTGCATATTCTTGTTTTGTTGTTCAGTATGTTGAGCTAATAGTTGTTGCATCATTTCAAACATTTGTTGTGGGGTCATGTTGTTGGGAATATCACCTGATCCTGACATCTTTACTGAAATTTAAAATCATTTAACTATCAGTTTATAGACTTAGATCTATGTACCCTTTTTCCCATCCTAACAGTCTGTACATCCTATCTCAGTTCAAACCACCTAAATGATTGATACATATGTATTGCTTCAGTTTGAGACCAAGTATTACTCTCGTAATATTTGATTCACTCAAACTATGGGCTCTGATACCATCCTGTGAAGACCTCCCCTTACGGGGCAGTCCTCAGAGTCTAGGTCCCACATCATGCAACACGATATCAATCATAACTAAGATAGAGTAATTTAAGTTGCGGAATTTCAGATTACAAGTACAAACATTAGGATAAGTTTAATACAATTTTAGTTCAGATTACAATTTTCAAATTAAACTAATAAAGGGCACAAGACTATTCTAATTCATGTCATCATACATTCAAATCAAATCTACCCAGACCACCACAATTATCTTCTGCCAATTAGTACCGAAGGGTTTGTTGAGTAGTGGTCTATAGAAAACTTCAATCTTGATCTGGTAAGACCTATGAACTAGGTCCGGCAGGTGACTTTCCTTTTATCTTTTCCTGTAAAAAGGTCAAATAGCAGCTGTAAGCATGGCTTAGTGAGAATATAGATTTTCAGATTACATGCATTAATCAAGCGGATCATGGGTCAAAGCGTGATATGTCTGGACTGCCGCTACAGCCACTCATGATTGAGACATAGAATTCATAGAATTGGATGATGTTCAGCCCACGCTCACGCTTTTAGTGGAAGCTATCCACTTATGCTGGGCTAGCTACCAGCGGTCTTCATGGGGGAACATCGGAGTATCAATACCAAGTTTAATAGAACTGGTGACATAGCTAGGTCTAGAACAATAGACCGACAAAGCTAATCATGCTAAGCTGAATCAATATGTCAAAGATGCGAGTAATAATGAAAGCATAAGTCATCAAGGTCATGATAGCAATAAACTCATAACAATATCTGAAATGAATTATAAGTACAATATCATGAGAAATGATAAGTCAAATAGCTATCATGATCCACAGGGCATCACCGAACCATGGTGTGCACAGGTCACAATCCAGCTGAGCATTCATGAATGTCAAATAATCTATCATCAACAATATATCTCAACCGGAAGTCTAGCATGCAAAACTGAATATCTATAACTCACAGGTTCTTGGTCTTTATCAAGCAGATTTATATCCACCACCTGAATTATCTCAGGATTTATCTTTAATCTTGATCTATCTGATCTCTGGCTTTTCTTTTCTAATCAGTGACCCACTTTCAATATCTTTAAATCTGTGTTCAGGATTTAACTGAACCTGTCCAGAATTTATCATATCGTATCATTAGCTTTAAGCTTTTAAATCTTTATTTAATCTGATCTGATTACTGATAACTCATCAATATTTGTTAGTTCCTTTTCTTTGTTTCTTTGAAT
Organism: Centrapalus pauciflorus; assembly: GCA_020465985.1. Lineage (NCBI taxonomy): Eukaryota > Viridiplantae > Streptophyta > Magnoliopsida > Asterales > Asteraceae > Centrapalus > Centrapalus pauciflorus. Next base: position 96,541 of record JAANYP010001819.1, on the reverse strand, counting down.
TCTCAAAGGATATATATATATATATATATATATATATATATATATATATATATATATATATATATATATATATATATATGCTTTATAAATCTTTAGTCATTAAAATCATAATTTCATGTTGATTTATCAATCTTTAAATCACTAATATCATTTATTCATGGTTCTTGTATTTATAAAATAATATTTAATTGTGATGTTAAAATATCAAAATATAAGGCACGGATTCGGGTCAACCGGATTCGGACCGGGCTGAACCGAAATGGATATTATCCGAATTACACCATCCGAACTCGGGTCATCCGAGTTCGGACCACCTTTCATCCGAATTGAGTAATCCGAATTAGGTGCATCATCCGAGATAGATCCGAAAAGCACCATCCGAATTTCGACATTAGATCCGAACCGGGGTTTCATCCGAATTCGGACTCAGCCGAATTCGGATCCCACATGTTCATATTTTCCCAGATTTTGTTCTTATTGTTCTTAACTTTATGCATACGGGTTTTTCATAAAATTTATAAAAAGTTATTTCTATTAACATGCAACTTAAAATAATGTTATATTATCATTATTAGGTTGATTTTATATCATTTTCCCCATCAAAAACATCATAAATTCATCAAGATCATCCAAATTATAAACTTTTGTCAAGAACACATTTTTATCACTAAAAATCCGATTTCTTCATTATTAAGTTGATCCAACCCACGCATTTAGTTTCTATTACATCTAATAACTTAGATTTATCATAATCTACTAAAAATTCATACATGCAATACATAAATTTCATGTTTTAATCATGGGTTTCGGTTTTTATCAAAACCGAACTAAAACTCATAAAATTTCGAAATTAATCTAATTATTACCTTGAATGTTCTTGGTTGATGATGTTTAATGTTGTTTGTAACCTTCACTTGACTTCAAATCTTCAATTAATGCACAATTTATGAGAATTCTTGAAATTCTTTGGATGTTGGCCGAGAGATAGAGAGAAGTTAGAGAGAGAGAGTGGTTGGCTTTAAATGATCTTAAATGATCATTTCTTTGTTTATATACATCATTTAATTGTGTTTTCAATCTAACCCATTATACTTTTGTATAATACATCTCTTTTGTTTTACTCATTTTAATTATATCATAGATATAATTTAAAATCATATTTACTTAATTAAATTTTCATTCTTAATTAATATTTGCAACATAAATAATATAACAAAATTACATTATTATATCAAAATCAAGCGTTACATGATTGATCAAAAGTTAGGTTGTTACACTCTCAGAAGTTCCTACAACCAGAGCCCGAGCGAGACTGTCCTAGACACCACCTATTCTGGTAAACAGTCCAGTTAAAGTACCAGTTTAAAAAATTTCAACTCTTTGATCATATGATATATTAAAAATAAATCTCCTTTTATTTGAAAAACTAATTTTATAAAAAAATGTCACATTTAACACTTGACAAATTAATTAAAGTTTCCAATATAAATTTCCTTTTAAATACTTTAATTTTTCATCAAAATTGATTGTAGTTTTGATTTCTTTTATTTATCTACTTTGTCATCACAAACACGCAGATATAAATAAAGCATAAAGATATAATAAATACAACCACACGGTGACATAACCTTGCCGAAAACTAAATTGGTTTCTGAGAGCCATACGGACAAACCAATTAGGTCAAAACCTAAGGGACATAATCAACACACAATGCAAGAAGGATGAACTCTTTCAGCTCCCATTAGCCTCAACATCCGATAATGTCTCCAAGCGTCCTTGATGAATGACCTCCTTCTTGATGGACATCTTCGCCAAGATATTTTACATAATTTTGATCTAAATATATTTGCATATTTTCTAACCTATTAAAGATTACATTCTAAAACCGGGATTCCAATGGCACGCAGGTCTTCTAAAAAAATAACCAATAATAAATAGCAAACATCACGATTAAATAAACAACCATCACAAACAAAGAGGTCTTAAGGCCCGGCTATGTCACAAACATAAATAAAGTAGTAAATCATATAAATAATCCAGAATTCATTTTTATCTTGCCATGAAAATAAATCCAAAAACCAATGAATCTACCATTAATTGAAGTAATTATGTCCAATACCGTTCTTAATTAAATACATTTCGTAAACTCGAAATTTAGGAACTCTTTCCATAATTAGAAACTTTTTCCGGGAAAAAAATTTAAAATTCAATTGCATCTTTTGCATTATCTTTGTATTCATAACTATTTTTTTCTTAAAATATCAAATTAACAATTTAAACACTTTTGAAAATCAAACTTACTATTTTAAAAAACTTTTTATTAAACCACCTTTAATAAATATAGTTATTATTTTCAAATTAACATCGATAAATAATTTAAACTTCCTTTAAATAATTATCAATTAACTATTTTTTAATTGAAACGCTTTTCAAAAATATAAACTTTATTTAAAAAATCAATTTTCTAAATAAATAAATTTACCAACAAATATGTCTTTTTTTTTAAAAAAAAAATCATCTCTAAACAACACCAAAAACTTTTCTTTATGGTTTTAAACGATTTCTACCAAAAGCATTAATGTCGAGATTAAATCTCAAAACATTAAACCATGATCGAGCATGCAACTCAAAGTCACGATTTCATCAATTTGAAAATAGAATCATTAAATTAAACTCCTTTTAAATAATAATACATTTTATGGAATTATATATTAAATGCTTAAATTAAATCCAGTTTATAAATTAGAATTACCATCAAATTTTATTAGGCTACAGGTCAAGACCGATTAAAAAAATGATGATATTAATTTTAATTTCAACATTAAAACTTACCTTTTAATTAAAACCGATTTAACTTAAACGACGAATTACGGGAAATTGGAAACAAACCAACTTAGTTAACTGACTCATACTGGGGTTCAATTAACCCATATGAACTGAAAATAAGTAGGGTATTAAACCCTTTGACGGCTGAAATTAATTGAAACCATTAATCAACTCACTTTGATTATTTCGATTTCCATATTCCAATTAATCGTTTAACTATCAAATCAAATAATATTTAAACCGATTTGTGAATTTTATAAAACTAATAAAGTCTCCCACTTTAATTATATAAAACTGAAAACATATTCACATATATTTTGTCACAAAATTTTAAATATTAATAACTAAATACTTCTGATTCATTCATTCGATTTTAACGCATTTAATTTTTTCGTTCGAGTTTAAACGTGAATTAAACGACATGACGAAATAAACCATCCATGACTTCGGCTACTACATCATAGCCGAAAGGTCATGGGTCTCAACCCATGGCCGAAATCTCAAGGCTAGATTTCGCGAACCGAAACATTTAATTCTCGACTTTAATTAATTATTTACTTTAAACAATCAAACATCAACTAAAATAAAACGAAATAAGGTTTTAAACGAGCTCTGAGTAACTCCAAGGTTGGCCGAGAATCACCATGGGGTTTCCAAACCCTTTGGTCGATTTTCGCCAACCCAAATCAAAACTTTAAACGTTTTAATTATCGATTTCGATCGTTTAAACGCTTTTAATTATTAAAAATTGAAAATTTAAGAACGTTGGGCATAAATACATGAATAATACTATCATTATGTTACTTGACCTGACTCTGATACCATTGTTGGGAATTCGTATTGTTTTTCATAAAAACATAAATATTAATCGAATTAACGCACAACAGAAGCTTTTTAAAATTACGAATTCCGTACGCGGATCCAGGGGCGGATCTATGTGTAATGGAGTGGTGGCACGTGCCACCGGTGAGTTGAACGGAGTTAGTGTAAAAAATTTGAAATGTTCAATGGTGCACCCAGTGGAAACAAATATGTGCCACTGCATCTTGATTAAATATAAAAAATGGTGAAGATTGATCGAAACAAAAAATATGTTTGTGTATATATGGTGAAAAAAGGAAGGGTAGCGTCGCCGGCGAAAGTGAAGAAAAGAAGAAGACAGTACGGTAGAAGCAGGTGCTTAGGAGGAAGAAAGCTTTTGAATTAGGAGGACCC
>JAANYP010001819.1:0-87500 GCA_020465985.1 Centrapalus pauciflorus | reverse complement strand
GATACACAATTCCCAAAACAACTATTACACGAGTTCTATACAAAACACAACACTATTACAGATCTTCAATCGACCTTGAATCTATCTTGGCTGCGGCTGGGGTCCTTTCTGATTCCCTGAACATGTTAGACTCGAATACATGAGCTATAAAGCCCGTGAGCACGCGAGGGTTGACACGGCACATAAACACATAGCACACATTCCCTATCCCTGTCCCTGTCCCGATAGCTCAACACACATCTCAGGTATATAGGCACAAGTATGAGATCGGAGTACACATAGCCCTGTGGGGACCCCTCCCCGGTGGACACATCGCACACAACAATGGTCGGTAATACCCTGTAGCACGGAAGCTACCCGGCTACAGGCCCTGCCGTATATATACGCCCCAAGGACTGTAAGGGACAGTCAACCCGCGCGATTCCCCTTCGCGACTTATCATCCGTATGGAACTCATCACGGACCCCTGAACCGATCTCACATCTCATATATAACACGTATAAGGATTAGAGTATACCTGAGGTCCACGACCCTGTCTCATATAGATATAACACGCACAAGATAGCAACACAGCTAAAATCGTAAAGACGGCGCACGTTTAGAAAAGTCTCGAGTACTCACCTGACTGATTCCCCGAAGTCTGAGCACCCTGATCGAATCCGGCCCGATGTCCGCTAGTCCCTGAAATTACACGGATAGCCCAACAATCAATCACAATTCCCAAATAACACATATCACACCATTACACTAACCCGAACTCAATTCGAACCCGACACCCCACGGAACCGAAACTCGACCGATACCCGAAACCCGACTCAACTCGACTCAAAACAACCTCAAACAATACCCCAAACATATGCAAAACCCATTCGAGCAATCCCGACACTGAACCGACCCAAACCATTTTACTAGACCAAATTCGGATTTCTCCTGGAGGCTGTTAGTCGCGCCGCGGACCCCCTGGTTGTCGCGCCGCGACACCACGAAGCCCTGCACTCTGCCCTGCGATTTTCAGTTCTGCCCAGGAGTTGCAAACTCCCTTCAATTACGATTTCAGCCAAGATTACACATATAAACCATAGGTAACTTGCCCTTACAAGCTCTCAAACCAATTCTCAATTCACAATAACATGTACATCAAATTTGAAGGCTAACTACAAAAATTCTTACCTTGAATCCTCAAGAACACAATCAAAAGGATGATGAAGCTATGAATTTCAAGTTTCACAGAGAATTGGAGCTTGGTTCTTGGCTTCCCTTGCTGGAGCTCACACAAAACACACACAAACACCTTTTAGGTCTCAATTTTGGATAAGGGAGAAATGAAAGGGATAAGCACGCTTATAATCTTCTAATTTGGCCGGTCCCGAACCCAATAACCCGAACCCGATATCACATTTTCAATATTTATGCCCATTTAACCCATTTAATCCCACGATCCCGAAAATATAATCCGTTCATTAAAATTATAACCCGATGACACGCAAGCCCCAATCCCGACACGTATCAATCCACGAAACGGGATATTATTGGACCAACCCAATATTAATAATTTATTTATCCACTAAATTAATTCCACGTACCAGGTCGAAATGACGGATGTTACAAATCCTCCCCTCTTAAAAAGATTTCGTCCCGGAATCTAACTCGAACTCTGAAATAGGTGAGGATATCTCGATCGCATCTCTGACTCGGGCTCCCAGGTAGCGTTGGTACCCTTATGATGTCTCCACTGCACGAGTACCAAGGCAATCTCTTTATTTCTCAGCTTCTTGATCTTTCGGTCGGTAACGGCCTCGGGCTGTTCCACATATCGCAGCTGATCATCGACTGTAATCTCGGATAAGGGCACGTACTGATCATCTGTAGCCAGACACTTCCGGAGATGACTCACATGAAACGTATCGTGCACACCAGCCAATTCTAAAGGTAATCGCAGTCGATAGGCCTGATCCCGGGCTCTCTCGACAATCTCGAACGACCCGATATACCGCGGACTCAGCTTCCCACGATGTCTGAATCGAATAACCCCTTTCCACGGGGACACTTTAAGCAAGACGCGATCCCCGACACTGAACTCTAGCTCTTTCAGACGGCGATCGGCATAACTCTTTTAACGGCCTGGGCGACCCTCATATGCTCCCGAATCACAGCCACTTTATCACTAGTCTCCTGGAGTAGCTCTGGCCCACTGATAGGTCGCTCACCGACCTCGCCCCAACACACTGGGGTCAGGCACTTACGCCCATATAGTGCCTCAAACGGAGCCATTTTAATCGTGGCGTGATAGCTGTTATTATACGCGAACTCGACCAACGGTAGATGCACGTCCCAATTGCCATTGAAGTCGATAGCACATGCTCGCAACATATCCTCGAGGGTCTGATTGGTGCGCTCGGTCTGCCCGTCAGTCTGCGGTCTATATGCCGTGCTCAGCTGAACCCTGGTGCCCAATTCCCGCTGGAAACTCTGCCAGAAACGAGACGTGAACCGCGTATCCCTGTCCGAAGTAATCGACATCGGAATCCCATGCCGCGACACCACCTCGTTGATGTATAATCTCGCCAACTGATCCATGGTGATAGTACCCCGAACGGCTAAGAAGTGCGCACTCTTCGTTAGTCGATCCACTATAACCCAGATCATATCGTTTTCGCGGACCGTGCGTGGAAGTATCACAATAAAATCCATCGTGATGTGATACCACTTCCACTCGGGGATTTCCAACGGCTGTAGATGCCCGTGCGGCTTCTGATGCTCAGCTTTGACCCTGAGACACGTCATACACTGCTCGACATATCGGCACACATCCCTTTTCATTCCCGGCCACCAATAGAAATCACGGAGATCGCGGTACATCTTAGTACTCCCCGGATGCACAGATAGCCTCGACCGATGCGACTCGTCAAGAATCAATTGCCGCAAATTTCCCACCCTCGGGACCCAGACCCTGTCATGAAACACAAACAGCCCACGATCATCCCTGATCAACGACTCAAGCTGCCCGGTCAAACGCTCTCGCTTCACATTATCACCCAGCAGGCCCTCCTGCTGCGCCAATCTCAGACTATCGATCAATGTCGAGGTAATCTCAAGCCTCGAGGCCCTGGAAATCACAGTCTGGCCGCATGCCCTACGGCTCAGCGCGTCAGCTACCACATTAGCCCGACCCGGGTGGTACTGAATCTCGCAATCGTAGTCCTTAAGCAACTCAAGGCTACGGCGCTGTCGCATGTTCAGATCCTTCTGACTAAACAGATACTGAAGACTCTTATGGTCGGTATACACAATGAACCGAGATCCATACAGATAATGGCGCCAAATCTTCAACGCGAACACGATGGCGTCCAACTCCAAATCGTGCACGGTATGGTTCTCCTCGTAAGTCTTCAGTTGGCGCGAGGCATAGGCGATCACTTTCCCCCGCTGCATCAGAACACAGCCTAACCCTGACCCCGAAGCATCACAGTACACAACCAAATCCTCGGTACCCTCCGGCAAGGCCAACACTGGAGCCTGACATAACCGGGTCTTCAGTTCTCGAAACGCACGCTCCTGATCCTCGGACCACTCAAACGGAACGGACTGCCGTGTCAATCTCGTCAACGGCAAGGCAATCCTCGAGAAATCCTGGATAAAGCGTCTATAATACCCGGCGAGACCCAGAAAGCTACGAATCTCTGGCACTGACCTCGGAGGCTCCCAGCCCATCACTGCCTCAATCTTGGCCGGATCCACTTTTATACCCTCGGCACTGACCACATGACCCAAAAACTGCACTTCCCGAAGCCAAAATTCGCATTTGGAGAACTTCGCATACAGCTTCTCTCTGCGCAGCACGGTCAAAACCTCTCGGAGGTGCTGCTCGTGGTCCTCGGCACTCCGCGAATAGATCAGAATGTCATCAATGAACACGATCACGAATCTATCCAACATAGCTCTACACACCCGATTCATCAAATCCATGAAAGCGGCGGGTGCGTTAGTCAAACCGAACGGCATCACAAGGAACTCGTAGTGCCCATAACGAGTCCGAAACGCTGTCTTCGGCACATATTCGTCCCTAACCCTCAACTGATGATAACCAGATCGCAAATCGATCTTGGAGAAGAAACTCGAGCCCTGAAGCTGATCGAACAAATCATCGATACGTGGAAGCGGATAACGATTCTTCACGGTCACTTTATTCAACTCCCTGTAGCCAATACACATCCGCATGCTACCGTCCTTCTTTTTCACGAATAATACTGGCGCACCCCACGGCGACAAACTAGGACGGATAAATCCACCATCCAAAAGCTCCTGCAACTGAGACATCAGCTCACGCATCTCTGTCGGTGCCAGCCTATAAGGCGTCTTAGCAATTGGCACCGCCCCAGGAATAAGATCGATCCGAAACTCTACTTGGCGATCTGGCGGTAACCCAGGCAACTCCTCTGGGAATACCTCAGGGAACTCACGAATCACAGGAATATCCTCTAAGGTCTTCTTTTCCTTCCTCGCGTCAACCACGTAGGCTAGAAAGGTCTCACACCCCTTAGAGACATATCTCTGAGCTCTGGCCATAGACACGATCTCGATATCTCCCTTACGACGCTCCCATAGATAATGACACTCTCACTGTCAGAAATGGGTATACGGATGATCTTTTTAGCACACAGAATATCAGCCCGTCTGGCAGTCAACCAGTCCATCACGTCAAAGCTACTGATCTCAATCGGTAGCAAATCAATCGCAAACTGATGAGAATCTATCTCTAGAACACAATCCCGATAAACCCGACTTACTAACATCGAACTCCAATCAACCCTCTCGACAACCAACGGAACAGATAAAGAAGAAGGAGACACACTAAAATACGCACAAAATATAACAGACACATAGGAGCGATCGGCCCCGGAATCAAATAACACACGAGCTCGAAGTCCGTTAAGGATATACGTACCCGAAACTACATCTGTAGCATCCCGTGCCTCCTCTGCTGTCGCCTGAAACACACGTCCTCGGCCCCTCGGAACAGACTCACGATGGCTGGACAACGACGGCTCGGCCCTGGCCCCGCTAGAACTGGCCCCTTGCACTGCCGGCCCCGGCTCTGGACAATCCCTGACTCGGTGACCCGGCCTCCCACATCTGAAACATAACGGCTCCGGCACCGTACAAACTGAAGCGGCGTGGCCCCGCTGGCCGCACCGGAAACAACGTGGCTGTTCCGATAAACACTGTCCGGAATGGCACCGGTGACATTTCGGGCACTCCCGATCACCATAAGAACTCTCGACACGGCTGTCGGACGCCTGGGACCTCTGTCCCACACTGCTCTGGCTCTGTGCTCCAGATCCCTGACTCTGGCCCTGACCCTGACGTCTCGATCGACGATCTCGACCTCTATCTCGATCCCTATCACGTCTCTGCCCTGATATCTGTCCCGACCCTTGCCCTGAAGCCTGCCCTGAAAACTGCCACTGATCTGGACGCTGATCACTGGGGGCGTCCCCGGAGGATCTCCACACGCTAGCCGGCTGCTCAGCTGTCCCTGTACGCTGTCTCTTGGAAGAGGGCTGCTCCCTCTGCTTGAGGATCTCCCGCTCCCTCATGCGGGCCATCTCAAGGGCTCTAGCAAATGTTGGGGTATCATGTAGCCCTACAAACTCTCGAATATCAGATCGGAGCCCATCGATAAAAGCATCAGCCTTACGGCTCTCCGTATCAACATGCTGAGGTGCGAACTGCGAGTACTCATTGAATCGGTCGACGTACTGCTGAACCGTCATATTACCCTGTTGCAAATGGAGGAACCGACGCTCCATCTCTCGTCTCTCATCCCTCGGGATATACTGGAGCTCAAACATAGCCCTGAACTGCTCCCAAGTCATGGCGTAAGCGGCGGACTCGGTCATCGACGACTCAATTGATTTCCACCACTGCAAAGCACCGCCCCGTAACTGATATGCGGCGTACCCAACCATATCCCTGGGATCGACGTGGGCCACTCGAAATGCGGCCTCAATCTCTCGCTCCCATGCGATGGCCGCCCCCGACTCACCGTCACCCCGAAACTGCTGCGGAGCCCCTGTCATGAAAACCTTAAAAGATCCGCCCCGCTGAGAAGACGACGATGCTCCACCTCCTGACCCAGTCTCGGCACGTTGAACAACTGGCCCCAAACTCTGACCCTGCTCACGCTCTTGCTCTTTCTGCTTCCTGTAAAAGTCGGTAAGAACATCTAGCAGCTCGGATTTACAAATATACTCGTCACTGGGCGGCTTACCCGCGCCCGAATGCTCTCCCTGATCTGTCATTAAAATCTACACAAAACAAAACGATTAAGCACAAGGGATAAATCACCCAGCGTTATACACTAAGCCAGGTCGGTTAATCCGCTATATATAATCGCAAACGATCCCCCATGGACCGGAACAAGGTCTAAGTTAAGCATCCACTAATGATACTCAAACTTTAAACCACAAGCTCTGATACCATGCTGTAACACCCCTCCCGATCCCGGAAATGCTACGTCAACATAATATCATAAGTGGCACTAACGCAACGGATCTATAACACACATGTTATAGGGTACGGCAGTCTACGGCTAATTAAAACTTTAAACTTCATACATAATAACATATGATTACATTTCATAATCCCATATTAGCAAAACACATCATCCCGGATATTGGATACACAATTCCCAAAACAACTATTACACGAGTTCTATACAAAACACAGCACTATTACAGATCTTCAATCGACCTTGAATCTATCTTGGCTGCGGCTGGGGTCCTTTCTGATTCCCTGAACATGTTAGACTCGAATACATGAGCTATAAAGCCCGTGACCACGCGAGGGTTGACACGGCACATAAACACATAGCACACATTCCCTATCCCTGTCCCTGTCCCGCTAGCCCAACACACATCTCAAGTATATAGGCACAAGTATGAGATCGGAGTACACATAGCCCTGTGGGGACCCCTCCCCGGTGGACACATCGCACACAGCAATGGTCGGTAATACCCTGTAGCACGGAAGCTACCCGGCTACAGGCCCTGCCGTATATATACGCCCCAAGGACTGTAAGGGACAGTCAACCCGCGCGATTCCCCTTCTCGACTTATCGTCCGTATGGAACTCATCACGGACCCCTGAACCGATCTCACATCTCATATATAACACGTATAAGGATTAGAGTATACCTGAGGTCCACGTCCCTGTCTCATATAGATATAACACGCACAAGATAGCAACACAGCTAAAATCGTAAAGACGGCGCGCATTTAGAAAAGTCTCGAGTACTCACCTGACTGATTCCCCGATGTCCGCTAGTCCCTGAAATTACACGGATAGCCCAACAATCAATCAAAATTCCCAAATAACACATATCACACCATTACACTAACCCGAACTCAATTCGAACCCGACACCCCACGGAACCGAAACTCGACCGATACCCGAAACCCGACTCAACTCGACTCAAAACAACCTCAAACAATACCCCAAACATATGCAAAACCCATTCGAGCAATCCCGACACTGAACCGACCCAAACCCATTTTACTAAACCAAATTCGGATTTCTCCTGCAGGCTGTTAGTCGCGCCGCGGACCCCCTGGTTGTCGCGCCGCGACACCACGAAGCCCTGCACTCTGCCCTGCGATTTTCAGTTCTGCCCAGGAGTTGCAAACTCCCTTCAATTACGATTTCAGCCAAGATTACACATATAAACCATAGGTAACTTGCCCTTATAAGCTCTCAAACCAATTCTCAATTCACAATAACATGTACATCAAATTTGAAGGCTAACTACAAAAATTCTTACCTTGAATCCTCAAGAACACAATCAAAAGGATGATGAAGCTATGAATTTCAAGTTTCACAGAGAATTGGAGCTTGGTTCTTGGCTTCCCTTGCTGGAGCTCACACAAAACACACACAAACACCTTTTAGGTCTCAATTTTGGATAAGGGAGAAATGAAAGGGATAAGCACGCTTATAATCTTCTAATTTGGCATGTCCCGAACCCAATAACCCGAACCCGAACCCGATATCACATTTTCAATATTTATGCCCATTTAACCCATTTAATCCCACGATCCCGAAAATATAATCCGTTCATTAAAATTATAACACGATGACACGCAAGCCCCAATCCCGACACGTATCAATCCACGAAACGGGATATAATTGGACCAACCCAATATTAATAATTTATTTATCTACTAAATTAATTCCACGTACCAGGTCGAAATGACGGATGTTACACTATTTTTGAGCAAACAGTTTAATTAAAGTTAAAGAACTTAAATAAATAAAAATTTAACGTTTAATTTGACCGATTTAAAAAAGTTCCAAATGGTCTAAGACAACTCAAAAATTTTTATTTAATGTATCAATTATTTTATCGTTTTAATTTATAATTACACCAAAAATGATTTAAAATTTTAGGTCCATATAACATCTTTGATTAACAACTTTAATCATCCAACTTTGGTTTGTCAGACCTTTACATAAAATCGAGAAATATAAATAGAGTTTTAATCTTTTTTCGTCTTAATTTGACTTTTCATTTTAATCCGATTAAATCGACACCTTAAAATTTTAAACCATTTAGATTTATCATTCTACCATTATCACCTTGCTTTGATACAAAAGTGAACAGATTATAAAATAGAATATTTGGCCGATATTATTTAAGAAGAAAGTAAAATATATTTGACCAACAAACATATTTTTATTATAAACTTATGAACCAACATAAATAATTATAGAGTCAAATATTTTTATAAAATTTTATATACGAAACCTCTAGAAAATAGTTTCTAAACATAAATGATTTTTTTCGATTATAAATTTTGATTGGTTTACACTTTTATTATAGTAAATTAAAATTAATTAAGACTAAAAAAATCTAAATCATTTATGAACCAACATAAATAATTAAATAATTTTTTCTATAGTTTATTAAATTTAAGTAATACTAAAAAATAAGTTATTTAATTAAGAATAAAAAAGAGTTAAAAAATTAATTGTAGAAATGATCCCTATAGTTTGCATCAATATAATGGTAATTTGGTCATATTAGAAAAGTTAATAGGTTGAGAGACCAAAAGTGCAAACAAACTATGAAAATAAGGATCGTTTATGCAAAATTGAAAGTTTAGGGACCAAATCCAAATTTTGGGACAAACCACAGGGACCATTTTTGTAATTAACTCTTTATTTTATCTTTGTAACTATATTTTATTTTATTTTTGTATTTCATATTTTTGTATTTATCTTTTATTTTATGTTTGTGGTTATATTTTATTTTATTTTATTTTTGTATTTATCTTTTCAGGTAAAACGTGGAGGCGACACGTGGAAAATTGTGTTCTCTTTTATTATATATAAAATAATAAATAGATAATATATAAATGACTAGATAGTTATTTATAATTATCTTTATTTATTTCTTTATAATTATCCATCTAATTATCTAATAATTAGATGATAATACCAAATCAAATAAACACATCTTTTATTTAATATATAATAATAAATAAAAGACTAGATAATTATTTAATTATCATCCATTGACAATTAAATCAATACAATATCTAATATTGCATTTTAGTCCCCGTATTTTTGAGATATAATCAATCACGCATTAATTTAATCTCAATTATCATTTCGTGTTATAAACAATATCCAATATTATTTATTCAATCGTTCGATTGCATCTGCTCAGTTGTGCTAATCGATATGACCCTTAAGTGTTTTATGAAATCAACCATGATGCAATAGTAATGTTATCTTTACACACCATATACTAACAGATTCATTTGTGTGGTAGAACAAAGAATTCAGTAAAGAAATACAACAAATACGTAAGTCTTTTATTTGGTTGTTATAAACATTGAAAAGAAATAAATTTTATATAATAACTTTATTTTTGTCAACTATTTTTTATCATAAATTTTTATTCAAACAAATAAATAATTAAAATATGTTGATCATAAAGAACATATAAAAAGATTCACAAATTAATAATTATTAAAATATGTTGATCAATCCAAAGAACATTTAAATATCATGTTTTTTTTTTCTAACTACAACATTTTAAAAAACCGAAAAGATGCATAAATTAAAAATCAGAGTTCAACAATCAGAATTAAAACAAGCTCTAATCTATTCACCAATAAGCAAGCAAAATAAAATGTGTTTTTTCAAAGATCTAAAATAAACAAAATAAAATGTTTTTCTTCAAAATCTGTCCCATTCAACCATGCACATATACTTTTATCAAGTCAATCTTGTCTTCTTGAGTAAATGTGAGAAATGTTTGTACACGCAACACATTCTTACCACATACAATTGCTTTGAAACATTGTATGAAATCAGTACCAGGTAAAATTCTAATCTCTTCACCAACTTTCTCATACATCTCTTGAGCCTCCATACTTTCTTAATCTCTTTGCATGATATCCTTACTAAACACATTCAAAGATTCATCCACAGTGTCTCCAAATTTAACCAAACCTCTTTTATCTCTTCGCAAAACTCTCGATGTATATCATCTTCGTTCGTGCTTTTGCCTCTTTTACGTTTGCTCGTGACATTATTTGTATGTCCTTCAAATTGACGAGCATCTTGAACGACTTCCCCGACGAAATCAAAGTCATCAATGTCAATGGGAGAACTTCTTTGACTCTATGAAACATCTTCCTCTGCAAGATCAGTTACTTTACTATCAGTGGCCTATCTTAACCATATATGGTACACAACTTTTCATAAAATACGAACGGTTTACCTAAAAAATTTGCGGTACCTTTGTGAGACTATAATTATAATTTAAACAAGCTTTTCTTTTTATAAAATTACAATAAACATTTTTTATAAAATTAAAACAAACATACCTTAATGTATTCATCCCAAATGCTATTTTTCAGCAACAACACAACTTTTTTCTTCGTCCCAGCCAAACCCACTCATATGAACCATATCATACACAATGCTAAAGTGGGTTTTCCAAGTCTTCATCCTAAAATTTATGTGTTGTTTTGCTTTAAGGCCGGAGTTGGGAAGACTTATGTCTAACAATAGCTGAACACCATTCAGATACTCCGGTTTGAATCAATTGTGAATCCCACCATACTTTCCAAACACATGCAACTCCATCAATGCATCGATCAACTTTGCATCTTCATCATTAGTCCAAGTATATTTGGTCCTTCCAGTTAATTTTTAACGTTGAATCTGTCATGCCTACATACATAAATAAAAAACATACATAACAAGAAAGAAATTTATAATCACATAAAAGGTACATAACTAACACATTCATAAAAACATAAAAAAGAACATTAATAAATAAATACTCATCAACACTTAATTAATAAAAACAAAATGAGAAAGTTAGATAGAATAAACTTTATTACTTTGTTAACTTTAACTAGCCTTAAATCATTTCCATCGCTCGTCGATTTCATTATGTGGCACCGACACATGTGTCTTGTAAAAGTCTTTGTGTAATCGACATATGACATTTAAGACTAACTTGAAATAAGGATTTATTGTTTCCCCAAACCGATGAAATCTATTGACTAGTATCCATTCTTTGCATTATGAGCAAGGAAACTACGTAAAAGCATATCAACTTGCTCATCGACTAATATGTTTTTACTATTTTTTAATCCCTTTTACTTTCTAGAACATCACAAAATGTTGAAAATGCATATCTACTCATTCTTATGTTAACAATACTCGTAACATCACTTTCATAAACCATCATTGTCATGTTTCCACGCCTATTATGGTAGCTCATTAAATATTTTTCACGCAACGTTTTTGATTCAATTGAACGACGCTAACAAAAAGTACAAATCACCCATCAACGAATCACAACGTACATGACATAAAATGCACTTATGGCAACTATACTAGCCACTTGTCTATTGCGATTAATTCGTTGTCTCAACGGTGATCTTGTCATCTACAAATCATATACAAATCCCACTTACAAACTCAAATATAACAAACAAGTATAACTTTAAACTCATATACTAGTACTAACTCATATATACAAGCTTGGAATAAAAACTAAAAACAATCTCTTTATATATAAGCTTATATCATAATTTCGATTATACACCATCCTTCATATAACAAGTATAACACACAATCATTATAGATCCATCAACAAATTCAAATACATCAATCAATCATGGAATATTCATACACAAAATACAAACTTTATATTTCAACTTACGTCATCTATACCGGTGGCTGATCCAGAAAACTTTTTATAGGGGTCGAAAGTTATCACGCTGCAACAGTACGAGTGTTTGTGGTTCTATAAAATTTTTACACCCTAAAAGTTCGGGTCGGTTCATCTTGATTACATAATAAAATAAATGTGTACGTGCTACAACTTTTTAATCGTTACAAACTAAAAGAAATTAGATTCTACAGTTGTGTAACACCCGTAAATTTTTGAAGTAATTAAACGCAAACTCAATTATATAATTGTAAATTGAATGTTGATGCTTTTAAACCAACTAATTAAATAGAAAGAAATTTAAATATTTATGACATATATATATATATATATATATATATATATATATATATATATATATATATATATATATATATATATATATATATATATATATGTATATAGAGGGAGGTTCAATTGAGAACTTTTGTGCATCGAGGCACAAAAGAACCTCCATTGGCCATTGGATGAAAAGAATGTGTGGGTTAGATCAAATGGCAAAAGGGTAGTTAAATAGAAAGTTTTATGCATCAAGTGCACATAATAAAATTCGCAGAGGGGTAAAACAGGAATTATGCGATCCTTATTTAATTATTACATTTCCAAAATTAACAAAAATAATACAAATTCAAAATACATGCATATCGTTCATCTCTTCATGCATATCGTTCATCTCTTCCAAAAATAAATCATGCATATCGTTCATCTCTTCCAAAATCAAAATACATCAAAATACAAACATGAATCGTTCATACAAACATAAATCATGCATATCGTTCATCTCTTTCAAAATCAAGAGGGGGCTAAGAGAGAGGAGAGAGAGAGAGAGAGAGAGAGAGAAAGAGGGAGTGGTTTTAGGAAAGAAGTTAATGATGATTTTCATACCAAATTTAGCTATTAATTATTTTTAAAAACATTTAAATTCAAAAATAATTTCCATACATTTAATATCCCCTAAATGCTTTTTGTGCACCCTTGGTAGATAGTTCGATGCAAAAAAGTTCTCAATGGTGCCTCGATGCACAAAAGTTCTCAATCGAACCCCAATCTATATATATATATATATATATATATATATATATATATATATATATATATATATATATATAACAGAATTGGGCATGTACACATCAAAAATCACAATCATCATCATCATCATGCATGTTATATACGCTGTACCCATTCACAATTTATTCATCTTCTTTTTCCTCAAAGCAAAACACATACACATACTTACAAATCTGCCATGATTATTCTTTAACTACCATGCTTAGCCTTGAATGTTGTTATTTATTTCATTGCCTTGAGCCGAAATCTGAGAACCCTTTTCCCCAGTATGCATCATGTGTATTATGTGGATTAAGCGAGGTTGTTGTGTGCTTCCGAGTTGTATGGCGGGCGAGCCGCATGTTTTGTACACGTGCTAACCGAGCGAGTCGTACGCCGTGTACTTGTTATCGGGCGAGCCGGTAACAATACCTATTCGTGTATGCTAAATCGAGCGAGTCGTAATGCTACACATGTTAAATTTGAGCCGATATTTGTGTTGATCATGTTATATATGTTTGTCTATGCTTTTAAATCTGTTACTCGCTAGGCGACGGCTTACTCCGGTTGTGGGGGCAAATTTCAGGTTTAGCTGATAAGGGAAAGACACCAGCTTCAGGATCTAGAGTTTGAGCATTTATGGTATCAGAAAGACTTCCGCATTTACTCTGATTTATATTTTGTACTTGGGATGTGTAGATCCCTAGACTTTCAATTGGGTTGTAATAATTAGATGTTATATTTTAGCGCACTCTGAATGTGGTGGTTTTACTTTATTTATGTATTGAAACTGAAGTTTGAGATTCAAAAGCTTTATTTTATTACTTCGAGGATTATGTTGCATATTTTAGTAAAAGCGCCCCGTTATTAGAACGGGGCACTTCAATATCCGAGCCAGGTTTGGTTTAAGTGAATTGAGTACTTGTTTGGTGCTTAGTCTTAAACCGTAAGATCACTAGTATTGTAAGTTATGATTGTACGAGGTAAACTCTATCCTGATGGCCTTAGGAAATTAGGTACGGTTAACATATGGTTTAACTGTAACCTTCATAAATATATGAGCATATACCCTTATGAGTAAACCAGATATTAATCGAGTGTGAAAATATAATGAAAATTTTAATTTAACTCATAAGGTTAATTTTCAGCATCATGGCTGATGATGAGAGCCACAGTCATCCACGCAATGAGCGAGTTGTTGTAGAGTCAGAGGATATAGAGCATTCTGACGGAGAGCACGATGATGAGGATGATTTATATGATGATATTGGACCCGAGGGAGGGCCGTTGACCCCTCGTGAGACTTGAATGATGAGGTACATGACCCGTTACGTACGAGATGTTATGGACAAGAGCCGCACGGAGATGCAGCAGAGTTTTCAGGAGATTCGCGACCTGATTGCTTCTTCCCGATCTGATGCGGGAAATTCTTTGGTATCTGCTCGTACTGGTGGGGGCAATATTGTGGGGACTGAGAGTGGTGGACGACGATCTGACCATGCTTCGTTTAAGGCCTTTAAAGGGTCTGGGGCGAAGGAGTTCGACGGGACTATGGAGCCTGTGAAGGCTTTGGAGTGGCTGGAGTGTTCAGAAAAGGCATTTCGTCTAAGCCACTGTTTAGAGACTGATATGGTAGAGTATGCTGCGGGGATGCTAGTGGGCCCAGTGTTGACTTGGTGGAAGAACACCTCGAGGGCTATTGGTTCCGATCTGGTGGGGAAGATGACTTGGGCTCAATTTAGGAAGAGATTCCAGGATCAGTACTGTCCAGCTGACTTGACGAGGGAGATTGAGAGAGTTTTTAGCTCTACGACAGGAGGGTCTGACATTTCAGGAGTATGAGGCTGCGTTCAGGGAGAAATCTCAGTTTGTGACTAGATATGCGCAAGATGAGGAGACGAGAGTAGACATGTTTGTGACTGGGCTTCGTGCTGAGATTAAAGAGTTTGTTGAGATGCAGAGCTATAGGACCCTTGAGGAGGCAGTCATGAGCGCGCGAAAGCGCGAACGAGCACTGTTAGGTTCTACTACTTCTGTGATGTCATCACCCAAGAAAGCTAGGACTGCGGGTTCTGATCGGTTATTTCAGGCTTTAGCAAAATCATCTGGTTCTTCCTTCTCCCAATCCCAGCAGCAGTATACATCACAGCCACAGATGTCGCGCGATTGCCAGCAGTGTGGGAAGAGACATACTGGGTTATGTAGTGGCTTTTCTAGAGGGTGTCATGCATGTGGGGATACCGGGCACATCAGAGTTAACTGTCCGATTCATCCATTGATTTGTTTCGATTGTGGGGTTCAGGGCCATGTAGCGAGGAACTGTCTTCAGCGGAGACAGAGTCAGAATATGAGTGCTAGCATTGCATCTATGAGTCAGCATGCTGCGAGACCAGCTCAGTCGAGGAGAGGCGACACTGATAGAGTTTCGACCCGTGCTTTTCAGATCACCGCTGATGAGGCCTATGAGACTCCTGATGTGGTTACGGGTATTTCTGACTTAACGCTTTACTCGCTTATTTATTATTTAATTGGGGTGCAACCATTTATTCTTATATATGCGCCTCTTTTGCGTGTCATGCGAATGTACTTCTTTTATGTTGTTTGATCCCACAGATGTTGAGACCGTAAGCAAGCGTGTGTCATAGGCTTAAGAGATTTACATAAATGATTAGTCTTGGTGATCAAGATTTCACTTTAGAGTTTGTAGTTATAATTATTAGGGAATTGAATGCGAGTGTGGTATGAATTAGTTGGATGCTTATAATGCTAATATTATTTGTTCAAGAAGTAAGATTTATTTTTCTAGCGAGTAGATAAAAATATATGTATTTAAAGTGTTTTGAGGCAACAAGGAAGAATAATTAATTATGCATTGAAGTAGCAGAAAAGTCATGAGAAGAATTAATCTATACAAGACTTAGAATTGGCAACAATGATGTTTACATTGAAGTTATAGAGATGTTAATTAGATAGCAAGGAATGTCTGCTAGTCACTAATATTTGCGGAGGTAAATCTTACACGACAAAATTTTATTGAATGTGTTACGATAAGCATCATCAATTGATTAGCATTCGAAGTCTAAGCGCACAATTAGATTCAAATTATTCGCGAGTGATTGGGAGTTATTCGGAATCAACCAGAGATATATTCGGTTTAAGCATAGATCAGTTGAATTTGAAGTTGATCGTCTTGTGATGCTAATAGTATCTTCTGGGAAGGAGATTATACAAAATAAGAAGTGTAATCCTAAGTTCATTATAATGTGTTGGACTATAAAGTGCATAGGTGCGCAAGATTAACAACTAAAATTACCATTGGAGTTTGTTAATGCACATGATAGATACAATAATAGTTTATAAAAAAAAATTTGAAGAATGTCGATAGGATGATATCCACTCAGAATGATAAGATTGATACGAGACTTAGAAATGTCAAGATGATTTAATCACGGTGGCGTATTACTGAGATTCGAAGTTATACGTGGAGATTAAGACAGAGATGTAAGTGAGGTATCTGATTTACTTTAATTTTAACTGATATCGAGGACGAGATCAATCCAACTTGTAGGAGATTGTAACACCCGTAAATTTTCGAAGTAATTAAACGCAAACTCAATTATATAATTGTAAATTGAATGTTGATGCTTTTAAACCAACTAATTAAATAGAAAGAAATTTAAATATTTATGAAATACATACATATATATATATATATATATATACATATATATATATATATATATATATATATATATATATATATATATATATATATATATATATATATATATATATATAACAGAATTGGGCATGTACACATCAAAAATCACAATCATCATCATCATCATGCATGTTATATACACTGTACCCATTCACAATTTATTCATATTCTTTTTCCTCAAAGCAAAACACATACACATACTTACAAATCTGCCATATGATTATTCTTTAACTACCATGCTTAGCCTTGAATGTTGTTATTTATTTCATTGCCTTGAGCCGAAATCTGAGAACCCTTTTCCCCAGTATGCATACTGTGTATTATGTGGATGAAGCGAGGTTGATGTGTGCTTCCGAGTTGTATGGCGGGCGAGCCGCATGTTTTGTACACGTGCTAACCGAGCGAGTCGTACGCCGTGTACTTGTTATCGGGCGAGCCGGTAACAATACCCTATTCGTGTATGCTAAATCGAGCGAGTCGTAATGCTACACATGTTAAATTTGAGCCGATATTTGTGTTGATCATGTTATATATGTTTGTCTGTGCTTTTAAATCTGTTACTCGCTAGGCGACGACTTACCCCGGTTGTGGGGGCAAATTTCAGGTTTAGCTGATAAAGGAAAGACACCAGCTTCAGGATCTAGAGCTTGAGCATTTATGGTATCAGAAAGACTTCCGCATTTACTCTGATTTATTTTTTGTACTTGGGATGGGTAGATCCCTAGACTTTCAATTGGGTTGTAATAATTAGATGTTATATTTTAGCGCATTCTGAATGTGGTGGTTTTAGTTTATTTATGTATTGAAATTGAAGTTTGAGATTAGAACGCTTTATTTTATTACTTCGAGGATTATGTTGCAGATTTTAGTAAAAACGCCACGTTATTAGATTGGGGCGTTTCAAGTTGTCTCCTACGAGTTTTCAACTTTTGAAAGCAAGTTATTAGTTATTACCTCATGATCTGAAACATTAAGTAATTCTTTCTCTATTGTGCAAATGCAACAGTCAATCAATCATTCACTAATGAATTGAGCAACTACTTGTGGAATTTGTGAAGAAGTATTAGAAGTTTTTCCACTTGATAAAATTTAGATTTTGGTAATTTGTTTTCAAATCGATTCATATTACCCAAGTTAAAATCCAGTATTATATATGTATACTTTAATCCATCCAAATCAATAGTGTAAACATTTATAGAATAGGAATTAATCCATCCAATGAAATGTATCAACAACTAAAATATAGAATTAAAGAATGGGAATCTACATGTTTGAAAATATGATTTTCCAAACAAATTCTGTTTCAAACGGTGGAGAGCAGTTGTGCCTTTTTGCCCACCGAACATCATTCATATAAGCTTACAAATTGCCAAATAATTTCTGATTACTTTGTTCCAGTTCAAGAACATTAACGGTTACAAGGAGCAATCCAGTGAGATCTGTGTATTAACACAACTACCTATCATAAAAAAAATCTTATTATTTTGCTAAAAAAGTATGAGATTTATGAAAATCATAGAGAGAAAGAGATAGATATGAAATTATGAGGTATACGAATCAACACCACATATCAAAAACAAATCTAATTTATAAACTTCACAAAGAATCTGAACGTTAGAAAAAGAGAGTTGTTCGAATTAAACGAAATGAGAGAGGGAGAAGATGATATACCTACAACGTTGTACAGACATGAGAAAGAGAAAGTTGTGCGATCGGGAAGGAGTCAATGCCGCAGCCGTAGAGCCAAATGGGAGCTTAATTTTTGCTAGAAGGTATGAGGCTGAATGAGAAAGTATGGCCTTTTTTTGGGATTGTGGGGGGGGGGGGGTTGGGGGAGAAGTGGAAGTCTCCGTTATTTTTGAAATTTCTCTTAGAGTTAGAAATTTTCAATTCTTTCTAATTCTTTAGGAGTTGAAGGGAAATAAAAATAGAGAAAATGAATTGTGTTATTTTTCATTTAGTGATTTCTCATGCCCAAACAAACCAGAGAAATCTACTCAATTCCATTTCTTTGTCTCTATTACTACTGAAAAATAGAGACAGTGATTTCTTATAGGTACGCTGATGAACCTGATTATATATATATATATATATATATATATATATATATATATATATATATATATATAAACTTGGTGGGCTACCCTTAATTTAATGTTAGTTGCATATATACCATCTTATCCCCAGTGTCATATTTTAACTATATGGCGTCTATTGGTTCTATAGTTCTGCACTAAATTAAAGTTGTACGATGATCGCAACTATACACACACACACACACACACACACACAGATATATATATATATATATATATATATATATATATATATATATATATATATATATATATATATATATATATATATATATATATATATATATATATATATAGAGGTTCAATGGAAAACCATCATGCACGTGAAAACTTGTGAAAATCATACAGCACCACCACAAATGCATCAAATTCCCCGCGTGATGCATCAAAATTCCGCGTGATGCATCAATTTTTCTGCGTGATGCTTCAAAATTCCGCATGATGCATCACCTTATTTACGATCATGCCACCGCGTTTTTCATTAAATGCACCAAATCGGACGGTATACGTTGGTTTCCATAGTTTTCAGGTGCATAGTGGTTTTCCATTGAACCCACCCTTATATATATATATATATATATATATATATATATATATATATATATATATATATATATGTATATATATATATATATATATATATATATGTTTAGATTATTGTGAGAAGCTAAACATATCTTGAGAAGTGTGAGAATCACTACAATTCACTAATTTTGTATACTGATTCACTAATTTTATAAATTGATTCACTAATTTTGAATTTGTGATTCATTATTTATAAATTCACAAACTAATGAATTAATGTAAAAAAGTAATGAATTGTTAATTTATTTAATCCAGAATTATGATCTATTACTTATATATATATATATATATATATATATATATATATATATATATATATATATATATATATATATATATATATATATATATATATATATATATATATATATATATATTCAGGTTCAAAAAGGTACCTCTCGAAATCAAGTGCACCCGAACGTACCAACCTTAAAAAACTTTTTTAAAATTTTTTTTCTCATAACCATGTTTAATTTAATGTTATACCCATGATATATGAATTTCACATACATTCAAACTTTCTGTGTCTTTAAAAATTATGTGAATGCTCAATGCATATTTATGTGAATGGTCATCCATGTAACTGGTCATTTCACACCATTCACATGGTCATTTCACACCATTCACATGGTGTGAAACGACCATGCACATGATCTTTTTTTACCATTCATAAGATTTATGATGTTACTTCTTTTGAAAAAAAGTCTTATAATGTTGTCATATATATGTCTATTCAAAAAAAATATATGTGAATGATCATTCATATTAGGGTACGCTGGAATCTTATAGGTATGCTGATGAACCTGATTCTATATATATATTCAAAAAATGCTGAATTTGTATGTAAAAAAATGAATCACAATGATTCTAACATTTTTCAATATATATTTATCTTCTTATTTGATCCTAAATCATATCTATCTCTTTCTCTCTATGGTTTTCATAGATCGCAGATTTATATGGAAACATAATCAGATTTATTATTGATATGCGGTGTTAACTCATATATCATATTGGATTGCTCCTTGTTACTGTAATATTTTTTGATTTAGAACAAAATAATCAGAAATTGTTTGGAATTTTGTTAGCTTATATGAATGATGTTCGATGAGCAAAATGGCACAACTGCTCTCCACCATTTGAAACAGAAATTGTTTGGCGAATCATCTTTTCAAACATGTAGATTCTCATTATTTGTTTTAATTGTTGCTACATTTCATTGGATGGATAAATTCCTATTGTATGGATGTTTACACTATTGATGTGGATGAATCACAGTATATAGGGTTCAATGGAGAACCTCCATGCATCGAAGAACCTTGAAGAACCTTCATGCACCACCACAAATGCATCACAATTCCCCCGTGATGCATCATTATTTCCACGTGATGCATCAAATTCCCGCCTGATGCATCGATTTCTACGTGATGCATTACGATTTTCTAGCGATGCATTGTGGTTCTCTAAGGTTCTTCGATGCATATAGGTTCTCCATAATGTATATAATAATATATTTCAATATATAGATATATATAACATTATATATATATATATATATATATTATAAATATATATATTACATATAATATATATTATTATAATTTATATATATAGATTATACAACATATATATAGATAATGTATATATATACATACATATATATATATATATATATAATATATAGATATATATAGATATATATATATATATATATATACATATATATATATATATATATATATATATATATATATATATATATATATATATATATATATATATATATATATAGATATATATATATATATATATACATAGAATATGGTTCGTGTGAGTACTTAAAAAATGCAGAGTAAACCGAGTACCTGTGAACACACGGATTTCAGATGTGAACTTGCTCCGAAAAAAATTTTTTTTTTTTGAATTTTTTTTCATATTCATTTAGATACAAATAATATAAGGTTATTCGTAAAAAATTATATACATTCACACTTTCTAACATCTTAAAAGTGATGTGAACGTGAAAAAATTCATGTGAACATGCTTAGTTGTGAACACACGTTCACAACAGCAGAGTTCATGTGAACACACACGTTTCACATAGTTCTAGTGTGTGTTTATGTGTGATTTTTTGCAAATACTCTTGTATTATTAATTTAAACATGATTATGAAAAAAAATTTCAAAAAAAATGATTTTAAGCGAGGTACCTCCGGTACTCCGCAAAACTAGTGGTACTCATTTGAACCCAAATCTATATACATATATATATATATATATATATATATATATATATATATATATATATATATATATATATATATATATATATATATATATATATATATATATATATATATATATGATAAATGATTTTAACTTGGATTATTACCGTTGGAAATTCGTATATGTTTTTCGTAAAAACATATATACAAGCTTTAAATAAAAATTTACACACAAGCTTTATATATAACAAGTAGGGGTGTACAACGGCCGGTTCGGCCGGTTTGGAGGTATAAACTTCGGCCGAACTGATATACTCGGTTTGAGAATTCTCGAAACCAAACTGACCGAGTTGGCTAGGTCGGCCGAGCCGGCCAAACCGCCAAAAACCAGTTCGGTTCGGCCGGTTTGTCGGTTTGGTCAAGAAAACAAAACATAAGCATAATATACAATATGTAAAAACACAATCAACCCATAATTCATTTGCACATTATAAAAAAAAAGATTTGAATATTATAACATACTTAAAAACCCATGAAAATCAAGAGACAAAATGCTATAAAAGTGTCGTTAATGATGCCGTGTTTTTTGAACGTGTTGCTTGAATGTAAAACACTAATAATTTAACATGTCAATCGTCGAACGAAGACTTAATTACGACGACTTACGTCGAAGACGAATGAAGATGGTTTGAACGAAAACTTACAACGGTTGTTACTTGTCGGTAGTGATGACGTGCCTCACTAGTGCTACGATGGTCTGGACGTCAAAGACGAAAGAATATGGTCGAATAATTACGTCTTAGATTAATGAAGATGGGCTGGAATTGCCGTCGCCGCATAGCCGCTTATGAAGAAGAAATACATAATATAATTTGGGTTATTGATGGGGGTGGTCATTGGTCGTGGGAGCCGGGAGGGATTTTGGAATTTAAAGAGTAGTTGACTAGTTGTGGCCTTGTGGTGGGGGGGTTTTAATTTAAGATAAAAAGCAAATTAAGGAAAAGTTGACACTTAATTTGGGAAATTGCTAGACTTAATTAAGAAGGATATTAAGACTAAATATAGGGGGATATTTAATTATTTTTAAAATAATTATATAACTTTAAAATACCTCGGCCGGTTCGGTTTCTACGGCCGGTCTAATACGCCAAACCATTAGCCGAACCGAGGTCACCGGTTTCAAAATTTCCAAGCCGGCCGGCCGACCAAAACATTTTTAAACCAGCCAAACCGGCCACTTCACTCGGTTTCGGCCGGTTTTTTCGGTTTCGGTCCAACTGTGTTCACCCCTAATAACAAGCTTATATCATAATTCGAATATATGTCATCCTTTATATAACAAGTATAAACCATATGGTACAATCGTTAAAGATACATAAACAAACTTAAATACATCAATCAATCATGCAAGATTCATACACAAGATACAAGCTTTATATTAAATGTAATTCCCAGATTATATCAAGCAATCAACATTTAACACATATTCATCAAGAACATGAAGAACATTTAGAACAATTATATGAGTATGATAATACCTTAAAAAACAATGAAAGCAAATATGAATAACCTCAACAGTCTGCACACCACGTACGTACAATGCTGAAAGATTACATAGAAAAACAATAAAGTAATCTATTTATAAGCAAACATTAGATATGGATCCAAATACTAAAACTATAACCCGTTGACCTTTTAGGTATTTTAACCAATTTACACATAAGTTCGAATCCTTACATATTTGCCACAAAATTAAGTATTGTTTATTACAATTTGAAACCTGAAACTATCACAACTTAAGATCTAACATTCTCCCCCTTTGTGATTAGCTTTCAGACTACGACTTCAGATTCTTCACAAGCTTTCTTTGATCAAAATATTTGTCGAGACGTCTGATCGTCATTCTGTATTCTAACTTATCTCGGACTTCTTGTTGAGAGTCTCTGACAAGCTTTAACACAGCTTTTAATTCCAATTGTCCCACACCCTGTTTAAGTGCTTCTTTAAGATTGTCAATTCTGATCATCAGCATTTTCCGAACCATGTATAGTGTACCATCAGAGTATTTCTCAAGCTCATCTCTCCTCATAAACATCTTCTTCTTTTATGAGTTCAGATAGACCACTCTGACTGTAGGTGAGTTGGTAACTTTTGATACCGGTAGACGCTCTAAGCTTGTGGAGTGTCTTGATTTGGAGCAAGCAGATTCACCTTTCTTTGTCTTGCCTTTAACGCCATTTGGAAATCAAAGATAAGTGATAGTGTTAGATTTCAGCGTAGAAACTTGAGAATGCTTCTCTGAGCGGTCCTGTGAGCTGGATCCATGCTTTTGTTGTTCAAGAGATGTAGATATAGAAATTCTAGATCCTGCAAAAAACAAGTCAACAAAATCTGCCTCTGAGAATTCTGAGAACGATTTATCTTCTCGTTTAACTTGAAATATAGGGTAGAATATGCTCAAGAATTTGTCAAACTTAATTTTAATGACTTTCACAATCCATGATCGATTTCTCACTGTATCTTTGCTTTTCCTTAGAGCTCCAATCATGGAAACATATACAGGTCTGTCTCTTTGTTCCATGCCTTCAAGAGACCAAACTAAATCACCTCTGACCGTCTTCAATACCTTTACGAACATTATCCTATACTTCTCTTCCATGTAGTGACTCCGGACCCTCTGATTTACCCAGTCGAGGGATTGGGCAGTCAGCCTTTCGGTGTGCCGCTCCTCTCGTTTTTTAGAAAAGTTACCGCCTCCAGAAATTCATGCTTGAAGCCTTGTAATCTTCTAAGTACGTTAGGAGCAGTAGAGGTAGGGTTTGGAATATATGACTGTTAGGCACAAAAAAGCCTCAATCAAACCTGTTCTGCATCTGAGGGGGAGATTTTCAATCAAACCTGATTGATGCATTTGAAGGTTGAATTTAAGGCCTGTAATATGCCTTATTGAAACCTGAAAATGATTTGCAATATCAGCCAAAAGCAGTTTACCCTGTTGCGTGTGTTGCAACAAAGGCAGTTTGTCCAAGCTGTTCTGTCTGCTGAACAGGCTGGACATAAACTGTCTACGCTGCTCTACACTGGTGAGCAGCTTGGGCAGTTTACAAGTGTTATGTTCTTTGTGAACAGAACCTGTTTTTTGTGAACAGGTTAAAACACTTTATGGAATATGTTTGCAAGTCTTCATGTATTGTTTTTGGCTAGAAGATCAGTTTACAAAGTCGAAGACAAAGTGGAAAACAGAACTGCTCAGCCTGCCCAAGCTGTTCTGTCACATGAAGACAAAAGGATATTTGAAAAAGGGTGACAGACCTTTTCTTATATCAAAATAGGCCTTAACAAAGGAGGAAAGATGTAAAGTTGACATTCCTTATTTAGTTAAAGCTTATGCAACAGTAGACAAAGTGAAAAGACAAAAATTCTGCAACATAAAGGCATGTCTGGTTTTCAGAATGTGTAGAAAAGTTCATGTTGTCTTTTCAACAAGACTTTTCAGTTTTTCCTTTCGTCCAATGAAGAAGCTTCACTTAGATCCTCTGAGTGAGTATAAAAGGAAACTTCCAAGGATTGAAAGATTAAGCCAAAAAGCTAAGTGCTGAAGCCAAGAGTGAACGTGCATTCAAGTGTATCTTTCATGCATACAAGTCTGCTTGAATAGAAAAGTGCTTGGTGTCTAAGCTGTTCTTGTTCAAGCTGTTTCGTTGAGTCTTGTAAACATAGTGAGTAATTCTTAGTGAGTGTATTCATTGTAACTAGTTTAAGTCTGTCTTAGATTAGTTAACATACCGTTGTATCTGTCATCTCAGCTTGAACCTTTCCGCATTCAAGCCTGTTTGTAATTAACTTCTGTTGATAATACATACAAACATTGAGAAAAGAGTGTGTAGTTTTTAAACAGCTGTATTCACCCCCCCCCTCTACAGCTTAAGGCTATATACTTGGGAAACCTTTCGGGACCTACAACTGGTATCAGAGAAGTTTAGAGTGTGTGTCATTCTAGATCTCTCATTCTCCCAAAGTTTTCATGGACAACAGTGCTGCAAGTTCCTCATACTATGACTATGGTTCAATGGGCAAACCTCCAAAATTCAATCATCAGAACTTCTCTGGTTGGAAGTGCAGAATGATGCTCTACTTAGAGAATCTAGATGTGCAACTACCAGAGATTGTAATGGAGGGTCCCTATGTGCCAACCTCTGTTACGACCATAACTCCTGCTGTTGAAGGAGCTGCCCCTGAAATCAGAACATTTGAGAAAGCAAAAGCTCAATGGTCTGATGAAGACAAAAGACTGGTGGCTCTTGATGCAAAAGCCGAAAAGAATCTGGTCATCTCTCTGCCTGATGATGTGTTCAAACAGGTTGAGAAGATGAAGACTGCAAAGGAGATGTGGGATACTTTGTGTACTGTCTATGATGGACCCACAATCACACTGGATAACAGGATTAATAATCTTGTTAGACAGTATGAACTCTTCTTTGAAAAACCAAAGGAGACTCTCACAGAAACATACACCAGGTTTACTGCTCTTGTTAATGATCTCAAAGCTGTTGGGATCACCAAGGACAGCCTGACTCTGGTAAACAAATTCTTAGACATCCTGCCTGAAGAATGGAATTATTTTTCTACAATCTTAAGGAATTCAGGTACCATCAGAAGTGTGGATCTTGTTAACCTGTATGGATCCTTACTGAATGATGAGCAGTCAAGGCAACAGAAGAGAAATGCCTTGGAAATGACTAAGAAAGGTGCAACCTTTGTGGCCAGCGTGAGACAACCTGTAAGTCAAGTGAGTGATGTGTTCACTCAACCTGATCAACAGGCTGATGATAAAGAGGAAATGTCTGATGAGGAAGACAATGTAGATCTTGCTGAACTGGATGATGAGCAAATGATAGCCTTGCTTGTCAAAAGGTTCAACAAGAAAAGGTTTGGAAGAAACATGCTGCAGGGAAGCTCAAATGCTGTTAAAAAGAAGGCATTTGATAAGACCAAAGCTGAGTGCTTCAAATGTGGCAAACCTGGCCACATAGCTGCTGACTGTGTGTCAAAACCCTAACGACTAACAACTTTTTCAAATCAACCGCCCAAATGTTTCTCTCTCATACCTACTCACATTCAAATCCTATAAATACCCCCTACTGTTTCATCTTCGTCTTCCTCACTACTTCCATAAACCTCCTAAGAACCCTAAAATTTGACTAAGTGTCTTGTGCTTCTGTCACTCTCACTACTTCCCAAATGGCTCAAAGAAACAACCCCTTTCTACCAGTATTCGTTGGTGATGATGTCGTTAAACACTCATCAGTAACCACGATGCTGACCATAAAGCCCACTAACTATATTGCCAACCTCACAATCCCCAAAAACTATGTGGGAAAAGGCTATGATCAAATGGTGGAGTTTTTGAAGGTTCATCCATTGAACTATGCAATGACTGCCACTCCTGGAGTCCTGTACCAGGAGATGGTGTACGAGTTTTGGTATACTTGTGCCTACAACCCTAACACCAAAGTCATAAAGGGGACTATTCTCAATGGGACTCAGACCATTGAGATCACAGCTGCTCTTATCAGGGAGGTTCTTCATCTGCCAACTGCTGACCCATATGACATGCCTCAACCTGAAGATGATCAAATGGGCAATCTGCTACGCTTCTGTGGGGTAGCAGAACCTAAAATAGGAGCTACACTGTTCAGGAAGGATCTGTCTCCTACCTACAGTTTTCTATTTGCCTCTGTGGTAATGTGCTTCAGCAGCAAAGTTGGTTCCTTTGACCAACTGAGCCGTGATGAGGTTCCTGTAGTTCTACAGCTTGTGGATGGAACTACAATTGATATGGCTAAGTGGATCTTCTTGAACTTGAGAAATCTGGTGCAGCAGGAGACACGACCAGCTGCTGTTCGATATCCCAGATTTCTGAGTCTCATCTTCAAGCACATTTGTGGTGAGCACTTATACAACTCTCAACCTTTACTTCATACTGCTGCATTCCCTGTAATAGGGAATAGAGTTTTCTATACCCCTATTCTCCTAAATGAGCCTCCTCTGTCAACACCAATGAGGAGGTTGTTAGGATTGGTGGAAGGACCCTTTGATGTGAGGGTGGATCCAGAAGCTGCTCCCAGAAGAAAATCCAAAGCCAGGGCCAAGCTTGTTAAACGGTCCTTGGAAATCACTGGAGCTGGGCCTGTCCAAAAGAAGGCCAAAATAGCTTAGTCCGAGTCTGCTCCTTTAGCCTCTGTGGCTGAGGAGGAGCAGGCACCTCAGCATGGGTCATTTGTTGACCCTGAAGCCTTTGTGGCTGGTGCCTTTGTAGCACCTGAGACTATGGAACAGGTCAACCCACCTGTTTCTGACCCAGTCTCCAAATCTGTCCAGTCTGAACCTCTCATCTCCTCTCCAAAATCACCCACTTCATCTCACATTCTATACCAACGCAAAGAGAAACCCACAGCCCAAACTAGCCCCTCTGTTCCCTCTCAACAGGGTTCAGTTGTAAGAGAAGCCACCCCTGCTGCCTCTCCTATTTTGGGAGAAGGTTCAGCACAATTGGAGCCTGCTTCACTCCAACCTGTGTCTACCGAGAGTCAGCCTAGACCCTCTGGTTCCTCCCACCAGGACCCAGTTGTAGCCACCTCAACTATTCCAGCCTCCTAACAGGCTGAGAATATTGAAAGACAGGAGCCCTCTCCACTCCATACTGAGTCCACACTGTCCCCACCTCAAACTTCTTTACACCCTGAGTCTACACGAGGTGTCCACACTGCTGGTAGAGACCAATCAGCAGCTCAGTCTCAAATTTCTGCTCCCTATGATACAGCTGTTCTACACCAAACAGCTGCTGAGGGACCAACAACCCAAGCTAATGACCCTCAAAAAACATACCATCGCTTAGGTGAGGCTGCCCCTTCTATGCAAACTCTATCAGCGGCGTTTACCACTGCTGATGTTGAAATGCACATCCCATCTCCCCATGATGAGGTGCTTTTACACCAAGGCACTGCAGAGGGAACACCCACTGGCTTTCATGAAGGTGTTGCCACACAAGCAGCATCTGAAAGGCCCCCAACATCAAACCCTTCTCCTGATGATGCAGCTACTGCCACTGCTGAGGGACCTTTTGACCCCTCCAAGCTGGGCCACATTACTTTTGCCCAGGCTATGGAGCTTCTTTCAACTGTTCCTCTCCCCTCTCCATCACATCCTCATACACCAACATCATCCTCATCCTCTCCCTCAACACAATCTAAACAGTCCACCCATACACCTCCATCTCCTAAAGATTTGCCTTTGAAGGATCAACTTTCTTTGCTGACCAACAAAGTTTGCTTTTTAGAAACCTCCATGTCTTCTCTACCCTCTCTCATTTCAGACTATGTGTCTGAACAGCTTAAGGGATTCTTTGATCTGTTCAAGGATTCCTTCCCAGTCACTCCACAAACTGATAACTCCTCCCAGCTGCTTGCACTCACTGCACAGCTGCAAACTGTCTCCACCTCTCTATCCTCCATTCTTTCACTACAACAGGACTCTGTGTCTTCACTGACAGCTATTTCTCAACAGCTGTCATCTCTCCTAACTTCTTGCAATTCTACACTTCCTGTCACTATGGCCAACTTGAATACCCTTATTGGTTCTCTATCCAACTCTGTGTCATCAAACCTTGCTGATGTGCAAGATTCTCTTGAACTACATCTTGCACAGCTTCAAAGTTTGCTGTTCACAACTTCTGATAGAGAAAACATCATCAAGCTGACTTCCCTTGCTGATACCTAAACCTCTTCTCTTCAAACCTGTCTTTCCCAACTTGCAGAGGTGAAGGACAACCTGGCTTTCTTAGTGACTAGCCTGGTTGGCCCCAATCCTGTTGCCAAAACTGCTGGCAAGCCTGCTGACTTTGTGTCTTCAGGCAGACCAGGTGTTGAAGGTGCTGGTACATCTCCTTCAAAGGGGGAGAAGTCATCTGCCTCGAAAACTAAGTCTAAGGGGAAGAAAACTTCTTCTCCTAAGGAGAAATCAGTACCTGCAATACTCACTGGTCAACCAGCAGGATCATCTGAAACAGGTACAATGGAAGGTGCCTCCCACGCTGCTCAGCCTACTCAGGCTGAATCTCCAATCCCTGCTCAGTCTAAGGGGGAGGAATTCATTCCTGAGGACAGGCCAAGCAGCAGAAGGAGACATCTGATTTTATAAGAAGAAGAAGAAGAAGAGGAGGAAAGTCCTGAAGCTGCTGCCACTACAGCAGCTAAAGGTAAAGAAAAAGCAGCAGTTGATCCCCAACAGCAGAAAGCAGCAGAAATTAAATTTCACAAAGCCAGGGCTAAAGAAATGAGTCTTCCCATGCACAAATACTTTGAGTTCAGAGAAGAACAACTTCAAGCCCTGGAAGCTCTAAGGAAAGAAGAAGAATCTGCCAAAGCTGCTAAGTCTTTTGCACTTCAAGGGGCAAGGAAAGTTAAAATGTCCTCTCTGGAAATGCAAAAGAAATTAATGGAAGCTGCTAAGGGATCAACAGGAGAGAAGGAAGGAGAAAAAGAAAAGGGTGCTCAGGTCTCTGTGACCAAAACACAAGTACCCTCTGCAAGAGCTCAGTTCCACTTTGACAACTTGGCTAGAAGAAAATTTCAGGATGTTGCTGATAGAAGGCTAGCCAAGGAAGCAATTGTCAAAGCTGTTCCCATATCAAGAAAAGGCAGTCAGTGGAAGTTGAAAATAACCAGAATGGGTGCAACAGACCCTGAACTAGAAACATATGACTACACTGATGTTGCACAGATGGGGTACATGGAGTGGATTGAGTTGGCAGTTGCTCTTAGTGAATCTAAGTCAGAAACGGCAAAAACAATCAGAGCATATGTCAAAAAGTTGATGGAGAGAGTGAAAAATCTTGGCCTGATCTCTAAAGAAGTTAGTGAAGGTGTCTATGTGACACAACCAAAAATAAAGGCCAGGAGGACAAGGAAAGACACTGAGCTGGAAGAACTCCTTATGATGATTGAACAAGGAGACTATGCTGTGGAGATCAAACGAGTTAACCACAGCCTGCCCAAAGGAGTGGAGTTTGAAGAAGGCAAGGTAATTGAAGAACCTGAGTTGGGGGAATTTTTTGTAGATCCCTTAACCCAGAAAAAGTGTTTTCAGAGAGCTTCAGACCTACACAAAGTTGGTCTTAAGCAGCTTGCAGCCTTCAGAATTGCCAACTCATTCAGACAGTCCAGCAAATGGAGAGCAGCCATCTGGGATGAGCTGAGAGGTTTTTATGACAGAGGTGAGCTTCAAGATCCAAACTTCATGTTTCTTAGAGTTGAAATTCAAGATTTGGAAGAAACAAGGGAGGAACTTGAAAGAATGTTTGAAGAAGGACTGCCACCTCCAGTACAGTGATGTCCATCTACCAATCAGCCTTTCGGTGTGCCGCTCCTCTCGTTTTTTAGAAAAGCTACCGCCTCCAGAAATTCCCTCTTGAAGCCTTGTAATATGTCTAAGTACGTTAGGAGCAGTAGAGGATGGGTTTGGAATATATGACTGTTAGGCACAAAAAGGCCTCAGTCAAACCTGTTCTGCATATGAGGGGGAGATTTTCAATCAAACCTGATTGATGCATTTGAAGGTTGAATTTAAGGCCTATAATATGCCTTATTGAAACCTGAAAATGATTTGCAATATCAGCCCAAAGCTGTTTACCCTGTTGCATGTGTTGCAACAAAGGCAGTTTGTCCAAGCTGTTCTGTCTGCTGAACAGG
Organism: Centrapalus pauciflorus; assembly: GCA_020465985.1. Lineage (NCBI taxonomy): Eukaryota > Viridiplantae > Streptophyta > Magnoliopsida > Asterales > Asteraceae > Centrapalus > Centrapalus pauciflorus. Next base: position 55,822 of record JAANYP010001819.1, on the reverse strand, counting down.
CTGGACATAAACTGTCTACGCTGCTCTACACTGGTGAGCAGCTTGGGCAGTTTACAAGTGTTCTGTTCTTTGTGAACAGAACCTGTTTTTTGTGAACAGGTTAAAACACTTTATGGAATATGTTTTCAAGTCTTCATGTATTTTTTTTGGCTAGAAGATCAGTTTACAAAGTCGAAGACAAAGTGGAAAACAGAACTGCTCAGCCTGCCCAAGCTGTTCTGTCACATGAAGACAAAAGGATATTTGAAAAAGGGTGACAGACCTTTTCTTATATCAAAATAGGCCTTAACAAAGGAGGAAAGATGTAAAGTTGACATTCCTTATCTAGTTAAAGCTTATGCAACAGTAGACAAAGTGAAAAGACAAAACTTCTGCAACATAAAGGCATGTCTGGTTTTCAGACTTTTCACTTTTTCCTTTCGTCCAATGAAGAAGCTTCACTTAGATCCTCTGAGTGAGTATAAAAGGAAACTTCCAAGGATTGAAAGATTAAGCCAAAAAGCTAAGTGCTGAAGCCAAGAGTGAACGTGCAATCAAGTGTATCTTTCATGCATGCAAGTCTGCTTGAATAGAACAGTGCTTGGTGTCTAAGCTGTTCTTGTTCAAGCTGTTTCGTTGAGTCTTGTAAACATAGTGAGTAATTTTTAGTGAGTGTATTCATTGTAACTAGTTTAAGTCTGTCTTAGATTAGTTAACATACCGTTGTATCTGTCATCTCAGCTTGAACCTTTCCGCATTCAAGCCTGTTTGTAATTAACTTCTGTTGATAATACATACAAACATTGAGAAAAGAGTGTGTAGTTTTTAAACAGCTGTATTCAACCCCCCTCTACAGCTTAAGGCTATATACCTGGGAAACCTTTCGGGACCTACAACTGGTATCAGAGCAGTTTAGAGTGTGTGTCATTCTAGATCTCTCATTCTCCCAAAGTTTTCATGGACAACAGTGTTGCAAGTTCCTCATACTATGACAATGGTTCAATGGGAGATTCGAAGATGCTTTTAGTAGTGAGTGGAAAGATCCCTTGGTATCATCGAGGGTGCGGATAGCAGGTTTGGCTGGCTGTGTAGTCATGAATGTGTACCTGTCGCTTTGTTGTTGCGACATGAGGGCCTTAAACTCTACAAATTTTGTTTTGGACAAAGTCCCCGTGTAACCTAGAGCGACGTAGGCTTTCTGTTCTCATCAAGGGAGTCTTAGAAGAGGTTCCTTGATGGCTTGTGTTCACAGCTGGCGGTGACGTGGCCGTGACAGGACTTCCACTCATCATCATCGACGTACTTGTAGTGTGCACGACTCCGAGTGTTCTGGAAATGTCACTTAGACTTTGCGTTTAGTCCGACTCTAAATGAGTTGCTGATAGTGTATGTGCTATTTTCTCGTGAGATATTTGAAACCGGCTTGTTGAGAAGCCGGTTAGTGGATAGGAGGGTTTGTGCATGCGCCACTGGGCTAGTGGCGGCTTCTTCAATACCGGCACCCTACACATGGGCGCTAGTAGCAGATGTGGCTGCCCGATTTATAAGAGGCTGGGAACTCTCGACTATGGTCCTGAATCCCCCTCGACCGCTGATTATATCTCGGAAAGTAGCGAGAGAACGAGTAGGAATTGGAGCTGGGGGAGTTACATCATCATTATCAACATTAATGTCATCATCATTTGGAGGAGATGGAATCCTGACGGGAGATAATTGAACTGAATGAGTATCGTCACTCCCTTTGTCTCCTTCTTGTGGCTTAGGACGTCTACCCTCATCTCCCCTCACTTGAATATTTTCTCGCTCAACTCCCCCTAAACCTAGCAACTCGGGTTGAGCTCCTTGGGCAGACTCAGCCGGTTCTGGCTCGGCTATTGGAGCAACATTTCTCTCCCTATAATTCCTAATAGCCTGAGATTCTGGATTTGCAAACGTGAGAAGCTCTTCGGTCAAGGGCATGACCGGAATCCTTAGAGGAGTGATTGGATCATGGAAGTATTTGATTTAAAAATCACGTAATGCCATCTCGTGATCTCGGCATATGATGTCGGGGATTTTTGTCATGCAGTATGAGATGATCATCTACTAGAAAACATTGAGCAGGGACAAATTTACGTGCACGGCGTGTCCCTTTGTTCTGTATAACTTCAATCAGTTCGGCCCACAGCGTCTGTAACATCCGACACAAAACCAGGTTAACAACTATGACCAAATCAGTAGTTATTAGCAAGTTATAACCTAATCAGGGATTATTAACAATTAATCAAGGTGATTAACAAATTTCATAAGGAAATTCATCTTAATTAGAAACAATTTCATCGGTGCGATGAAACGACAAATTAAATAATCCGATCAATTTACGATATGATGGATTAATTCAACTAAGTACATAATTAAATTAAGATTAGTGACACTAATCATGCAGTAACAAACTTACTTAACATTAATTATGCAAGACTAAAACAATTCATTAAACTAATGCATTTATAAGTGGGATAATTGCGTAAAAAACCTTAAAGTTGGACCATTTTTGTGATTAAAACCCCTAACCATTTTTTGTTGCACAAAAAACCTCTAACCGGTAAAACCTTCTGAAATTAGGACTTGACCGGTTATAATAGGTTGCTATGCTTACATGGCATACATGTGGCGTCCACGTGGCAAACCCAACTTACGTGGCGCCTACGTGGCACTACATGTATAATTCTGTAGGTCCCAAAAGGTTTCCCAAGTGTATAGTTCTAAGCTGTAGAGGGGGGGTGAATATAGCTATTTAAAACTTAACAATCTTTTCCTCAATGTTTGTGTACATTATTAACAAGTGTTAATTACAAACAAGCTTGAATGCGAAACGGTTCAAGCTGAGATGACAGATACAACAGCTGGTTAACTAATCTAAGACTCACTCAGACTAGGTACAATGAATACACTCACTTAGAAGCACTCATTGTTTTTACAAGACTCAGATGGACAGCTTACACAAGAACAGCTTAGACACACTCGACTGTTTTATATAAGCAGACTTGCATGCATGGAATAACACACTTCAATGCACGTTCTGATTTCACACTCTTGATGTCTCATTATCCTTAGAAGCTTCCTTTTATACTCAAAAGGAGAATCTCAGTAAAGCTTCTTCATTGGAGTCTTTCCAAAAGGACAAAACACCTTTCTGCACGTTCTGATAAAGTATCTTTGTCTTTACATGGCAAAATCTTTGTCTTTTCCTTTTTGTCACTGTTGCATAAGGCTTTAACCAAAAGAGGAATGCCAACTTTGCATCTTTCTTCTTTTTCTAATGCCATTTTGATATAAGAAAAGGTCTGTCACCTTTTTCAAATATCTGTTTGTCTTCATGTGACAGAACAGCGTGGGCAGGCTGTGCAAATCTGTTTTCCACTTTGTCTTCGACTTGTAAACTGATCTTGTAGCCAAAAACAATACATGAGGACTTGGAAACATATTCCATAAAGTGTTTAACCTGTTCACAAAGAACAGGTTCTGTTTACAACGAACAGAACACTTGTAAACTGTCCAAGCTGCTCAACAGAATAGAGCAGCGTAGACAGTTTATGTCCAGCCTGTTCAGCAGACAGAACAGTTTGGACAAACTGCCTTTGTTGCAACGAATGCAACATGGTAAACAACTTTAGGCTGATATTGCAAATCACTTTCAGGTATCAATAAGGCATATAACAGGCCTTAAATTCAACCTTCAAGTGCATCAACATGTTTGATTAAAGAATCTCCCCCTCAGATGTACAACAGGTTTGATTGAGGCCTTTTTGTGCCTAACAATCTCCCCCTATTTGCAATAATCAGTCTAAGCTAATTTAATCAATAATCACTATGTATTTTTACATTACATTTGCTGAAATAAAATTACAACATCAAGGTAAAGTAAAAGATCAGTTTATATACATACTGATTTTGATTACAGAAAACAACACATGTTTTTACAAGAGTACAACTAATGTAGTAATGTATATTACAACTAATGTAAATAAGAAAAGTTACAACATATGTAACAAAGTACAACAGATGTACAACACAATTCAACAACTTGGACTGTTGATGTTGGGAGCAGATAATGGCAAGCCTGTCCAACAGATGGACAGCTTCCATTCTTCACCTACCCTGATGGAAGATGGACTTCATTCCAGTGGTGGTGGTCCTTCAAACATCTTTTCAAGCTCATCCCTTGTTTCCTCAAGATCTTGAATTTCAATTTTGAGGATCATAAACTTGGGATCTTGAAGTTCTCCTCTCTCATAGCAGCCTCTGAGCTGATGCCAGATGGCTGCTCTCCACTTGCTTGACTGCCTGAATGAACTTGCAAGTCTGAAGGCTGCAAGCTGTCTCAGATCCACCTTGTATAGATCTGAAGCTCTCTGAAAACACTTCTTATGTGTTAGGGGATCTACAAAAAATGCCCCTAACTCAGGTTCTTCAATAATTTTGCCTTCTTCAAACTTTACTCCACTGGACACGCTGTAGTCAATTCCTTTCATCTCAAGAGCATAATCACCCTGTTCAATTAAGGTGAGGAGTTCCTCCAGCTCAGAATCCTTTCTTGTCCTCCTGGCTTTTGTTTTGGGATATGTCACAGAGACACCCTCACTTACTTCTTTTGAGATCAGGCCAAGATCCTTCACTCTCTCCATCAACTTTTTAATATATGCCCTGATAGTCTTAGCTACTTCTGACTTAGAATGGCTCAGGACAACTGCCAGCTCAACCCATTCCTTGTACCCCATTTGGGCAACATCAGTGTAGTCATAAGTTTCCAGTTCAGGGCCTGTAGCACCCATTCTGGTTATTTGCAGCTTCCACTGTTTGCCTTATCTTGAAATAGGGACAGCTTTGACAATAGACGCCTTGGCAAGTCTTCTATTAGCAACATCTTGAAACTTCTTCCTTGCCAGGTTGTCAAAGTGGAGCTGGGCTCTTGCAGAGGATGCTTGCTTTGGTTTGGTCACAGAGACCAGAGCACCCTTAACTTGTTCTCCTTCCTTTTCACCCGCTGATTCCTTAGCAGCTTCCATCAGTTTCTTCTGCACATCCAAAGAGGGCATTTTGATTTTGCTTGCTTCTTGGAGTGCAAAAGATTTGGCAGCTTTGGCAGAGGCTTCTTCTTTTCTTAGTGCTTCCAGGGCTTGAAGCTGTTCATCTCTGAACTCATAGCATTTATCCATGGGAAGACCCATTTCCTTTGCCCTGGCTTTGTGAAACTTTAACTCTGCTGCTTTCTGCTGTTCAGGATCAAATACTGCTTTTTCTTTTCCTTTAGCTGTTGTATTGATAACAGCTTCAGGAGTATCTTCCTCTTCTTCTTCTTCCTCTAAAAATAACATGCCTCCTTCTGCTGCTTGGCCTGTCCTCAGAAATGAATTCCTCCCCCTTAGACTGAGCAGGGTTTGGAGATTCAGCCTGAGTAGGCTTAGCAGCTTGAGAAGCACCTTCCACTGGACTAGTAGCCGTTGCAGATGCTCCTGCTGATTGACTAGTGGATACTGATTTCTCCTTAGGAGAAGAAGTTTTCTCCCCCTTAGACTTAGTCTTAGAGGCAGACAACTTCTCCCCTTTTGAAGGAGATGGACCAACACCTTCAACAATTGGTCTGCCTGAAGAAACGAATTCAGCAGGCTTGCCAACAGTTTTGGCAGCAGGTTTGGGACCAACCAGGCTATGCACTAAGAAAGCCAGGTTGTCCTTCACCTCTGCAAGTTGGGACAGACAGTTTTGAAGAGAGGATGATTGGGTATCAGCAAGGGAGGTCAGCTTAAGAATGTTTTCCCTATCAGAAGCTGTGAAGAGCAAACTTTGGAGTTGTGCAAGATGTAACTCTAGAAAGTCTTGCACATCAGCAAGGTTTGCTGACACAGAATTTGATAGAGAGCCTATTAAGGTGTTTAAGCTGGCCAAAGTGGCAGGAAGTGTAGAATTGCAAGTAGTGAGGAGAGATGACAGCTGTTGGGATATGTGTTGTCATAGAGGACATAGAGTCCTGTTGGAGTGAAAGAATTGAGGAGAGGGAGGTGGAGACATTTTGCAGCTGTGCAGTGAGTGCAAGCAGCTGTGACGAGTTGTCAGTTTGTGGAGTGGTTGGGAAGGAATCCTTGAACATATCAAAGAATCCCCTAAACTATTCAGACACAGAGTCTGAAATGAGAGAGGGTAGAGAGGACATTGAATTTTCTAAAGATCCAACTTTGTTGGTGTAGGTCCCGAAAGGTTTCCCAAGTATATAGCCTTAAGCTGTAGAGGGGGGGGGGGGGGGGGGGGGGTGAATACAGCAATTTAAAAACTACACACAATTTTCTCAATGTTTGTATGTATTATCAAAAAATGTTAATTACAAACGAGCTTGAATGCGGAAAGGTTCAAGCTGAGATAACAGATACAACAGTATGTTTGACTAGTCTAAGACAAACTTAAACTAGATACAATGAATACACTCACTAAGAATCACTCACTGTGTTTACAAGACTCAGAGGAACAGCTTGAACAAGAACAACTGAAACACCAAGCACTGTTTTAATCAAGCAGACTTGCATGCAATAAAAACACACGTTCACTCTTGGTTTCAGCACTTAGTTTTTTTTTTTTGGCTTGATCTTTCAATCCTTGGAAGTTTTTTTTATACTCACTCAGAGGATCTAAGTGAAGCTTCTTCATTGGACGAAAGGAAAAAGGTGAAGTCTTGTTGAAAAGACAACATAAACTTTTCTGCACATTCTGAAAAGCAGACTTGTCTTCATGTGGGCAGAACTTTTGTCTTTTCACTTTGTCTACTGTTGCATTGCCTTTAACCAAATAAGGAATGTCAACTTTGCGTCTTTCTTCATTTGTCAAAGCCTATTTTTGATATAAGAAAAAGGTCTGTCACCCTTTTTCAAATATCCTTTTGTCTTCATGTAACAGAACAGCTTGGGCAGACTGAGCAGTTCTGTTTTCCACTTTGTCTTCGACTTTGTAAACTGATCTTCTAGCCAAAAACAATACATGAGGACTTGGAAACATATTCCATAAAGTGTTTAGCCTGTTCACAAAGAACAGGTTCTGTTCACAAAGAACAGAACACTTGTAAACTGCCCAAGCTGCTCACCAGTGTAGAGCAGCGTAGACAGTTTATGTCCAGCCTGTTCAGCAAACTGAATAGCTTGAGCAAACTGCCTTTGTTGCAACACATGCAACACATAGAACAGCTTTGGGCTGATATTGCAAATCATTTTCAGGTTTCAATAAGGCATATAATAGGCCTTAAATTCAACCTTCAAATGCATCAACAGGTTTGATTGTGAATCTCCCCCTCAGATGCAGAACAGGTTTGACTGAGGCCTTTTTGTGCCTAACAATCTCCCCCTATTTGCAATAACCAGTCTAAGCTGATCTTATCAAAAATCACTATATATTTTTACAATACATTTGCTGAATTACAACATCAAAGTAAAGTAAAAGATCAGTTTATATATACACTGATTCTTGATTACATAAAACAACACATGTTTTTACAAGAGTTCAACTAATGTACTAATGTAAATTACAACTAATGTAAATAAGCAAAGTTACAACATATGTAACAAAGTACAACTAATGTACAAAAGATTTTGGACTGTTTGTGTTGGGAGCAGATAATGGTAAGCCTGTCCAACTGATGGACAGCTTCTATTCTTCATCTACCCTGATTGGTAGATGAACATCACTGTACTGGAGGTGGCAGTCCTTCTTCAAACATTCTTTCAAGTTCCTCCCTTGTTTCTTCCAGATCTTGAATTTCAACTCTGAGAAACATGAAGTTTGGATCTTGAAGCTCACCTCTGTCATAAAAACCTCTCAGCTCATCCCAGATGGCTGCTCTCCATTTGCTGGACTGTCTGAAGGAGTTGGCAATTCTGAAGGCTGCAAGCTGCTTACGACCAACTTTGTGTAGGTCTGAAGCTCTCTGAAAACACTTTTTCTGGGTTAAGGGATCTACAAAAAATGCCCCTAACTCAGGCTCTTCAATTACTTTGCCTTCTTCAAACTCCATTCCTTTGGGCAGGCTATGGTTAACTCCTTTGATTTCCACAGCATAGTCTCCTTATTCAATCATCATAAGGAGTTCTTCCAGCTCAGTGTCTTTCCTTGTCCTCCTGGAATTTATTTTTGGTTGTGTCACATAGACACCTTCACTAACTTCTTTGGAGATCAGGCCAAGATTCTTCACTCTCTCCATCGGTTTCTTGACATATGCTTTAACAGTCTTAGCAGTTTCTGACTTAGACTCACTCAGAGCAACTGCCAGCTCAATCCATTCTCTGTACCCCATTTGTGCAACATCAGTGAAGGAGTGAAGCAGACTCCAATTGTGCAGAACCTTCTCCCAAAATAGGAGAGGCAACAAGGGTGGCTTCTCTTACAACTGAACCCTTTTGGGAGGGAACAGAGGGGCTAGTTTGGGCTGTTGGTTTCTTTTTGCGTTGGTTTGGAATGTGAGATGAAGTGGGTGATGTTGGAGAGGAGATGAGAGGTTCAGACTGGACATGTTTAGAGACTGGGTCAGAAACAGGTGGGTTGACCTGTTCCATAGTCTCAGGTGCCACAAAGGCACCAGCCACAGAGGCTTCAGGTTCAAAGAATGAACCAGGGTGAGGAGCCTGCTCCCCCTCAGCCACATAGGCTAAGGGTGCAGACTCAGACTAAGCTGTCTTGGCCTTCTTGTGGACATGCCCAGCTTCAGTGATCGCCATGGTCCTTTTAACAAGTTTGGACCTGGCTTTGGATTTTCTCTTGGGAGCAGCTTCTGGATCCACCCTCACATCAGAGGGTCCTTCCACCAATCCTAACAACCTCGTCATTGGTGTTGACAGAGGAGGCTCATTTGGAAGAACAACAGTGTAGAAAACTCTATTCCCTATTATAGGGAAGGCAGCAGTATGAAGTAAAGGCTGAGAGTTGTACAAGTGCTCACCACAAACATGCCTGAAGACGAGGCTCAGAAACCTGGGGTATTGAACAGCAGCTGGTCGTGTTTCCTGCTGCACCAGGTTCCTCAGGTTCAGGAAAATCCACTTAGCCATGTCCATTGTAGTCCCATCCACCAGCTGTAGAACTATTGGGATTTCATCACGGCTCAGTTGGTCAAATGAACCAACTTTGCTACTAAAGCACATCACCACTGAGGCAAATAGAAAGCTGTAGGTAGGAGACAGATCCTTCCTGAACAGCGTAGCTCCAATTTTGGGTTCTGCCACACCACAGAAGCGTAGCAAATTTTCCATTTGGTCATTCTCAGGTTGAGGCATGTCATATGAATCAGCAATTGGCAGATGAAGAACCTCCCTGAGAAGAGCAGTAGTGATCTCAATGGTCTGAGTCCCATTGAGAATAGTCCCCTTTATGACTTTGGTGTTGGGGTTGTAGGCACAAGTATACCAAAACTCGTATACCATCTCCTGGTACAGGACACAAGGAGTAGCAGTCATGGCGTAGTTCAACGAATGAACTGTCAAAAACTCCACCATTTGGTCATAACCTTTGCCCACATAGTTTTTGGGGATTGTGAGGTTGGCAATATAGTTAGTGGGTTTGATGGTTAGCATTGTGGTGACTGATGAGTGTTTCTGTACATCATCACCAACAAATACTGGTAGAAAGGGATTGTTTCTTTGAGCCATTTGTGAAGGATTTGTGTTTAGAGAAGCAGAAGACACTTAGTCGATTTAGGGTTCTTGAGGATTTCTGGAAATAGTGAGGAAGACGAAGATGAAACAGTAGGGGGTATTCATAAGATTTGAATGTGAGTGGGTATGAGAGAGAAACATTTGGGCGGTTGATTTGAAAAAGTCGTTAACGGAAAACGGAACAGTTGTCCATGTCAGACCGTTTGTCAGACGACTTAAGCCCTTTTTAATCACTAACACACGTAACCCACATTATCCGCAGTAATTAAGTTAATTAAAAACAAAAATTAAGTAACTTAATTATGAAGAAAGGTAGTTAAAAACTGTTGGTCTAAGTTGTTGGTCAAACCTGTGATGAGCAGGGTCATCACAAGCTGTTCACTCTTCAAGCTGTTCCCTCAACCTGTTCAGCCATGTAGGAACAGGTTGTGTTTAATAGCTGACCAGGTTACAAGACAATGTCTTGTAGATCAGTGTGAAGGAATGAGCAGAGTGAAGAGTGGACCATCAGAGCAGGCTGGAAGAGTAAACTGTTTTTGTTCAGCCTGTTGTATGTTCAAGCTGCTCAAGGATTTCAGAAAAATGGCTAAGTACAGAAGATGCATAACCTGTTCCGAGAAACTTGAACAGTATGAGACATACAAAGTCTTAGACCTTTGAGGACACTTAGTCACTTTTGTTTTACATGCCCAGCTTGCTGACAAGGTAATTAAACCTGGTTTCATCAAGAGGTTTGGTGAAAATGTCTGCAAGCTGTTCATTTGGGGAAATAAAACTTACCTCCACATTACCATTCTGAATGTGATCCCTGATGAAGTGATTTCTGACCTCAATATGCTTTGTTCTTGAATGAAATACTGGAGTGTTGGAAATGGCTATAGCACTTGTGTTATCACACAGAATAGGAATTTTCCTATACACAAGCCCATAGTCCTCAAGCTGATGCTACATCCACAGAATCTGTCCACAGCAGCTTCCAGCAGCAATGTACTCAGCTTCAGCAGTAGAAGTAGACACTGAGTTTTGCTTCTTACTACACCAACTTATCAAGTTGCCACCAAGGAGTTGACATCCACCTGTTGTACTTTTCCTATCTAGCCTGCAGCCTGCAAAATCAGAATCTGAATAACCTGTTAGTTCAAGGCTTGAGTCTTTGGGATACCAAAGACCCAAACCTGGTGTACCCTTTAGGTATCTGAAGATTCTTTTAACAACAGCTAGATGAGATTCCTTTGGATCAGCTTGAAATCTAGCACACAGACAGGTGGCAAACATAATATCAGGTCTACTAGTAGTTAAATATAGCAAGCTCCCAATCATACCTCTGTAAGCTTTTACTGAAACAGCTTTGCCACTGGCATCAACATCCAATTTTACATTGGTTGCCATTGGGGTTTTAATAGGAGAACTTTGATCAAATTTAAACTTTTTCAAGAGATCTAAGGTATACTTTCTTTGATTTATGAAAATTCCAGTTGAGGTTTGTTTAACCTGTAATCCTAAAAAGAAAGTAAGTTCTCCCATCATACTCATTTCATATTTGGATTTCATGAGTAATGAAAAATTCTTGCATAACTGCTCATTGGTAGAACCAAATATTGTGTCATCCACATAAATTTGAACAAGCATAATATCAGATTTCACCTTCTTTATGAACAGTGTGGTATCCACTTTACCTCTAGAATACCCATTGCTCATAAGAAATTTAGTAAGAGTGTCATTCCAGGCTCTAGGGGCTTGTTTGAGACCATAGAGAGCTTTGTCCAACTTATAGACAAAACCTGGATGTTGTTCATTTTCAAAACCTGGAGGCTGCTTGACATAAACTTCTTCTTGCAGCTTCCCATTCAAAAATGCACTATTCACATCCATTTGAAATACCTTAATGCTCTTATGAGCAGCGTAGGCTAGATACAAACGAATTGCTTCTAGCCTGGCCACAGGAGCAAATGTCTCATCATAGCCAATTCCTTCTTCCTGTCTATATCCTTGAGCAACCAGTCTTGCCTTATTTCTAATGACATGACCTTGCTCATCCATCTTATTCCTGAAAACCCATTTAGTGCCAATTATAGTTTTACCTTTAGGAGCAGGGACCAGCTTCCATACCTTGTTTCTCTCAAACTGATTGAGTTCTTCTTGCATGGCAGTGATCCAATTGACATCTTTTAGTGCTTCATCCACCTTCTTTGGCTCCATTAGTGAAACAAAACTAGAGAACATACATAAGTTCCGTAAGCTGGCCCACCTTGTTTGTACCCCTTTGTTGATGTCACCAATTATTTGTTCATTGGGGTGACATCTGATCCACTTAGGATCATTTTTCAATGAGGATTCTCTTGAGTTATCAGCATCTTCAGCAGGTCCTGTTGAACAGCTCTCAAGATACTCAGACATACTGTTGACTTGAGCCTGTTCACTTGTTGAACATGAATGACCACTGTTGAACATATCAGAAGAGGAATCAGGAAAATCAGCATTGATAGGTTCAGGACATGCAATTGTAATTAAGTCAGTACACTTATTCACACAGGATGTATTGACATAATCATCATCATGCCCATCATTGTTAACAGGTTCCACACTGGGTGTAGTTGAAGCTTTTGAGTCCTCTTCACAGTTTGAATGCATAAGATCATCAAAGTTTAGTTCTCTTGAAACTGATTCAGGAACAGCTTTGGTGGAAGCATTCTTGGACTCTTCAAAGGTGACATTGATAGATTCATCTATCACCTTTCTTTTGTTGTTGTACACTCTGTAGGCTTTGGAGATAGCAGAGTAGCCAACAAACACACCTTCATCAGCTTTTGGTTCAAACTTTGCCAGTTGGTCCCTTTGATTCAGAATGAAGCATGGGCAACCAAACACATGGAAGTAACTGACATTTGGCTTCCTCCCTTTGAGCAGCTCATGGGGAGTCTTGTTGAACCTTTTCACCACTAAGGATCTGTTTTGGGTGAAGCAGGCAGTGTTAACAGCTTCAGCCCAGAATGATGAAGGTAAACCAGATGCACACAACATGGTTCTAGCAGCTTCAATGAGAGTTCTGTTTCTCCTTTCAGCAACCCCATTTTGTAGTGGAGTTCTTACAGGTGAAAAGTTTTGAGTGATTCCTTTCTCTTCACAGAAGTCTTCAAGAGTACTGTTTCTGAATTCAGTACCATGATCACTTCTAAGCTGCTTCACTTGGGCAGAGTTCAGCATTTCCATCTTTTTCACAAATCCAATAATTTCTCTAGCAGCCTCTCCTTTGCTCTTCAAGAAGATAACCCATGTGTACCTGGAGAACTCATCAACCATTACTAGAGTGTATCTTTTTCCTCCTAGACTTGGGACATTAACAGGTCCAAACAAGTCCATATGGATTAAGAAGAGAGGAGTATCAATAGAAAAGTTATGTTTGGATTTAAATGATGATTTCCTCTGCTTGCCTTTTGTCACAAGCTGTGCAGAGTTTATCCTTAACAAAAGTCATAGAAGGCAAACCTGTCACCAACTCTTTCTTACAGAGTTTGTTGATGTTCTTGAAGTTTAGGTGTGACAGCCTTTTGTGCCATAACCAGTTTAGGTCTGCATTTGTCTTGTGAGAAAACAGGTTTCAGTTGTGGGATCAGCAGATTGCATGTCCACAACATATACACCATTCTTTCGTTGAGCACACATCACAACTTTGCCTTGGGGATCTAATATGTAACCCAGGTGCTCATCAAAGTTAACCTTGTAGCCAGCATCACACAGTTGACTTAGGCTAACAAGATTATGTTTTAGCCCAACCACATAGGCTACTCTTTTGAACACTGCAGCACCAGCTTTAAGAGTTCCATATCCATCAGTGGATCCATGTACATTGTCACCAAATGTGACTTTTGGCTCTTTTTCAGGCTTGAGATCACTCAGCAGGTCCTTACAACCTGTCATGTGCCCTGAGCAGCCACTGTCCAAGTACCAAACCTGGGATGGTTGTTTTTCCTGCAGAGTGACAAGAAGAATATTAGTCATTTTTAGGGGAACTCATCACAGAGATGAGTTCTCCTACTTCATCAACATTTGTTGATGGACTTGTTATATCAACACTAATATTCCCTATTTGAATGGTATCAGTTTGGATACCACTTTTATTGACTAAGATGTTTCCAACACTATTTATGTTAGCTGTGAGGGAACCATCAGAGTCAGCAGGCCTCATGTCCTCTGTTTCAGGACAATCTTTGGCCAGATGTGTCTTCATTCCACATTTATAACATTTTCTCCTTTTAGCATTTTTAGAAGAAGACCTTTCAGAAACACATTCTGAGTTATTTCTGTTGATTTTACTAGTAGATTTAGCAAACTTATTACTATTTGATGAATCAACAGTTTGAGTGGAAAGTTCAATAGCAACAACTTTGCCTGTCTCTTCTTTCCTCTTTTTAGGAGGGCAAATGTCAAAGATAGGAAGCTTAATTGGCTTTTGAATTTCCACAGGTTTAGGAAACTTATTCCCAGATTTCTCAGGCTGAGCAATGACTTTGCCTTTGACCTTCCTGAGATGTGATTGATGTTGCCTATCAACATAATCATTACTTCTGGTTTTGAAAGACTTATTCTCATTTAAAACCAGTTGACCACTATGATTAGAAAACTTATTTGAAATCACAGCAGGTTTGCCTTCAACATGAGACTTATTCTTGTTAAAGGCAGACTGCTTACCTTTTGAAAACTTATTTTCAAAATGTTCAGCATAAAAGTATTAGTATGCCTTTTTACATCAGCTTTAGAACCAGAGCCTGTTTTGTCAACAGGTTTGGTGTCCACAGCTGCAGTTTGAACATGCTTTCCTTTCTTTTGCTTGTGTAAATCAGCAGAGCACTTAGCAAGCTTATTTGATGGAAAACTTATTTCATCAGCAGCTTTTGAGCTAGGTTCACACGAGCTGTCAGTGTTTTGAGGCCTGACAAACCTGTTTGTTGAGATTAATTTACCATTCACTTTTTGAATAAAAGTGTTTGTAAGCTCACCAAGAGTGGACAAGTCTTCTTTTAAATTGTTAACCTCAACAATGGAAGCTGCTGTGTCAAGATCCCCTCCAAGATAGGCTTGGATTTGGGCAGGAATCTGCTGACTTATGCAGTGGCTGATTTTTTATGCAGATTGACACCAAGAGTCAACTATCTTTTAAAGCTTAGCATGTTTTATATCTGTTTCTCTCTTCTCTTCCAGTAAAATAGAATTGATGTGTTTTAATTCATCAATCTCAGTTTCCAACTTATGAAAACTGTCTAGTTTAATGGATTTTGTTTCAAGATCAGTTTTAAGCTTAGAGATTTTAGATAATAAGACAGTATGCTTCTCAACAGCAGCTTTCAGATCAACAAGCATATACTCAAACATTTTAACTTTTTCTTCAGAACTGTAATCCATAAAATTTTGTACCTTATACATCATTGTAGGGTTCCAGTTCTCCAAGCTGCTAAAAGCTTCAGCTTCAGCCAGATCCTGTTTGAAGTTGCTTGTTGATGGGACATCAGTGTTGGCCATCAGACGGTGATTGTCTTCTTCATTAGATGATGAATCAGACTCCTCCCAGTCACAAGTCTCTGCCATTAGTCCCTTTTGCCGGTTGGAAACCACTGAGTTTTCCAACTTCCTTAGCTTAGCCATAGCCATAAGATACTTAACCCTATAGCCATCATCCCTGTTTGTCTTGTGTGGTTTGGATGACTGACCAACAGCTTTTGACACACAATCAGCAGCTATATGGCCAGGTTTGCCACATTTGAAGCACTCAGCTTTGGTCTTATCAAATGCCTTCTTTTTAACAGCATTTGAGCTTCCCTACAACGTGTTTCTTCCAAACCTTTTCTTGTTGAACCTTTTGACAAGCATGATTATCATTTGCTCATCATCCAGTTCAGCAATATTTGCATTGTCTTCCTCATCAGAAATTCCTCCTTATCATCAGCCTGTTGATCAGGTTGAGTGAACACATCACTCACTTGATTCACAGGTTGTCTCACACTGGCCACAAAGGCTGCACCTTTCTTAGATATTTCCAAGGCATTTCTCTTCTGTTGCCTTGACTGCTCATCATTCAATAAGGATCCATACAGATTAACAAGATCCATATTTCTGATGGTACCTGAATTCCTTAAAATTGTAGAAAAATAATTCCATTCTTCAGGCAGGACGTCTAAGAATTTGTTTACCAAAGTCAGGCTGTCCTTGGTGATCCCAACAGCTATGAGATCATTTACAAGAGCAGTAAACCTGGTGTAGGTTTTAGTGAGAGTCTCCTTTGGTTTTGCAAAGAAAAGTTCATACTGTCTAACAAGATTATTAATCCTGTTGTCAAGTGTGATTGTGGGTCCATAATAAACGGTACAAAGTATCCCACATCTCCTTTGCAGTCTTCATCTTCTCAACCTGTTTGAACACATCATCAGGCAGAGAGATGACCAGGTTATTTCTGGCCTTTGCATCAAGAGCCACCAGTCTTTTGTCTTCATCAGACCATTGAGCTTTTGCTTTCTCAAATGTTCTGATTTCAGGAGCAGCTCCTTCAACAGCAGGAGTTATAGTTGTAACAGAGGTTGGCACATAGGGACCCTCCATTACAATCTCTGGAAGTTGCACATCTAGATTCTCTAAGTAGAGAATCATTCTGCACTTCCAACCAGAAAAGTTCTGATGATTGAACTTTGGAGGTTTGCCCATTGAGCCATTGTCATAGTATGAGGAATTTGCAGCACTGTTGTCCATGAAACTTTGGGAGAATGAGAGATCTAGAATGACACACACTCTAAACTGCTCTGATACCAGTTGTAGGTCCCAAAAGGTTTCCCAAGTATATAGCCTTAAGCTGTAGGGGGGGGGTGAATACAACAATTTAAAAGCTACACACAATTTTCTCAATGTTTGTATGTATTATCAACAAATGTTAATTACAAACGAGCTTGAATGCGGAAAGGTTCAAGCTGAGATGGCAGATACAACAGTATGTTTGACTAGTCTAAGACAAACTTAAACTAGATACAATGAATACACTCAGTAAGAATCACTCACTTTGTTTACAAGACTCAGAGGAACAGCTTGAACAAGAACAACTTAAACACCAAGCACTGTTTTATTCAAGCAGACTTGCATGCATGAAAAACACACGTTCACTCTTGGTTTCAGCACTTAACTTTTTTTTTTTTGGCTTGATCTTTCAATCCTTGGAAGTTTCTTTTTATACTCACTCAGAGGATCTAAGTGAAGCTTCTTCATTGGACGAAAGGAAAAAGGTGAAGTCTTGTTGAAAAGATAACATAAACTTTTTTGCACATTCTGAAAAGCAGACTTGTCTTCATGTGGGCAGAACTTTTATCTTTTCACTTTGTCTACTGTTGCATTGCCTTTAACCAAATAAGGAATGTCAACTTTGCGTCTTTCTTCTTTTGTCAAGGCCTATTTTGATATAAGAAAAATGTCTGTCACCCTTTTTCAAATATTCTTTTGTCTTCATGTATCAGAACAGCTTGGGCAGGCTCAGCAGTTCTGTTTTCCACTTTGTCTTCGACTTTGTAAACTGATCTTCTAGCCAAAAACAATACATGAGGACTTGGAAACATATTCCATAAAGTGTTTAGCCTGTTCACAAAGAACAGGTTCTGTTCACAAAGAACAGAACACTTGTAAACTGCCCAAGCTGCTCACCAGTGTAGAGCAGTGTAGACAGTTTATGTCCAGCCTGTTCAGCAGACTGAACAGCTTGAGCAAACTGCCTTTGTTGCAACACATAGAACAGCTTTGGGCTGATATTGCAAATCATTTTCAGGTTTCAATAAGGCATATAATAGGCCTTAAATTCAACCTTCAAATGCATCAACAGGTTTGATTGTGAATCTCCCCCTTAGATGCAGAACAGGTTTGACTGAGGCCTTTTGTGCCTAACAGTTGGTCAGCAAGGAAAGCTGATCCTTCAAAGGCAGTTCTTTAGGGGATGGAGGTGTATGGGTGGATTGTTTTGATTGAGTAGAGGGAGATGATGAGGAGGACGCTGGTGTATGGGGATGTGATGTAGAAGGAGAGGGTATTTTAGAGAGAAGCTCCATAGCCTGGGCAAAAGTAATGTGGCCCAACTAGGAGGGGTCTATGGGACCATTAGTAGGGGCTGTAGCTGCACCATCAGGAGAGTGGGTAGAGGATGGTAGCCTTTCAGACACTGCTTGTTTTGCAGTACCTTCATTAAGGCCAGTGGTGGTTCCCTCTGCAGTACCTTGGTTTAAAGGTACCTCATCATGGGGAGTTGGTATTTGCATTTCAACATCAGCAGTGGTGAAACCTGCTAATGGAGTTTGCATAAAGGGAGTAGCCTCACCAATGTTCTAGGGCTTGAGGTTCATCAGCTTGAGTGGTTGGTCATTCAGCAGTTGTTTGGTGTAGAACAGCTGCATCATGAGGAACAGAAGTGTGAGGCTGAGCTGCTGGTTGGTTTAAGCCAGCAGTGTGGGCACCTTGTGCAGACTCAGGGTGTAGAGAAGTATGAGGTGGGGACAGTGTGGACTCAGTATGGAGTGGAGAGAACTCCTGTCTTTCAATATTCTCAGCCTGTTGGGAGGCTGGAATAGTGGATGTGACTGTCTCCATTTGTACAACTGGTTTCTGTTGGGAGGAACCAGAGGGTCTAGGCTGACATGGGGTTGACACAGAGTGGAGTGAAGCAGGCTCCAATATTGCTGAACCTTCTCCCAAAATAGGAGAGGTAGCAGGGGTTCCTTCTTTTTCAACTGAACCATGTTGAGAGAGAACAGAGGGGCTAGTTTGGGCTGTTTGGGTTGCTGATTTCTTTCTGGCTATGGATTTGTGTTGGTATAATATGTGAGATGAGGTGGGTGATTTTGGAGAGGAGATAAGAGGTTCAGACTGGACAGTTTTGGAGACTGGGTCAGAAACAGGTGGGTTGGCCTGTTCCATAGTCTCAGGTGCCACAGAGGCTTCAGGTTCAACAAATGAACCAGGGTGAGGAGCCTGCTCCCCCTCAGCCACAGAGGCTGAGGGTGCAGACTTAGACTGAGCTGTTTTGGCCTTCTTATGGACAGGCCCAGCTTCAGTCGTTTCCAGGGTCCTCTTAACAAACTTGACCCTGGATTTGGATTTTCCAGCAGGAGCAGCTTCTGGATCCACCCTCACAGCAGAGGGTCCTTCCACCAATCCTAGCAGCCTCTTCATTGGAGTAGAGAAAGGAGGCTCATTTAGGAGAACAGGTGTATAGAAAACTCTATTCCCTATTACAGGGAATGCAGCAGTACGAAGTAAAGGCTGAGAGTTATATAAGTGCTCACCACAAATGTGCTTGAAGATGAGGCTCAGAAACCTGGGATCATGAACAACAGCTGGATGTGTCTCCTGCTGCACCAGGCCCCTCAAATTCAGAAAAATTCATTTTGCCAAGTCGATTGTAGTTCCATCCACAAGCTACAGAACTACAAGGATTTCATCACGGCTCAGTTGGTCAAAGGAACCAACTTTGCTGCTGAAGCACATTACCACAGAGGCAAATAAGAAGCTGTAAGTAGGAGACAAATCTTTTCTGAACAACGTAGCTCCAACTTTGGTTCTGCTACACCACAGAAGTGTAGCAGATTCTTCATCTGTTCATCTTCAGGCTGTGGCTGATCATATTTTTCAGCCGCGGGGAGTCGAAGAACTTACCTGATCAGACGAATGTTGATCTCAATGGTCTGAGTCCCATTGAGTATAGTGCTCTTAATGACTTTGGTGTCTGGGTTGTAGGCACAGGTATACCAAAACTCATACACCATCTCCTGGTACAGGACACGAGGAGTGGCAGTCATGGCATAGTTCAACGGATGAACTTTCAAGAACTCCATCATATCTTAGTAGCATTTCCCCACATAGTTCTTGGGGATGGTTAGGTTAGCAAGGTAGTTGGTAGGTTTCAGTGTTAGCATTGTGGTGACTGATGCGTGTTTTTGAACATCAGCACCCACAAACACTGGTAGAAAGGGGTTGTTTCTGTGAGCCATTTGGAAAGTAGTAAGAATAGCAGAAGCACAAGACACTTAGTCGATTTTTAGGGTTTATAGGAGTGCTATGGAAGAATGAGGAAGACGAAGATGAAACAGTAGGGGGTATTTATAGGATTTGAATGTGAATGGGTATGAGAGAGAGAAACATTTGGGCGGTTGATTTGAAAAGGTCGTTAACGGAAAACGGAACGGTTGTCCATGTCAGACCGTTTGTCAGACCACTTGAGCCCTTTTTAATCACTAACACACGAAACCCACATTATCCGCAGTAATTAAGTTAAATAAAAACGAAAATTAAGTAACTTATTTGTAAAGAAAGGTAATTAAACTGATAGTCCAAGCTGATGGTCAAACCTGTGATGAGCAGGGTCATCACAAACTGTTCACTCTTCAAGCTGCTCCTTCAACCTGTTTAGCTATGTAAGAACGGGTTGTGTTCAATAACTGATCAGGTTACAAGACAATGTCTTGTATGACATATTGAGAGAGTGAGCAGGGTAGAGGTTTGATCATCAGATCACACTTGACAGATAAGCTGTTATTTGTCAAACCTATAATATGCTCAAGCTGTTCAAGTTTTGCATAAACGGTAAGTATAGAACATGCATAGCCTGTTCTGTTTAAGCTGTTCTGTGAAACTTGAGCAGTGTGAGACATATAAGATCTTAGAACATTTTGGACACTTAGTCACTTTTGTTTAACATGCCCAGCTTGCTTACCAGATAGTTAAATCTGTTTTCATCAAGAGGTTTGGTGAAAATGTCTGCAAGCTGTTCATCTGTGGAAATAAAACTTACCTCCACATTACCTTTCTGAATGTGATTCCTGATGAAGTGATGTCTGACTTCTATTTGCTTTGTTCTGGAGTGAAACACTGGATTGTTGGAAATAGTTATGGCGCTTGTATTGTCACACAGAATAGGAGTTTTCCTAAGTACAAGTCCATAGTCTTCAAGCTGATGATGCATCCACAGAATCTGCCCACAGCAGCTTCCAGCAACAATGTACTCAGCTTCAGCTTCAGCTGTAGAAGTAGAAACTGAATTCTGATTCTTGCTACACCAACTTATCAACTTACCACCAAGAAGTTGACATCCACCTGTTGTGCTTATCCTGTCTAGCCTGCAACCTACAAAATCAAAATCTGAATAACCTGTTAGTTCAAGGCTTGAGTCTTTGGGATACCAAAGACCCGAACATGGTGTACCCTTCAGGTATCTGAAGATTCTTTTCACAGTAGCTAGATGTGATTCCTTTGGATCAGCTTGGAACCTAGCACATAAACAGGTAGCAAACATAATATCAGGTCTACTAGCAGTTAAGTACAGCAAGCTCCCAATCATGCCTCTGTAAGCTGTTACTGAAACAGCTTTGCCACTGGCATCTGCATCCAATTTTACATTGGTTGCCATTGGGGTTTTAATCAGAGAACTTTGATCAAATTTAAACTTTTTCAATAGATCTAAAGTGTACTTTCTTTGATTGATGAAAATTCCATTTGAGGTTTGTTTAACCTGTAATCCCAAAAAGAAAGTAAGTTCTCCCATCATACTCATTTCATATTTTGATTTCATGAGTAATGAAAAATTCTTTCATAATTGCTCATTAGTAGAACCAAATATTATGTCATCCACAAATATTTGAACAAGCATGATATCAGACTTCACCTTCTTTATGAGCAGTGTGGTATCCACTTTACCTCTGGAATACCCATTGCTCATAAGGAAATCAGTAAGAGTGTCATACCAGGCTCTAGGGGCTTGTTTTAGACCATAGAGAGCTTTGTCCAACTTATAGACAAAACCTGGATGTTGTTCATTTTCAAAACCTGGAGGCTGCTTGACATAAACTTCCTCTTGCAGCTTTCCATTCAAAAATGCACTCTTCACATCCATTTGAAATACATTCATGCTCTTATGAGCAGCGTAGGCTAGAAACAAACGAATTTCCTCTAGCCTGGCCACAGGAGCAAATGTTTCATCATAGTCAATGCCTTCCTCCTGTCTATAGCCCTGAGAAACAAGTCTTGCCTTATTTCTAATGACATGACCTTGCTCATCCATCTTGTTCCTGTAAACCCATTTGGTACCAATTATAGTTTTACCTTTAGGAGCAGGGAGCAGCTTCCATACCTTATTTCTCTCAAACTGATTGAGTTCTTCTTGCATGGCAGTGATCCAATTGGCATCTTTAAGTGCTTCATCCACTTTATTTGGCTCCATGAGAGACACAAAACTAGAGAACATACAGAAGTTCCCTAAGCTGTCCCATCTTGTTTGTACCGCTTTGTTAACGTCACCAATTATTTGATCATTGGGGTGACACCTGATCCACTTAGGATCATTTCTCAATGAGGATTCTCCTGTGTTGTTTGCATCTTCAACAGGTCTTGTTGAACAGCTTTCACGATTTTCAGACATACTGATGTCTTGAACCTGTTCACTTGTTGAGCATGACTCTCCATTGTTGAACACATCATCAGAAGATCCAGGAAAATCAGAATTGATTGGTTCAGGATATGAGGTTGTAATTAAGTCAGTACACTTATTCACACATGGTGTATCAACATAATCATCATCATGTCCATTATGGTTTGCAGGTTCCACTCTGGATGTAGTGGAAGCTTTTGAGTCCTCTTCACTGTTGGAATGCATGAGATCATCAAAGTTGAATTCTCCTGAAACTGATTCAGGAACAGCTTTGGTGGAAGCATTCCTGGACTCTTCAAAGGTGACATTGATAGATTCAATAATCACCTTTCTTGTGTTGTTGTATACTCTGAAGGCTTTGGAGATAACAGAATATCCAACAAACACACCTTCATCAGCTTTTGGTTCAAACTTTGCCAGTTGGTCCCTTTGATTCAGAATGAAGCAGGGACATCCAAACACATGGAAGTAACTAATATTTGGCCTCCTCCCTTTGAGCAACTCATAGGGAGTCTTGTTGAACCTTTTCACCACTAAGGATCTGTTTTGGGTGAACCAAGCAGTGTTGGCAGCTTCAGCCCAGAATGATGAAGGTAAACCTGATGCACACAACATGGTTCTAGCAGCTTCAATAAGGGTTCTATTTCTCCTTTCAACAACTCCATTTTGTTGTGGAGTTCTTACTGCTGAAAAGTTTTGAGAGATCCCTTTTTCTTCATAGAAGTCTTCAAGAGTACTGTTTTTGAACTCAGTACCATGATCACTTCTAAGCTGCTTCACTTGAGCAGAGTTCAGCAATTCCATCTTTTTGACAAATCTAATGATTTCTCTAGCAGCCTCTCCTTTGCTCTTCAAGAAGATTACCCATGTAAACCTAGAGAACTCATCAACCATTACTAGAGTGTATCTTCTTCCTCCTAGACTTGGAACATTTACTGGTCCAAACAAGTCCATGTGGATTAAGAAGAGAGGAGTATCAATAGAAAATTATGCTTGGATTTAAAGATGATTTCCTCTGCTTGCCTTTCTCACAAGCTGTGAAGAGTCTATCCTTAACAAAGGTCATAGAAGGCAAACCTGTTACTAACTCTTTCTTACTGAGTTTGTTGATATTCTTGAAGTTCAGGTGTGACAGCCTTTTGTGCCATAACCAGTTTAGGTCTACATTGGTTCTTGTGAGAAAGCAGGTTTCAGTTTTGGGATCAACAGATTTCATGTCCACAACATATACACCTTTCTTCCGTTGAGCACACATCACAACTTTTCCTTGGGGATCCAATATGTAACCCAGGTGCTCATCAAAGTTAACCTTGTAGCCAACATCACATAGTTGACTTATCCTAACAAGGTTATGTTTTAGCCCAACCACATAGGCTACTCTTTTGAACACTGCAACACCGGCTTTAAGAGTTCCATATCCCTCAGTGGATCCCTGTAGATTGTCACCAAATGTGAATTTTGGCCCTTTTCAGGCCTGAGATCATTCAGCAGGTCCTTGCAACCTGTCATGTGCCCTGAGCAGCCACTGTCCAAGTACCAAACCTGGGATGGTTGTTTGTCCTGCAGAATGTCATAGGAAAATATTAGTTACTTTTAGGGGAACTCATCACAGAGATGAGTTCTCCTACTTCATCAACATGCGTTGATGGGCTAGAGATATCCACATTAATATTTCCTATTTGAATGGTATCAATTTGGATACCACTCTCATTGACTAAGTTACTTCCAACACTGCTTGTTTTAGCAATGACGGAATTAGCAGAGTCAACAAGCCTCATGTCCTCAGTTTCAGGACAGTCTTTGGCCATGTGTGTCTTCTCCCCACATTTATAGCATTTTCTCTTTTTGGCCTTTTGGAAGAAGAGCTTTCAGAAACACATTCTGAATTATTTCTGTTGATTTTATCAGCAGGTTTAGCAAATTATTACTGTTTTTCGATGAATCAACAGCTTGGGTGGATGGCAACAGCAACAGCTTTGCCTGTTTCTTCTTTCCTCTTTTTGGGAGGACAGATGTCAAAAACAGGAAGCTTGATTGGCTTTTGACCTTCCACAGGTTTGGGAAACTTATTCCCAGATTTCTCAGGCTGAGCAATGGCTTTGCCTTTGCCTTTACTGAGATGTGATTGACGTTGCCTATCAGCATGATCATTATTTCTGGTTTTGAAAGAGTTATTTTCATTTATAACCAGTTTTCCACTATGATTTGAAAACTTATTTGAAATCACAGCAGATTTACTTTCAACATGAGACTTACCCTTGTTGAAAGCAGGCTGCTTACCTTTTGAAAACTTATTTTCAAAATGTTTAGCATCAAAAGGATTAACATGTCTCTTGCCATCAGCTTTGGACCCAGAGCCTGTTTTGTCAACAGGTTTAGTGCCCACCGCTGCAGTTTGAGTATGTTTTCCTTTCTTTTGCTTGTGTGAATAAGCATAGCACTTAGCAGGCTGAGTTGATGGAGAACATATTCCATCATCAGCTTTTGGGCCTTTTTTCACACAAGCTGTCAGTGTTTTGAGGCCTAACAAACCTGTTTGTTGAGATCAGCTTTCCATTAACTTTATGGATGAATGTACTGGGAAGCTCACCACGAGTGGATAAGTCATCTTTCATATTATTAATCTCAACAATGGAAGTTGCTGTGTCAAGATCCCCTCCATGATAGGCTTGGATTTGTGCAGGGATCTGCTGACTTTTTGTGCAGATTGGCACCAAGAGTCAACTATCTTTGAAGCTTTGCATGTTTTACATCTGTTTCTCTCTTTTCTTCCAGTAAAATGGAGTTGATGTGTTTTAGTTCATCAAGTTCAGTTTCCAACTTATGGAAACTGTCCAGTTTACCAGATTTAATTTCAAGATCAGTTTTAAGCTTAGAGATTTCAGATAGTAAAACATTATGCTTCTCAACAGCAGCTTTTAAATCAACTAATATATATTCAAACATTTTCACTTTTTTAACAGAACTGTAAGCCATAAAATTTTGTACCTTGTACATCATTGTAGGGTTCCAGTTCTCCAAGCTGCTGAAGGCTTCAGCTTCGGCCAAGTCCTGTTTGAAATTGCTAGTTGATGGGACATCAGTATTGGTCATCAGACAATTGTTGTCTTCTTCATCTGATGATGAATGAGACTCCTCCCAGTCACATGTCTCTGCCATCAGTCCCTTTTGCTTGTTGGAAGCCACTGAGTTTTCCAACTTTTTCAGCTTAGCCATGGCCATAAGGTACTTAACCCTATAGCCATCATCCCTGTTGGTCTTGTATGGTTTGGAAGACTGCCCAACAGCTTTTGACACACAGTCAGTAGCTATATGGTCAGTTTTGCCACATTTGAAACATTCAGCTTTAGATTTATCAAATGCCTTCTTCTTACTAGCATTTGAGTTTCCCTGCAGCATATTTCTTCCAAACCTCTTCTTGTTGAACCTTTTGACAAGCATGACTATCATATGCTCATCATCAAGCTCAGCAAGATATGCACTGTCTTCTTCATCAGACATTTCCTCTCTTTCATCATCAGCCTGCTGATCAGGTTGTGTGAACACATCACATACCTGCCCAACAGGTTGTCTCACGCTGGCCACTAAGGCAGCACCTCTCTTGGATATTTCCAAGGCATTTCTCTTCTGCTGCCTTGACTGTTCATCATTTAGTAAGGATCCATATAAGTTTACAAGATCCATACCTTTGATGGTACCTGAATTTCTCAAGATGGTAGAAAAGTAGTTCCACTCTTCAGGTAAGATGTCCAAGAACTTATTCACCAGGGTCAGGCTGTCCTTTGTGATCCCAACAACTTTGAGATCATTAACAAGAGCAGTAAACCTGGTGTAGGTTTCTGTGAGAGTCTCCTTTGGTTTTGCAAAGAAGAGTTTATACTGTCTAACAAGATTGTTAATCGTGTTATCCAGTGTGATTGTGGGTCCATCATAGACGGTACACAAAGTATCCCACATCTCCTTTGCAGTCTTCATCTTCTCAACCTGTTTGAACACATCATCAGGCAGAGAGATAACCAGGTTATTCCTGGCCTTTGCATCCAGAGCAACCAGTCTTTTGTCTTCATTAGACCATTGAGCTTTAGCCTTCTCAAAGGTTCTGATTTCAGGGGCAGCTCCTTCAACAGCAGGAGTTATGGTAGTAACAGAAGTTGGCACATAGGGACCTTCCATTACTATCTCTGGTAGTTGTACATCCAGATTCTCTAAATAGAGCATCATTCTGCACTTCCAACCAGAGAAGTTCTGATGATTGAACTTTGAGGGTTTGGTCATTGACCCATTGTCATAGTAGGATGAGGACTTTGCAGCACTGCTGTCCATTGAAAATTTGGAAGAATAAGAGATCTAGAGTTAACACACACTCTATCTGCTTTGATACTAGTTGTAGGTCCCAAAAGGTTTCCCAAGTGTATAGTTCTAAGCTGTAGAGGGGGGAGGGTGAATACAGCTATTTAAAACTTAACAATCTTTTTCTCAATGTTTGTGTATATTATTAACAAGTGTTAATTACAAACAAGCTTGAATGCGGAAAGGTTCAAGCTGAGATGACAGATACAACAGTTGGTTAACTAATCTAAGACTCACTCAGACTAGGTACAATGAATACACTCACTTAGAAGCACTCACTGTTTTTACAAGACTCAGATGGACAGCTTACACAAGAACAGCTTAGACACACTCGACTGTTTTATATAAGCAGACCTGCATGCATGGAATAACACACTTCAATGCACGTTCTGATTTCACACTCTTGATGTCTCATTATCCTTAGAAGCTTCCTTTTATACTCAAAAGGAGAATCTCAGTGAAGCTTCTTCATTGGACAGAGGAGATAGTGGGGAGTCTTTCCAAAAGGACAAAACACCTTTCTGCACGTTCTGATAAAGTATCTCTGTCTTCACATGGCAGAATCTTTGTCTTTTCCTTTTTGTCACTGTTGCATAAGGCTTTAACCAAAAGAGGAATGTCAAATTTGCATCTTTCTTCTTTTTCTAATGCCATTTTGATATAAGAAAAGGTCTGTCACCTTTTTCAAATATCTGTTTGTCTTCATGTGACAGAACAGCGTGGGCAGGCTGTGCAGTTCTGTTTTCCACTTTGTCTTAGACTTGTAAACTGATCTTGTAGCCAAAAACAATACATGAGGACTTGGAAACATATTCCATAAAGTGTTTAACCTGTTCACAAAGAACAGGTTCTGTTTACAAAGAACAGAACACTTGTAAACTATCCAAGCTGGTCAACAGAATAAAGCAGCGTAGATAGTTTATGTCCAGCCTGTTCAGCAGACAGAACAGCTTGGACAAACTGCCTTTGTTGCAACGAATTCTACATGGTAAACCGCTTTAGGCTGATATTGCAAATCACTTTCAGGTATCAATAATGCATATAACAGGCCTTAAATTCAACCTTCAAGAGCATCAACATGTTTGATTAAAGAATCTCCCCCTCAGATGTACAACAGGTTTGATTGAGGCCTTTTTGTGCCTAACAAATTCTTAAACTGAATTTTTAGCATAAAAAACCCCGAAATTGTTGACTTTTTCGATTAAAACCGTTAACTATATTTTTTCTCACCTCTAACCAACAATAATGTTTACCTTTTTCTCTTCTTCTCTACCTCCGGCAACTCCGATTACTCTATCCCCTCTTTGTGTTCAGTGCTGTTTATTATATGTATGTATGTTCGATTAACTTTTGCTGTTTAATCTTGAATTTTAACTTCAATTGTGCCGATGGAATCGATTTCATTTTTTGTTCACGAGTTGCATTTTTAGGTTCAACTTTATGTTCAGTTTCATTAATTTATGTTCCATTTGAGCTTCTGAATATGATCATGCAGAGCAGTGAAGTTTGCTAGCCTAGAGGGTGGAGGTTTCATTGGAAAACGAATTTTTTTAATAAATAAAATTTTAATAAATATCCATGTCATCAAAATGCAATCAGTGAAGACTCAATTTTAATTATATTTGTTGGTTGGAGGTTTTTTATCAAATGAAAAATGATTTGGGGTTTTAATTGAAAAAACTAAACAAGTTGGAGGTTTTTTACACAAAAATCTATTAAAAAACTTTACACGTCATCAAGTTGCAACCGGCTAAACCGGTTGCAAGTCAGATTTTTTGAAAAAAAACCCAAATTTACAAAGTTTTAACCGGTTGGAGGTTTTTTATGCAATGAAAAATGGTTGGGGGTTTTAATCGCAAAAATGATCCAAGTTAGAGATTTTTTGCGCAATTTCCCCTTAATAAGTATTCATAAAGTTACAAAAAAGAGAAATACAAGAATACATTTTGAAATACTTTTATACAAAAAAAAAACACTAGAATTACCCTCGTATGGCCGGCCACCATAGGAGGTACAAACCCCTCATTTGACTTCTATATTTTATTGAAATGGCCTTGAAATGAGTTGATTCTTGTTTCGAAAGTCAGATCTATGTCTTAACTAAACATCTGGAGATTTTTATAATTTAATATGGAGTTTTGAACCCCCAAATATTATTTGGGAACCCGAAAGTTTAACAGCTCAAAAATGGCCAACATAGGGTTTTCAACGAGCCTTTACCCTAACCTAAACACCTCGAATAATGACCGTTCTTAACTTGAAAAATTATTTGTACACAGTAGTTTTATGACTATGAATATCAAAGCCCAAATCGTTTCGGAGCTTGGTCAAAAACAGCCACAAAGTAGGCCTAAAAACCTTTAAAAAGCTGGAAAATTATATATATATAAACTTGACATTTTTAAGTGGGTTTTATTTATGAACTTGTTAAGTTGGGTGATTTAAAACATAAAAATTAACATACATGCATATTATCGTTTAAGGGAGTTATTAAGTCCCTCACATCATTTAGGACTCGGTTAAACACGTCCGGTTTCACCACTAGTCAACAACGAAATCTACGATTTTACGCTCATAATCGCTATCAACGGTGAGTCTTCATAGCCCCTATTTTTAACGCTACGTTTTGGGGTTGAAATACATGCTTCATTTTCATATGGACACAAAAACTGCTTCATTTTCATATTGACACAAAAACTGCTTCATTTTCATATGGACACAGAAACTGCTTCATTTCTTTTATGTATTATCACATGTGGTCCCATCAGCCCTCAGATCATGGATCGTTAGTTACATTTTTATGTAAGCGTAAATATATTATGGATAGATATATCGGGATTAATGTCCCTCACCTAGGTTGCTCGCTCCAACTGCTAAGGGGTGCGTATATATTTAACATTACGGTATTCAAGCGGAGAATACTGCACAGGGCAAACTCATAATTAAGTGTCAGTCCCAAGATGGTTTTATGTACTACATGGAATTTATGCTTTTATAAATTCAAACTCAACTGTTGACGTCCATACAAGTCATATTTTCGTATAAACCTATGAACTCACCAACAATTTTGTTGACATATTCTAGCGTGTATTTTCAGGTAATTAAGGCACGTGCACTGCATCGAAAGTACTCCAAGGCTTCCGTACTTTTGAAGTCGCATATTTTCAAATACTCAGAGATTTTTTGGACATTATTAATATTTTTTTAATTATGTATTGAAATCTCTGTATCTTGCGAACTATTTTACATCTTTATTTTGACTATGTAAAACAATATTTATATTCGAAGCTAAATCGATGTATTTTTTAAAACGTCCATATAGTGGTCGTTCACTGATTATGATTATGCTTCCGTGACGTCACGGCTAGTTGCCAACTGGGGTAACGAGGTGTGACACCCTTGCCACATTTAACCATAATTACATAACACCCATGATTAATCACCAAACACATGATTACATAATGATCAGAATACTTAATTAAAGTGCGGAATCGTTATAGTACATAATAAAATAATACAACAGTTTGAAACACCCTACGGTGCTACAAGGTTTCATGTCTAAGTCTACATACTCAAACATTATTACAACATCCAGAATATATTACAACATTGGTCCCATGGTACATTTACCGATTGAGTAGTATCAAATTTTCCAAGACTTCACAAACGACCTAACTAGAATGTCCCGCAGCAGATTTCCCTTTTCCTGTAAAAATTCAACAACTGAGGGGTAAGCGAATGCTTAGTGAATACCAATGATTTTACACATTCCAAAAATCCTTAAGATGCCCCCCAAGAGTTAACACCGGTAACACATACCGTATACTCCCCACGTACTCAAAGTACGCAAACCCGAGCCACAGCTCCTTCGAGATGACACTCGGCATAAGAAAAACCAACCATCTGAGGCAGACATAACATCGGGGATGACCTACTGTCTATCCTGACCACAGAGGTGTCAAACTCTTGGTCATATAGCACAGTAACATCAGAGTACAGATGCGACCCGCAGGTCCATCAATAAGATGCACAACAAAGAAACAGACATGCAACAAGTATGAATGTGCATCAACATATATGCAAGTTAGTAGAGTGCCAAACGAAAGTAAAACAACATGCCTCAGCAGGCAAAGCAAACATAAAGCAGATGCAGACATGTTAAAATCAAAGGTACTCACAGTGGGTGCATTAATTAATATCAGTTAATTTTATTTCACCTTGGGCGTTCAACCGAATCCACAAAGTACCCCACTGTGGGTTAAACAACACCACAAGGGACCTGTTTAAGCCACTTGTAACAAAACATCGTGTCAATAACGGTTTAATTTCATAAAACTTAATTTTTATAAGTTTTGCAATATTTGACCCGAAATTCGGATCCCATGCCCGAATTCGGACCACCTCCAAGTTCAGACTACATGATCTAGTTCGATCCATATATAAGTTCGGAACACGTCAAGTTCGGACCCATGTCAAGTTCGGACCAATATCTAGTTCGGACCCATGTCAAGTTTGGATCTCCTCCGAATTCGGACCAGATCCGAGTTCATCTCCGATCCGAATTCGGACCATCCGAGTTCATATTTGTGCAGTTTTGAATATTTTCCAGATTTAATTCAATCCTTTTTGTACTTATCCAACGTTCGAAATAATTTATGCCAACTTTCATACACTTATTTTCAACACTTTTAACACTAATACACTTTTAGTCCCAAATCAAACCTCCTTTTTGATCATTTTCATCAACCATCGAACACACACACTAAAACACACACCAAAATTCCAAAATCATACTTACAGGTTGATTCAGAAACTGAAATTCAGTATATAACATCTTATACACTAGATTTAAACGAATCTACAACTTGATCATACATGCATTAACATCTTCAACACCAAATCAGTGATTCGGTTTTCTCTCAAAACCGAACCCAAAACCATAATTTTCGAAGTGTTGGTGAAATGTTTACCTTAATTCGTTGATTGCAGTAGTAATAGTTCCTTGTATGCAACCTTGACTCCAATTTTCAGACTTCAAATCCAACTTTTTGATGATCTTTAATAGTTTTTATAGAGAGAGAGAGAGAGAGAGAGAGAGAGAGAGAGAGAGAGCCGAGAGAGAGAGAGAGAGTTTAGTGAGAGAGTGTGTTTGATGAAATGAAAGACTTTTGGGTCTTTTAATCCCTATTTTCGGCTATTGACACAACTAGCCCTTCCACTTATCCGGTTCCATTAAATACTGATTTTTTTATAAAATAAAGAATTATATCTTTATTTTATTATCCTTAACAATTTAATAATTATATTCACTTAAATAAATTGGAATTTCTAAATTTCTAAATAAAGCAACCAACTTTCATAATCCAACTTAAATTACATTAATTTAAACTAATAAACCTCAATTACAATAATTTAAATCTGAGGATGTTACATCATGGGCTCCACCACGCTCAAACTTCGTCCTCGAAGTTATTTGGATCCAAACAGTTGCAGATTCTTCTTCGTCATTTCATCCTTGGTTTCCCACGTATGATTGGCTCGTTTGTGATGCTTCCAACGCACAAGCACCATTTCAATCTCTTTGCTCCTTAACTTCTTCACTTTAGTATCCAACATAGTTGGGAAATATTCTAAGTATGTCAAGCTGTTAGTTAGATTTCTCAAACTGTTAGTAGATTTTTTTTGTAATTACAAAGTTCAAGCTGTTAGTTGAGTAAGTTCGAGCTGCTAGTTCAAAAGTTCAAGCTGCTCAACAGATAAAATTCAAGCTGCTCAACAGTTTAACAAACAGAAAGTGCTGAAATTCAGGAAGAGATTTATATTTGAAGATTCAAGCATATCTACTACCAGAGAAATCAGAGTTTCTCAAGGAAACAAATCAAAAGGCTTTATATATAGATAGAATAGGTTTTTCTATTGTAAGTCTGCACGTACAAGTTTTGATTAAATTGTAATTGCTTTCTGATTAAGTTTCTCAAGCCTCTAAGGTTGTAAAACCGTTAGAACAGTTTGTGTTCTTCGTCTAATCAAACAGATTAGAGGTGATTGTAATCAGTGAGTTGGCAATACAAAAGATTTGATTTTTTTTATTATAATTATGTGTTATGTGTTCTGAAAGTTTTTCTTAAAACAATTAAGTGTTATTCCGCAAACTTCTTAATTGGACTTTGATTCAATACAAGGTTATTGGTCTTATACTCTGATTTATTCAAACCAGTTAATCTTAGGTGGTGATTTTGATCCTGACAAGTGGTATCAGAGCCAGGTTTTTCTTTGTTTTCAAAGTCAGAAGCTTTCTTGTAAATTTTTTTTATTTTTCTGCAATGGAATTTGAAAATAGCAGTAGTGGATCTGGGCAAGGACTCAAAGTCCCTATGCTCAAACCCACTGAGTTCGAGATGTGGAAACTCAGGATTCAACAGCACATTCAATTTATTGATTATGCCATATGGGTAGCTGTTGAATATCCTCCTGTAATTGATCCTGAACTAGATGCTGAGGGCAAGCCCATAAAAACACCTCCAAAGACTGAACTTGAAAGAAAAGCTAGAATGAATGAAGTGAAAGCTCTTACTCTCTTACAGATAGCCATTTCTAATGCTTATCAACATCAGTTCAAAAAGTTCTATACTGCTCATTCTCTTTGGATTGCTTTAGAGAAAAGATTTGTTGGCAATGCTAGCACCAAAAGGAATCAAAAACATCTTCTAAAACAGCAGTATGAAAACTTTTCTGGTGGCAAGAATGAAAACCTTACTCAAATTTTTGACAGGTTTAATAAACTGATAGGTGAATTGGAGAGTGCCAAAGTTAGCTTTGATCAAGATGAAGTAAACAGAAAATTCCTTAGATCACTTGGTGAAGAGTGGACAGTCTATGCTGCCCAATGGAGAACAAAAGATACTCTTGACGAAATAGAGTTGGATGACCTTTACAACAGTCTGAGAGTGTTTGAAACTGAAATTGAAAATAAAAAAAAATCTTTTCTTACAATCATAACACTACTCTGCTATCATCAGCATTAACTGATAAATCAAATTGTTATGATTCCTTTTCAGGTGCTGATGGTAACTCCACTGAAGTTCATTATGAAGCTTTTGTTGCAAATGATGGACTGTTTGCTCTAAACGCTGAAGATTTAGAATAAATCCATCCAGATGATCTAGAAGAGATGGACTTGAAATGACAGCATGTTATGTTGACTATGAGGGCCAAAAGATTTCTGAAAAGAACTGGCAGACCAAACTTTCAAGCCAGACCAGAAGGCAAATCAGCATTTGATAAATCAAAAGTTGAATGCTTTAAATGTCACAAGCTTGGACACTTTGCCAGAGAATGCAGATCCCAAGGTCAACAGCCACCAAGACCTCAGCAAACTAATCAAGCTTCATCATCACAAGCACTTGTTTCTCAAGAAGACAATGTGTTTGACTGGAGTGATCAGACAGAAGAAGAGTTTCAAAATCAAGCTCTTATGGCAGAAACATCTAATGTCACTTCCACTGAACTACCATCTGAGGTAAATGCTAAACTCTGTTCTCAAACATGCAAAAATATGGTTAAAGAGTACAGAGATCATAATGAGAGCATGTGCAAAACTCTAGCTAAGATGGAAGAAAGGAGATATGAGTACATGCAGGCCATAGAAGATCTTGAAAAACAGATCAATGACTATAAAGATAATGAGATTCAGATGGGGCATGATAGGACATATCATGAGTGGGAGAAAAAGGAACTGAATAAGAAAATAGAGACTCTACATAATAAACTAGATGAGGCTGAACAGAAGGTGTTTGAAGCTAACAAGAAAATAGAATCTGTAAATATAGATTTAGGAAACTTCAAGCTGGCAAATCAAAAGCTAGAACACCTAATGGAAGTTCAATTTAAAGATAGGGTAAAATCTCAGCTCAATCCCAAAGAAGCTATAGGATACAGAGCCACTCCACCCCCATACAACAACAAATACATTCATCCCATGAGTGAAGTTGCTGATAGACTTGTTAATGAACCATTAGATGAGACAATGACAACTGTAGATCCTATCCTTGAAAACAGTCCTGAATCTAAAGAAGAACTGATTCCAAATGACGGCTGTGAGTGTAAAGAAGTTGAGAGAGAATCCAAAACAATGAGTGCACCTATAGAAACCCCTACCCCCAGTGAGAAAGGAAAAGAGAAGATGAGTGTATGCAATAATGCTCAACATTTTTCTGTACCTTCTAACTGTAACATTGCATCTTCCTCAAAAATTAATAAGAGGGGTAAGACTGTTCCAATCTGCACATGCCAAAAGCATGGTGTCCAAAAGTTTCCCACACAATAGCTGGGAAGGGGAAATCAAAGGAACAAGAACTAGTTATGGCATAGGCCAGTGTCAACATCTCTAAGACCACACCCATGACAACAGAGGGTGTGCAAGCACCTTCTGGAAATCCCTAGTACCAAGAACAAAGGGGCCCAGATGTTTCTACCTCTGGAATTCCCGCCAGTGATAGATCTCAATTACCACTATCATTTTATGATCTTGAGGCTAGTCTGCAACTCATGGCATTGACGGATCCACAGCTGAAACCGGTTGTAGCCATATTGGAACATTATAAGTCTCTTATAGCTACACAGGGGGCACAAATCACAGCTCTGCAACAGACAATAGCAGCTCAGCATCAACGAATGGATTATTTTCTTCAAGGGTTCACCCTATGTGGAAATAAGATTACTCAACTTGAGAAGATAGTTCGAACCCTGATTGCAAAAGTTGTAGGTCCACCTGGCCAAACCAATGCATCCAAAAAGGGGGAGAATCAAGAGATCCCACCTTCAGTCCAAACAGCTTCAACCTCCCCTCCAACAGTCCCAGTTTCTAGGCTAACAGTCCCAACAACTACTCAATCTGTTAGTCTAGAAACTCAAGCTGCTCCTATCAGAACAACTGGAGTTGTCATCAGAGAAGGCTCTCAGGCTCCTGTCACTACAGTCCAATCCACAACATCAGCTTCCAGAGATAAGGGTAAAGGCATTCTCATTGAATCTCCAAAGATTAAATTCTCCTCTGAAGAAGCCCAGGTTGCTCATGATGCTGAATTAGCAAGGAAATTAGCAGAGGAACAGGATGAACTCTTAGACCAGCAAACTCATGCTCAAATGAAAGATGATGAAACCTTAGGTGACTATCTAAGAGGGTCTGTGGTCAAGCAAAATCAGAAGAAAAGGAAAATGCCAACAGAGCATTCAAAGGTTGAACATAGAATGTTTTTGATAAACTTCTCTGCATCCGTTGGAATTCCAAGAATAATGGCTCAGTCATGGCCAACAGAAAAGCTTCAGGCCTTACATGACAAAGAGATAGAAAACCAAGAAGCAGCCAAAGTCTCCAAACAAGTCAAAGCCAACAAGAACCAGTTCAAGCTGGTGTTAGTGATCCTCCTCCTGTTCAAGCTGGTGTCAATGATCCTCCTCCTCAAACAAAAATGGATTAGGTAAAAAGAGTGTTGTTTGAGCAACAGCTTCAAAAGGCTCTAGAAATTGAAAAGGCCCTGGATCAGCATGACTTCTCCAAACCGCCTATGACTTACTGGTATGCCAAATCAATGGATAACATTGATTTGAACTATCATTTTGTAATCAGAAAAGAAGCTGGTCCAGAAGAAGAATATAAGAGCCTAGTTCAGATGGCACAAGGGTTGACCAGAGATGATCTGACAAAAATGCATCACATTTGATCTGTTAGTCATTCAAGGTCTCACTGTGTATGGGTTCAAAGAAATGTCAAAGACCTTAGAAGCATTTTTGATGCAGAGTCTACAAGAGTGGAAATGGAAGCTGCCAAGGAGATGAAGATTGTACAGATTGATATATATGCCAAATCAATGACATATAGACTCAAATTTACAGACGGATCCAGCAGGTTCTACAATTTTGAGTTCTTGAATCTGCCAAAGGCTTGGCTACCCCAAATAAGCTCAATGAAAATTCACTGTGATAAAGAGGAGTTGAAAAGAGGTTTCATAAAGGCAATAAATCAGAAACTTTCACAATTGTAAGTTTTTGGATGCCTTATATAACAGATTTACTTTGTTTTATTTCCTTATTATAAGTCTGCACGTACAAGTTTTGAATAAATTGTAATTGCTTTCTGATAAAGTTTCTCAAGCCTCTAAGGTTGTAAAACCCTAAGAACAGTTTGTGTTCTTCGTCTAATCAAACAGATTAGAGGTGATTGTAATCAGTGAGTTGGCAATACAAAACATTTGATTTTTTTATTATAATTATGTGTTATGTGTTCTGAAAGTTTTTCTTAAAACAATTAAGTGTTATTCCGCAAACTTTTTAATTGGACTTTGATTCAATACAAGGTTATTGGTTTTATACTCTGATTTATTCAAACCAGTTAATCTTAGGTGGTGATTTTGATCCTGACAAACACACACTCCGGCTCTTCAACATATCGGAGCCTTTTGTCAATTTGCAACACTGTGTGATCTGCCTAATCCTCGTTGCCGGTAGTGAATGATTTTCTAAGGTTCCCCACATGGAACACCGGGTGTATGCCCGACATTTCTTCAGGCAACTCCAAACGGTAAGATTGATTTCCGACTTTCTCTATTATCTTGAATGGTCCGACGAATCTAGGAGCTAACTTGCCTCTCTTTACAAAACGAGTAACACCTCTCATAGGTGATACTTTCAAATAAACCCAATCATTGACATCAAAGTTGATTGGTTTATGCCTTCTATCGTGATAACTTTTCTGTTAATCCTGGGCCGCCTTCATAATTAGTCTAACCAGCTGTATCTTCTCATTTGTCTCATGTAACAATGCTGGCCCAGCAATCGGTGTTTCTCCGGTTTCTCTCCAGCACGTAGGAGTCCTACACCTTCTCTCATATAAAGCCTCAAACGGCGCTTTCTATATTGTCGCGTGATAACTGTTATTATACAAAAACTATATCAATGGCAAATGGTCGTCCCAATTGCCATCGAGATCCAATACACATGATCTCATCATATCCTCCAAAGTAAGGATGGTCCGTTCACTCTGACCATCAGTTTGCGGACGACAAGTCGTGCTCATTGCAATCCTCGTTCCCAACCCTTCTTGCAATGCCGACAAAAAGTTTGAAGTAAATCGGTTGTCCCGATCCGATACAATAGACTTTGGTACTCCGTGTCTAGAAACGATCTCATCCATGTAAATCTGAGCCAATCTTTCCAGCGAGTAACTCTCTCTTATTGGAATGAAGTGTTCCGACTTAGTTAATCTATCAACAATTACCCATATCGCATCGTTTTGACGCCTAGTCTTCGGCAACTTCGTGACAAAATCCATTGTTATGTGTTCCCACTTCTATTCCGGAATGGGAAGTGGTTGCAGACTGGAAAAGGGTTGCTGGTGTTCGGCTTTCACAAGCCGACAAGTCCTGCATCTCTCCACATAGTGACCAATATCTTTCTTTAAACCGGGCCACCAAAAGTCTGCTTTAAGTTCATTGTACATCTTTGTGCTCCCGGGATGTACAGATAACTTTGACTGATGTGCTTCTTCAATAATTACTCTCCTCATACCCCCGAACTTTGCCACCAAGATTCTTCCGTAAACACCTTTAAATCTAGATTCACTCGTTTCCATATTCTTAATCTGCACTCGAATATCCTCCGCAACAACGTTTTCTTCCTTCAAAGCTTCCTCTTGAGCGGCTTTAACATCATCAATAATCGTGGAAGTTAACATCGTAGATGTCATCATGTAACAACAATCCTTAGCATATGCTTTACGGCTTAAAGCATCGGCTACTACATTAGCCTTACCAGGATGGTAAAGGATCTCACAGTCATAATCCTTTATAAGTTCCATCGAACGTCTTTGCCTCATATTAAGTTCTTTCTGACTAAAGATGTACTTCAAACTCTTATGGTCCGTGTAGAGTTGACACTTAGTTCCATAAATATAGTGCCTCACAAACTTCAATGCTAAAGTAACGGCGGTCAATTCCAAATCATGAGTAGAGTATTCTTTTTCGTGTTGCTTTAACTGTCTCGAGGCATAAGCTATAACCTTTCCATGCTGCATCAGTACAGCGCCCAATCCCAACCTCGAAGCATCCGTGTATACCACAAAATCCTCATTGCCCTCGGGTAAAGCAAGTATTGGTGCTTCGCTTAACGTCTTTTTCAAAATCTCGAAAGCCTCTTGCTGCATAGTTTCCCAAACAAATGGTGCATTCTTTTTCGTTAATGCAGTCAAAGGAACTGCAATCTTCGAGAAGTCCTTTATAAATCTCTGATAATACCCCGCCAATCCAAGAAAACTTTTGACTTCTGTAGCTGATCGAGGCGGTTCCTAGTGCTTTATCGCTTCTACCTTAGTTGGATCTACAGAAATTCCAGCTCCCGAAATAACATGTCCCAAAAACTGAATTTGTTGCAACCAAAACTCACACTTTGAGAATTTGGCATACAACTTCTCCTTTCTCAACAGTTCCAACAATTCCCTTAGATGATCAGCATGCTCAGCCTCAGACTTAGAATATACCAAGATGTCGTCAATAAACACTATTACCGATTTATCTAACATCGGTCTACATACTCTATTCATCAGATCCATGAAGACAGCTGGGGCATTGGTTAACCCGAAAGGCATAACCAAGAACTCATAATGTCCATAACGTGTCCTGAAAGCTGTCTTTGGCACATCTTCCTCTTGAACTTTCAACTGATGATATCCCGACCTCAAGTCAATCTTGGAGAAAACACTTGCCCCATGTAGTTGATCAAACAAGTCATCTGTCCTCGGCAACGGATACTTGTTCTTAATAGTCAGCTTATTCAACTCTCGGTAATCAATGCACATTCGCATCGTGCCATCTTTCTTCTTAACAAACCGGAGCTCCCCACGGCGATGAACTCGGTCGAATGAAGTCCTTATCTAACAACTCCTGGAGTTGTTTCATCATATCCTGCATTTCGGTAGGAGCAAGGCGATACGGAGAACGAGCTACCGGTGGAGCTCCAGGGATCAAATCAATTCTGAACTCCACTTGTCTCTCAGGCGACACGCCAGACAAGTCTTCCGGAAACACATCCGGGAATTGTGATACAACAGGCACATCGGCCACGGTCTTATTCTCGGCTTTGGCATCAATAGCATATGCCAAATAGGACTCACAACCCCTTGCAACAAGCTTTCGAGCTTTTGCAATGGTTAACAAGCACAGATACCCACTTGTCCTATCCCCGTATATGCAGATCTCACGCCCCTCCGGTGTGGTTATTTTTATCATTCTCTTCTTACAGACTATATGGGCTTCATTTTCGATCAACCAGTCCATTCCGACTATCACATCAAACTCACTGAATTCTATCGGGATCAAATCAAGATTGAAGACTATATCTTCAATCACTAACGTACAATTTCGATATACATGATCTACTTTGACTGGAGTGTTACTAGCAGTTTCTGTGTCAAGTATAGCAGATAACTTAGATAGAGGCATAGACAGTTGTTGTGCAAACATGGTAGATACAAATGATCTATTGGCACCCGAGTCAAATAACACTCTTGCAGGCTAAGAGTTAACTATGAACATACCAGTAACCACCTCCGGGTTTTCCCTAGCTTCCTCCGCAGTTATCTGAAATGCACGAGCCGGTGCCCTTTGTAGCTGGTTCCGACGGTTGACTGAACCACCACTTGATCCCCCGGATGATCGGGTTGAAGATGGAGCAGCAGCTGCTAGAGCGTTCTTTCTACATTTTCTACTATAGTGCCCCCATACTCCACATTTATGGCAGTCATCCGATTTCCGTGGGCATTCATTCTGGTAGTGGCCAAATTCTCCACAGCAAAAACACGCACGCCAATTAGTACACTTGCCGAAGTCTTCCAGATGACATTTATTACAGTACTGCGGCTCGGTGTTGATGGAGTACGCACGAGCCCTATTGGACGAACCAGACTGTCGACGGTAAGATTGTTGCGGCGAGTACTGCGATGATCGAGATGAACCTGAGTAACCTCCTTCGCGTTGACGTTTCGATGGTGAAGGTTGAGTTGGGTTAGTTGAAGCAGCAGCTGACCCCATTACATACCCAAACATACTCAGAATCTGTTCCACATTACTAGCGGCTTCCAGTAGACCAGCAAATGTGGGGTAGCGTACGTTGCTCATTACCCTTCGGATTTCCAGAGCAAGACCAACCTTAAATCTGGTCACTTTTCTTTCCTCTGTATCAACCTGATGAGGCGCGAACAAACTTAGCCTCGTGAACTCTACCGCATACTGGGACACAGACTTAGTCCCCTGAATCAATGTCATGAACTTAGCTTCTAGTCTTCGGCGCTCGTTGGCCGGGCAGTATTGCTGAGTGAAGATTTCAGTAAACTCAGCCCATGTCATTACAGAAACTTTTTCCAGAGTTAATGCATTCACCATTGAATTCCACCACATTACTGCATCTTTGTTGAACATAGCTGTAGCAAACCGGACCATGTCCTTCTCAGCACAATCGCTGATTCGGAAAGTCTTTCTGAGGCTGTTATGCATTCCAGTGCGGTAACAGCATCACCCAACCCATTAAATTCAACTGCTCCATTTCCCTTGAAATCCTTGAAACGACAACCTTTGGGCTTATTAGATGACCCAGTGTTGTCATCTTATTCATCATTGTTGCCCTATTTTTCCTTGTTCTTTCTCTTGTCTTCCCTTCGCTTAGCTTTGGCCTCATCTCGAGCTCGAAACTGGTCTTGAATCATCTGATTTTGCTCAGCCATCAATGCTAGCATCATTTCTCTTGTTTCTTCGGGTGTCATTCCTCCTCCAGAAATGTTCTAAAATATAAATCATATAACTTGTTTAGTAACATGTCATTTATTTAAAGACACCACCCATTGTCCCGTATGATAGTCAATCTCCTACGATTACTAGATCGTAACCTATCTTAGTTCAGATCATTACTTAAGATCACTACATATCATCACTTAATGTTTGAGACCAAGACCTCACGGACACTTGAATCTGAAACTACTGCTCTGACAAGAATCCCTCCAAGAGTGGAGGCGAGATGAAGGAATCCCATCCCAGTTCGAGGTCGGAGAACCATCCTCCGCATCAACCCCACCACTCACCCAGGAGTCCGCAGACCAGACGGTGCCCCTGCTAGTGGGAAGAGCCACCCGACACGATCTCCAAATCCGGCTACTCAACCAGAACATCAGGGAGACCACTTCGAGGATCGAGCGTGAAGAGATGCAGAATACAAATATCTACTGGGCCAACTAGCACGCTTTAACCATCTAACAAGACGGACCGGAGGAACTCCGTCATACAGTAGCCGACTGTGAGGCACACAACGAGGCGCTGACTCAACGCCTCAACGCCCTGGAGCAGGAGAGATCCCCGATCACTCCCATACTTAGTGCTTTTCTATCATTGTAGTTGTAAGAAATATGAATGTATGTGTTTAAGTTAGAATAATACTTGAAATTTTTCGGGTAACAACCCGACCCCTATGTGAGAAATTATGTATCAAGCCCTTTATTAATGAAAAATTAAGTTTAACTATGAATCGGTGATTATATCCGAACCTGTAAGACTTAACTTCTCAAACTATGCTCTTTTTTATAAGCTTTAAGATAATGCCGCTTAAAATAGCCATGAACACTGTCGAGATCAAGCAACTGGTCGCACAACTAGTGGTAGTAGCTATAGTCACTTATGAAACCAACCGCAATAGCACCGCCAACGGTGATGGAGGAGCAAGCCGCACTATGGGAGGGTCTGACTCAACTTAGAAAGGGTGTGGTATTAAGGGATTTCTAAGCTGTAAGCCTCGATACTTTAACGGGACGGAAGGCGTTGTCGGACAGGTTCACTGGTTCGAGAAACTTGAGTCTGCGTTCCGCGTTAGTGGCTGCTACTCACATTCTACATGATAGCGCACTCACTTGGTGGAAGCGTATGTCCAATCGGTTGGGATCGACACGGCTTACCAACTCGCCTGGACTGAGTTGAAGCAAATGATGACGGATGAGTATTGCCCTAGAAACAAACTGCAAAAGATGGAGTCTGAGTTTTGGAATCTTGCTATGAAGGGAACTAATGTCGCTAGGTACACCAACCGTTACCACGAGTTGAGTCTATTGTGCCCACAAATGGTCACTCTGGAGTACAAGCGTATTGAACGCTATATTTGGGGACTCGCTCCTCAAATTCAAGGAAATGTTACCACATACAACCCAACTACAATTCATGCCGCCATTCGGATGGCGAATAATTTGATGGATCAAGTGGCAAGACGAATGGAGGCCAAGGCGGGGGAGAACAAGAGGAAGTGGGAGGACAAATCAAGGAAAGGTTCGGGCTCACAGTCCAAAAAGCCCGAAACCATCAAAGCATTCGTTGTCGGTGCTGAGCCAAGGAAGGGCTATACCAACAACAAACCGTTGTGTAACCGATGCACCTACCACCACGTAGGTCCCTGTCCAACCCCTTGGCGGACATGTAAGAGACTTGGTCATCTGACCCAAGATTGTAAGTATAACACAAACGGAAATAACAACGGAACGCAAAGGAGCTGCTTCGAATGTGGGAGAGCTGAAGAAGGACTGCCCAAAGTTAAAGAACGATGGTGGATCTTAAGGGATAACTTTTGTGTTGGGAGCCGGTGATGCTCATCAAGATCTTAACG
The DNA here is from genome assembly GCA_020465985.1 of Centrapalus pauciflorus. NCBI lineage: Eukaryota > Viridiplantae > Streptophyta > Magnoliopsida > Asterales > Asteraceae > Centrapalus > Centrapalus pauciflorus. Next base: position 12,703 of record JAANYP010001819.1, on the reverse strand, counting down.
TAGTAACGGGTACATTCCTTCTTAATGATATGTATGCTTATGTGTTGTTTGATACTAGGGTTGATAGGAGTTTTATATTTGCTAAGCTTAGTAAACAATTAAATGCCACTCTTTCCCCTTTAGACAGTACTTATGCTACAGGGCTAGCCGACGGAAAACTGATTGAAGCAAATAGCATAATTAAGAAGTGCCCGCCACTAAAATTAGCATATCATCCCTTTAAGATAGACTTGATGCCTATTGAACTCGGAAGTTTCGACGTAGTTATTGGCATGGATTGGTTATCAGACAATCATGTTGAGATCCTATGTGATAAGAAAGTGGTGCGTATACCGCTTAAAAAGAAGAAAGTCCTAACAGTCCAAGGATAAAGAAAGAATCGCCAGATGACGCTCAACTAGTGATTAATTGTTAATGACCACTGATTAGGTTAATTTGCCGATTCATCGCACCGATAAATTGTTTCTAATTAAGATGAATTTCCTTATGAAATTTGTTAATCACCTTGATTAATTGTTAATGACCACTGATTAGGTTATAACTTGCTCATAACTACTGATTAAGTTATAGTTGCTAACCTGGTATTATGCCGGATGTTACAATATCAAAAAAATATAGGTGGCAATAGTAAGTTGGTTACTTGAAATAGAGAAATGGTGTAGGTGATTGGAGAGATGAGAAGATGGTTACCTCCGTGAATGTTCCAGCCACAAAATCTTCAGTTTTAGGATGATTCAAATCTAGAGATTATGTATTTGGGTGTAAATTTGAATGGTGAGAAGTTTTAAAAGAATAAAAAGAATGAAAATGAGAAGCAAGACAATGGTGGGAGAAGTTGTAAAGGTCAAACACCCCACAATGGTGATATTCCCCTTTCGAAGTAGTCAACTTAGGAACAAGACAGAAAGGAAAGATATGGTTTAGTATAAATTATCAACCTTGGCAACTTACTTTGAGTTTCGATGGCATTTTACGTTCAATTCGGGTTTATTTTTAAAGTGTAAGTTTTATCATTATTTGGTTGCTATATGTTTTGTCTCATACTTGATATTCTTATTTAATCAATCACAAACAAAGATTAAACAATTAAGAAACACTAACCGAATGATTTCAACTGCACAAATCTGGAATTACAATCTGAGAGAATAAGTGCACTGTTGACCTAATCCGTACAAAGGAATTTCAGTGCAAAATGTAAATGAACAATCTATACATTTCAGTACATCATTTTTACTATTTATATACAAAGACACAACTATTGAGTAATTACAAAAAGACCCCTAGACTTATTAATTTCATCAATTAAGCTAAATTCCAACAATCTTCCCCTTTGATGAAAGATTACCAGTCTTCAGTTTGTTAGCCCAAGCTTCATCTCGAATCGACGAATACTCTTTCTATTTGATAGCCTCCACTCAATCTTTGAAATGAATTCCACTATCAGCTTTCTGTCATTTACACTTAGAGCACCCTTCTTAGTTTTCCTCTTCTTATCCGCAACTAGTTTTCCTTTCAGACCAGTCAAAACCTTCTGTAACGTACCATCACAAAACTTGTTCAGTTTAATACTTCTCATTGCTCTCTTCTTCTGATCCGTGTCTTTATAAATGGCTACTGCATGCTTAGCCAAAACCAGTTGAAATTCTTTCAGATTCTCTATGAACTTCATAAATCGATTTGGTGTTGTGACATTTATTTTTCTCATCCCTCGCTCAACACATATCTAAAGATATTGCACAGACATGAGTACCAGTTTGGTGTGCATAAAGTGAAATAATGTCTTCAGTGCAAATCTACAATTTTCATCTCTTTTATTGCGGTAGAGCTCATCAAAAAGATCTTCAATGTCCACCAAGTTCATGTAAAACATATCAGCTTCAGTGAAAACATAAGTATTTCCATCAAATCTGGTTACAGTGAACGTAGGATAAAACACTTTCACAAACCAATCCTTTTCAATCTTCACCAGATCTACTATTCTAAATTCACTTCTGACCTTTTCAATCGGTTGAGCTTTGTTTTGTAGAAAAATAGCATAATTCACCAAATTTGGCATATTTGGCGATAAGACTCTGAAAAGTTTCAAGAATGTACATGGTGCTTGCTTCTTACAAAAAATCTTATTTTCAATATGATCTTCAAGGAACGGAAGCTTATTTCTTCTTTTGATATAATTAGCATTTTGCTTTGCTGTTAAATCCAACACTTTAACCTTTTTCTTGCTCACTTCATCTTCATTCAAAAGAGTCAGCATATCATTAATCTCCCTTCGAACCTCCTTTTGAACCGCAAATCTTAAATGATGTAAAAGTTGAGACTCATCAGCCAAGATGTAACTTTCAAAAAACTTGTTCATCAAGCTCATTTAACTCCTTAACAACTTGAGGCATAACATTTTCAATTGGAAACGGATCAACCTCCTCCTTTTTTATTGTAACATTCACCGCAGGCTTTTCAACCATAGGCCTTTGTACATCATCTTTTAAAATTTCCTCAACCAACTCTTCTTCGTGATCTATCCTTTCAGCTCTTAAAGATATATTAGTCAGATTAAACATGTCATCATCATCAGAAATCTCAATTTCCTTTTCAGTCCCCTCAATCATCAACACTTGACCTTCTTCATCATTGTCGGAACCATCATATTATTCAAAATTATATATTTTTGATTGAATACTTAAAGGAACTGGAACATCTTCATATAGAATCAATCCCAGCTCACTTTGAACATCAACAGGTTTATCTTTTGAGCTCCCAGCTTCTCCAACCTCTTCTCCTCTAGATTCTTTCTCTTTCTCAGTATCGGGAATTATTAGAAGTCCAGTATCTGGTTCTCCAAGGTTCCTCTTCTTCTCCCCCTCATGAGGAGCATCATCGGAGTCTTCATCATGCTCATCATGTTTTCTTTTCGGAGCAGAAGCTTGAGCCTTGTACGTTTTCTCAACAGCAAATACTCTTCCTGACAATGATCCTAAAGCACTTATAACAGTAGATTATAAGCCAATCATCCTTTCCCTCATCTCATCAAATTGATCATAACAAAAATCTCTCAGCTCATTGATGGATGCTTCTGAATTTGCTTCTTTGACACCTTCAGCAATAGATTTTCCTTTCAAGAACTTTTGAATATTTGACATTTGCACCATCATCTCTGAATATTGATTCGACATATGTGCTGTAACTCCACCAATAGCTTCATTGAGTTTATCTTCAGTGACAAAGGGCGACGTCCTAACCACTAGGTCACCTAGACTTCCAGTTAACACAACAGTAGAACTTGTAAAAGTACTTATGTGTGGCTGGTGCTCAGAGATGACAAAGTTGTAGCTCCGACCGGTCTTCCAACTACTTCAAGTGACGGAGCAACGAATGCTTCCGACACTATAGTTGTTCCGGCAGGGACAGGAATTCCTTCTGCACTTACTCCAACAGATGGAGTCGACTCAAGAAACCTGGATTGTATAGGAGCTAGGACTTGTGCACTAGAAATTGTACACTCGGGCAGTTGTGTACTGAGTTCAATATCCATAGTATCTAAAGGATACCAGGATAGATCATGAGAAAATTCCCAGTGTGAAATTGAAACACCTTCTTGTTGAGAAGAAGGTGAGTAGCTGGTGGGGCGTCCAATTGTCAGTGGGGTACTGACTATTTCAATGCTAACTCTCTCATGAGAGCTAACATGTGTAGTTTCATCCCGGATTTCTAGGGTTGGGATCTCCCTCACACTCAGCCTTGCTAGCTCAACAATTTCAATTTCTGGTAATCTTTCAGGTTCAGAAAATTCAATCGTACCAGCACCTCTCATATCATCATCATCATCATCAGCTCCCTCATTTCCACCTTCAGCAATATTAGATAGGGTACGCTCCGAATCCGAACTCCTCTCACCTCCCCTCACAACTTCCAGATCTCCCTCACTTATAGGTTGGCTTCCTTGAACATCAGCCCCTTGCTGATGTTCCTGCTCACCTAGAACTCCTAGGGTAAGAAATCCCGGTTCTTGGGTTTCTATAGGAGCATGATCTATATGGTACAATCTCACACTCTCAGCCTCTGGATCAGCATATTTAAGCAAAGATTCTGGAATTGGCATAACATTGGCATTAGGTGCATCCTGAACACTATGAAGGCTCATCATCACGTAATCCAGGCATTTTTGAGCATTTGATCTCTTCGGTATTTGCTCATTAGCCCTTAGAATCCCTCTGATCAAAATTTGAATAAACCTTTGAAGTGCACAAACTTCCTTGCTCTTTGTGTGGTTTTGGCCAACACAATTTCCTTCAAATCTTCCCATATGCATTGTTCATAGTCATAGGGTTTATTAAAAGCAATGCCATGAAAGATCCTTAAGCAATGAATGCTACCTCTGTCAATCCCTGTATGCTTGGAGGTCATACAACTGTTGATGATCCCAAACATGGTATACCACTATCCATTCAAACCGTTTCGATGAAACTTTGAGCTTTTTGGCAATGGTTTTGAGTAGCCCAGGCAGATAAGATCATGACATAACTCCTCATCAGAAACAAAATCTTCAAAGTCTGCCATTTATGGGAAGTTCACTGTATCAATCCTTCTTGGTAGGAACAAATTATGACGGAGTCTAGCCAGTGTGATCTTAGCCTTGAATTGATAAATAGTCACTTTAAAGTGATGGTTTCCTTCAGCCGGTACAAACTTTACGGTATGCCAAAATTGATTCAGATATACTAGAGGAATTGAGGGTTTGTACTTCAATAAATAGCCAAGTGGGTGACCATTAAGAATGTCAACAATAACAGGATGACTCACTTTAATGACTTTGGGATCAAATCTATGATTATTATCAAGAAGGGATAGGCAATATTTGGGTTTGACCAATTGTGTATCGGGGATTGGTGATGAAGGTGATGGTCGGGTAACAGAAGCTGATTTAACTGGTTTTGAGACCAATGTACGGTTTGAGGATGAATGTAAATCTGATGAACTAGAATTTTGGGTGGGGGCTAGGGATGCCATTTGTTTCAATTATAACAAGAATCTTGAAATCTTTCACAAGACACCGAATTGCTTCGTGATGAAGAAAATTTTCAGAGAGAGTTTTGAAGAAGAAAGTGAACAGTGGTCGGAATGAGTAAATAAATTATTTTAAATTTCAAAATTCAAGTTTATAATAAAATTTGAATTTTAAAACCCAGCCCACTTTCAAAATTATTAAACTCTCTCTCTCTTTTAAACATTTAAGCCCATCTCACTGAAAAAAAAATTACACACAAAAAAAAAATAAAACTAAAACTAATCAAATTATCAACTAAAAAAATTTAAACAACTAAAAAAATATGTAACCAAACAGAAAAATAAAAGATATTAAAAAATTGTGCTCCCCCTTGAATTTTGCATTTGAGTTCCCCCTCAGATGTATATCACTTTTATGATTGCTCCCCCTGCAATTAATCAGATAAAAAAATTATCAGATATACAAATATCAGATAAAATTTCTTGTTAGCTCCCCCTGCACATGATAATCCGAATCTGTTAAATCTCAGAAAAATTAAACTTTTAAATCACATGAGATTCACAACAATTTAAATCAAGTAAAAAAATTGTAAAATTAAAATCATATTGTGCAACTACTGAATGTTTAAATCTCACAATTCAGCATACCCAATTTGTATACCAAAAAATTAAAATCGTTTTTCATCTAAGGATTTGGTAAACAAATCAGCTAGTTGATATTCAGTTGGTACGAAATATAATTCTACGTTACCATTTTCTACATGATCTTTTATAAAATGATATCGGATATCAATATGCTTAGTTTTTTAGTGTTGCACCGGATTTGAAGCTATTGCTATTGCATTTTGTGAATCACAGTATATGGGAATCTTTTGAGGTGTAAACCTGTAGTCTCTCAGTCGGCTCTTCATCCACAACACTTGTGAACAGCACGATGATACTGCAACATATTCAGCTTCTGCAGTTGACAGAGACACACAGTGTTGCTTTCTGGATGACCAGTAGAGGGGTTTGTCACCAAGAAATTGTACTGCTCCTGATGTGATTTTACGATCCATTTTATCACCTATGTGATCAGCATCAGAAAAGGAAGTTAATGTAAAAAATGATTCCCTAGGATACCACAAACCTAATTTTGGAGTTCCCTTCAGATATCTTAATATTCGTTTAGCAGCAGCCAAATGTGATTCTTTTGGATGTGTCTGATATCAAGCACAGACACATATAGCAAACATAATATCCGGTCTACTGGCAATTAAGTACATTAATGACCCAATTATCCCTCGATTATGAGTTACATCAATAGGTTTCCCTGAGATGTCCTCATCGAGTTTAGATTTAGAATCCGGAGCCATGGGAGTTTTCATGGGTGTACTATTGACCATGTTAAATTTCTATAGCATGTCTTGAATGAATTTTGACTGAATGATAGACTTGTCCTTTGGTCTTTCCACCAATCTCCAGAACTTCAACCTTTCAAACTGATTGAGCTCCTCTTGCATAGCTGCAATCCAGTGTTGGTACATCCTGTGTGACGATAGCAGTCTAAGTGATTCTGCATAGTGAGTTTAGCAAGTATGTGTTAGATATGTTTATATGTGCTTGACTGTTATTGATTGTGTGTTTGAACTTGATGTAACATATTACAAGATGTTCAAACATAAAGATCAAAGATTAATTCAAGCATAAGTTAAAAACATGAGTTTCAACACTTAGATGTTTAAGTGTTTTGGCTAGATTCGAATTACATAAAGGTAGACATTCGAATCTGTGATAGATTCGAATGTAGCCTTAGATTCGAATGAAGGCTAGATTCGAGAGTGTCTTTGTGGACAGACTCGAATGGGCCTTGGGCCAGATTCGAGTTTGGCCCACATCAGACTCGAATCAGGGTCTATAATTAGGGATAGACTCGAATCATTAGACGACTTTTAGCAGAATTCGTGAGGAATTAAGCAAAAGGCGATTTCGAGTTTATCAGCTAGGTGAGTGCCGTTTCGGAGAGAATTAGTTCGTAGGATCGTTCGTGTGTCGTTCGTTCAGCGTCTAATAGTCTCCGTGTTCCGTTGGTTGAGAGTTGTCCGTCTAACCGTCAACGAGGATTCCGCACTCGTTCACGGATCCGCGTCTAGATAGATCTTGCAGTGGTAGACCTTACAAGTGGTATCAGAGCCTACGGAGTGTTCTTGGTGTTCTTCATGTTCATCAGATACATTCTAGGTTTCTTGACGCTAGTTGGACGGTTTTGCTCTCAAAAACGTGTTTCTGAGCTTAGCACATTCATATTCGGGAAACACTTTGTGGTTTTTCACGTTTTTGATCGGAATCATTATTTTTCGTTCGACAAATAGTGATTTAATCTGTAAAACGTCAAAAAATCAAAGTGTTAGCCGTTTTTCGAGTTTGCGGCGCTCGAATCTATAGGGGTAATTAGGGTTTCACTTTAGTCTCGAGTCTAACCTAAATACGCTCCTTTCGAGTCAATTTCAGAGATTTTCGAATCTACCTTGTTTCGAATCTGTTGCTTCATTCGAATAGGATCTCAAGTCTAGATTAGTTTCGAGTTTGTTTCGAGTCTAGTATTGTTTCGAATCTGTGTTTCGAATCTGCTGAAATTCGAGTTTGTTCCCCTTCGAATCTAAGGACCATCGACTCTAAGGATATCTCGAATCTGACATAATTTCGAATCTAATCGAATTTTAACACTTAATCGAATTTAATCCCAAAAGATTTACCCTTAATTAGTTTCGAATCTACCTAGATTCGAAAAAGTTAGTCTAAATCAGTTTCGAATTAAACTAATTAAGTTCAAATTCAATTTGTTTAGAAAAGATGTCAAATCTTCCAAAATTCCTTGAGATGGACCACGAAGTTAGGAAGGCAAATGCACCGGCCTAAGCTGATGAAAGTTGAGGACTATTACTGGTGGAAGGACCGATTTACCGATTTTGTACGATTCAATGATATGCGCATGTGGGTGTGCATAGATGAAGGGTACATCCCGCCAGTATCTGAAGTTGAAGGCCGTCAAAAGGTCTTGTCATATCAGATGATGAAAGAAGATGACAAGAAATTATTTGAAGCCGAAAACAAAGCTTTCTCCATAATCCGTATGGCTTTACCTCAAGATATTTTTCACACATTTCGGACTCAAAGGACGTCGAAGGAACTTTGGGAGTCTCTCGAGAAAAGGTGTGAGGGTAATCCTCGGGTGCGTAGAAAGCGTACAGAGCTGTTGAAACAACAGTTTGCGATTTTCAAGGCAATTAAGGATGAACAGTTGGATGATATTATCACGAGTTTCTATCATCTGATAACGGAACTTGAAAGTCATGGAATTGAGTATTCGGACACTGACAAGAACAAAAAGCTTCTTGATGCCCTACCAGCCAAATGGGCTATTTACGTGGCAATGATTAAGCTGAATGAGGACAAATACTATACTCAATCACTTGATGACATTGTGGGAACGTTGAGGGCATATCACTTCGAGTTGATTAAGGCTGAGACTGATTACGAGCAAGTCCAGAATCCGGCAATGTATTTTGGAAAGACATCTAAATCATCAGTGACAGCTGAACCGAAGAGTGCTACAGCGTTTTTCACCGGAGAAACGTCATCGCCAACAGAGTCTGAAGACTCATTGAATCGCGCGTTCTTAGGATTAGGAAGATCGGAAGAACCGCAACCTCAAGTCCAACAGGCATCGACCAGTCAGAGTTATTCGAAGATGCCCATGAGCGCAAAGTCAGCGGAAGAGCATCTGAATCTACTTGCTTCTTTTGTGGCCGCATACGGAAATTGTGTTCAAGGGAAAATCAATGACCCAGCTCTATGGGATGAAGATTACGATCAGGTCGACCCTGATGACTTAGAGGAAATGGATCTTAAGTGGCAACTGGCCATGGTGACCCAGAGGGTAAAAAGATTCATCAAACGAACTGGGAGGAATCTGCAAATGAATAACAAGGGGATCGGGTTTGATAAGTCCAAGGTGAAATGCTATAACTGTCAGGGACTAGGACACTTCGCCAGGGAGTGTCAGAGACCGAAGGTAGAGACATACCAAGGACAGAGTCCGCATCAGGGACAGTACTAAAATCAGTCCCAACAACGATATCTTCCGAGTTCCTCATCTGGACAGGCCAATCTAGCGGGTCTTCTATCCAATGTCACTTCAGATAGACAGCTAGATGGTACGTATGATTGGAGTTCACATCCTGAGTCGAATGCTAGAGCCTTCATGGCTGAAGTCACAGAAACGGGGTGTGATGGGAACGAGCAGACTACACGGGACAGCAGTCCAATGTGGGTAGAGAAGGCGAATGATCAGACAGTGCTGGAGTTTGCTGCTCAGATGGCCAACGTGGAATCTGATAACTCTAAGGTTAGTCTATCTTACTCTCTATTTCAAGAATTATGTGCTTTGTGTGCTACTTCTAATGATAGGTTAAATCTAGTCTTAGAATCACATAAAACCATATCTGCTCAAAATGAGAATTTAAAAATTGAAAATGCGAGCCTAAATGATATAAAGCAAGATTTAAAAGAAAAGCTTAAGGCTGATGCTCAGGACGTAGTAGTTCTAAAAGACAAACTCAGTGAGCAGTGTGTTAGGATAGAACTTATGTATGAGCACGTAGAGGCCTTAACAAAAAGTCTTAAGGACAAGGATATAGAGCTAGCTGAGACCAAGGTTAAGGTAGCAGAGGCAAACAGCAAGTTAGAGAAGTTTAGGAATTCAAGCTTAAATCTAGGGAAAGTCTTAGATGCCCAACGACAGTCTAAGAAGCCCGTAGGTCTAGGTTTTCACGAAATTCCTCCACCATTCAATGCGAACTATGTGCCTCAGCCTCAGGAGAAAACTGACAAGTCAGTAGACTTAGAGGACCTACCTGAACCGACACCAGAGCCTACAGTTGAAAATACACCTAAGGTGTCTGACTCAACCGTCAAGGTTAAGAAAGTGAAATTTGTGTCTTCCTCCAGTGAAACACCTGCAGGAAAACAGAAAATTTCTTGGGCTGACCAGGTCGAAGAGGCAGACACTGTAGATGTACCAAAGGAGATAGACACTAGTGAGACACCTAGATCTAAGGGAACACACAAAAAGTCCATAGATAAGATGTCTTGCTTTAGATGTCACGAGAAAGGGCATGTTGCTTCTCACTGTCCACTTAGGAAAAGACAGTGAACCCAACACCTGTTAAGCCCTCAACCAGTGTGGCAAGCAGCAGTAGTTCTCAACCTACCGAGAAAACTGTGCAGGCCGCACCCAAACAAGTTGTGAAAAACACACCGGTTAAGGTTGGACCAAAGGAAGTGATTAGGACAAATTCACCGAATCGTGTCCATAATCAATCTAGGTCAGCACCTCAGCAAGTCTATAGGAGCACAACACCTAGCAGGTCACATACTCCAGTTAGGTCACATACTCCAGTTAGACAATATGCACCGGTAAGAGCTCAAGGATCACAGTCAGAAATGGCATATAATATAAATTATTCTAGAGCTCCACAACAAATGTCTACACCAAGGCAAAGAGTGAACTTAAATCACTCGGCACCACAACAGAATTTAGTTCAAAGGCCCAAGTCACCTGAAAGGCGAGATGGGTACTTGAAAGAGTTCACGTATGTGGACGAGAATGGTATTACCAAGTCAGTCATGGCTTGGGTTCCCCGTGATAACTATCCTCTTTTCTTTCATGTGCAGGAGATAACTACAGGTCCAAACAACAAGTGGTTCGTCGACAGTGGTTGCTCCAGGCACATGACGGGGGAAAGAAGTCTACTCACAGACTTCAAAGGGGGTAATAGGGGATTCGTATCATTCGCTGGTAACAAGGGTGGAAACATCACGGGTACCGGAGTGGTCACTAATGGGACAATAAAATTGGACCAAGTTTATCACGTTGATAAACTGGTTCATAATCTCATTAGTGTATCTCAAATCTGTGATAAGAAGAACTCAGTGTTATTTACTGACACTGAGGCGTTAGTGCTAAAGCCTGGATTCAAAATTCCTGAAGAATGGGTGTTGATGCGGGCGCCAAGGAAGAACGACTTGTACATGCTGGATATGAACAAGCCAGAGACTTCGATGGGGCCAATTTGTCTACTATCCAAAGCTTCGGAGACGGAATCCGTCCTGTGGCACAGACGCATGGCTCACCTGCACCTGAGAAAGATGAATTACATAACGAAGCATGGACTGGTGCAGGGTGTGCCCATGAAAAGTTTTCAGTTCGAGGATAAGTGTCTACCTTGCATGAAGGGCAAACAGCACAAGAAGACACACAAGTCCAAGAAGCAGAATTCCATAGCCTCAACATTCGATCTGTTGCACATGGACCTTTTCGGTCCAATCAACAAAAGGAGTATCGGAGGTAGTTGGTACTGCTTAGTTATCACTGACGATTACTCACGTTTTTCTTGGGTTTTCTTTTTAGGTACGAAGGACGAGACGGCTGCAAGGCTCATCGGGTTCTTGGACCAAGTGGAGAACTCATACGGAACTAGGGTTAAACATATTCGTAGTGATAATGGAACTGAATTCAAAAACACTGTAATTGGTGTATATTGCCTATCAAAGGGCATAGTGCATCAATTCAGTGCACCATATGAACCTCAACAGAATGGGGTGGCCGAAGGTAAAAATAGAACTTTGATTGAGGCTGCAAGGACTATGCTTTCGGATTCAAAGCTTCCTACCATGTTTTGGGGGGAGGCAGTGAATACTGCGTGCCACATTTTAAACCGAGTCCTTACAGTCAAATCATTGAACAAAACATGCTATGAAATTTTGAATAAACGGCCACCTAACTTAACTGGATTCGAACCGTTTGGAGTACCATGCACTATTTTAAGAACAAAACATCAACCGAAGTTTGGTGAAAAGGCTGACGAAGGATACTTCCTAGGTTATGTGCCGAACTCACCAAACAAACGGGTGTTTAACAAAACAAATGGTACTGTGGAGATTGTGTATAACATTGAAGTTACAAGTTATACACATGAACCCCAAACTGGTCCGGAATGGATATTTGACTATGATAAGTTATTTGAGTCATTTAACATTCCTTTGGATGATAATGCAGGTACAATCGAGAAGGACATGGCGACGTTGCATCTGAACGACGATGGCCAAATCTTTCCGAGGACCACGTTCGAATCTACATCCGAGCCTACTGCGACTGTAGATGGATCTCCAGAAGTTGCTGATCAAGAAGCACCTACCACTGAGAATCAGACTCAAGCGTCGAGTTCCAACTCTGAGGAAAACGTCCGTGAGGAGGAAAATGTAGAAGCTGAGCCTGTTCCCCCATTAGGTGAAATAGGATCCAACTTAGGAGATAATCTAAGGGTTGATGAAATAGAGACCTCTAGGATTAACAAGAACCATCCAATAGAAAGCATCATAGGAAATCCTAACGAGGGTGTGAAGACTCGGAGTAGTGTAAATAACAACACCGTGTTGTTGTCGATGATAAACAACTCCGAGGCATATCACACATGTCTTTATTCATGTTTCATATCGCAAGTAGAGCCTAAGAATGTGCAAATGGCACTTAAGGATAACTCCTGGGTTGAAGCGATGCAGGAAGAACTTTCACAGTTTAGGAAACTAGAAGTGTGGGAGTTAGTTCCGTTACCTCGAGGGGAGATTGCAATAGGAACCAAATGGGTTTTTAAGTGCAAAA
>JAANYP010001818.1:0-15086 GCA_020465985.1 Centrapalus pauciflorus | reverse complement strand
ATCAGCAAAAACACCCAAGCTACGCGCCAACCGCGTAATATAACCCCCTCCAGCCATCGGGCTCGATCTGACGCGACCTGCGGCTCCCACAAAAAACACAGCTAGCCAATAGGCAAACTGTATAGTACACTCTCGATCAAGAAGTCGGCTGAGCATCATCAGATCTCGGTGGGAAACTGTGCCCGGCTCCTTCCGGCACGCGATGCTGGAAACAATGATCCGAAAAACGATCCGAAGCAACGGGTCACGAAAGGCAGTAGCCTTCGAGCTGTGCGAATTGTACACACCCGAAGCGACGGTCGTCCAAAAACCGGCCTCAGAAAAACCCTCTGCGGGACCACGCACGGCAGTACGAAACGCTGGGTCGCTGACCTCGTCTGTAGTGTATAGCCCTGAAAGAACGCCGAACTCTCGAAGAGACATACGACGCTCGACGCCACCTAGGCGAAAGCTAATCGAGGTAGCCTCATAATCAGAGCTCGTGGCGTCAAAAAAATATGTCGACAAAAACTCCAAAACGATCTCCCGGTAAACTGGCTCATCAATCTCCAGCAGCCGCAGCAAAGCAGGCGGTCGGGAAGTACTGATCGGAGGGTGCGCCAAGATCCCTCGAAGATGAGAGGCAATGCCTAACGACTCCATAGCGCCCCATGCCACTCCATACGTGGGGACCAATCCCTTGGCCTCAAGGCGCGAAAGCTTCGCCCTATCCTTTGGGTCCCCAAAGATAAGAAATCGATGGGGTCCCTCAGGAGGACGACGGCCTCCGTCACCACCACCAGGAGGGGGAGGGGGCGGGGGAGCAGCAGCAGCCTCAGCCATGGCTATCTGCAAGAAAAAGAATAGACAAAAATAAACGAAAAACGCTAAAATGCAGACAAATATAAACTACTATAACCCATAAAAGCCTAAAAATATATGAAATAAGGAACCCCTAGAAGAAAACTAAAAACGAACCAAAAGAAAAGAAAAAATAAACTAAAAAGGAAACAGTAACTAAAGATGAACCTAAGAAAAGGAAATAAAACCCTAAATAAATCCTAAACAAACTAAATGAAGAAGAATAAACTGAAATAGAGACTAAAGTAAAAACCTAAACAAAAATAGAAAGAGAAATAAAACTAAAATAAAGCTAAATTTCAAAATAAAAATAAAAAAAAAACTTATAAAAAGAATTAATCTACTAAATTAATTAAGGAAATTGCCTTAACATAAAAACTAAAAAGTAAACTAAAAATTAAACTATCCTAAAATAAAATGGGCAAAAATTAAATCAAAACTAAGAATCTACCACTTAAAAATTAAAAACTAAAAGATACGACAGTAACGCTAAAAACTAACTAACAAAAACTAAACTACTTAAAACTAAAAATGGAAACCAACAAAACTAAGAATTAAAATTAGATTAAAACTAAACTAAAGTTTAACTAACAATTCTAACATATAAATCTAAAATAAATCTAACAGGGAACAAAAATGTAATTATCATAAGAAAACTCTATGTATTAATTTATTCATTTCTGTATTGAAAATTTTTGCTTTTTTTTTTTTTTTACACGGTCGCGGGCTCGACCGAGATGATAAACTCGGCCGCGACCGAGAACTCGGCCGAGACTTAGCCTGCGATCACCCGCGATCGAAACCAGAGACAAAAACCAATTTATTACCACAATGTAACCGAGAAAAGCAACTATCTAACTAAAAATTAATGAAACTACAGTATTTCATTAACCTAAAATCCTAAATATGCAAAGAAAACAAGAAAGAAACAGATGAATAGATCTACCGAAGCAATAAACATAAGGAATCATTAAACAAACTAAACTAGGGATAAACTATCGAGCATAGCAATCTATTTTGAGAAAAACAGAACAGGAACATCGAACATATCGATTTTATTCAACTAAAACTCCGAGAACTTCTAAATAACCGGGAAATCGACAGAAAATGCAAGCTAGAAACTATAAACGATAGAAAAATAAGAAGAATAATAAAATGTACCTGATTATCCAAGAGAAAAGCGATAGGAAGAGGAAGAAATGAAACAAGAATCGCGAACTATGCAGCCGGAACGAACAACGCGAGAAAAGTGTGTGAGTGCGGGAAAAGAAAGAATGATCCGCGATCTGCTACTTTATATAGAAAAGCGAGCGCGGCCGAGTTCAAATAAGCGCGGCCGCGATGGAAGCAGATATTTATTTGATTCCCGCTCATTTGAGCGCGGCCGAGATCATCCCGACGCGGCCGCGATGAACTCTTTTCCAGAATTATGCAATCAGTTGGATTTAAGCAGAGTCCAGAGATGTAAATCTCCAAATTCAACCAAAATGACCTAACCAACTCAGTTATTGTGACACCCTTGCCACAACAACCACCAATTACAATACACCCAGGATTAATCATCAACATGCAATAACATAATGATCTGATAACCTAAATTTTAAGTGCGGAAGCATTAAAACATAAATAAAGTGGTGCAACAAGTGTTAAATACCCTACGGTACTATCAGGTACCAAATCTAGGTCTACACACCCATACATTTATTACAATCATCCAGAATATATTACATCGTTTGTCCCACAACATAATTACCGATTAATTAGCAGATATCTTCCAAATCTTCCAAGTCGACCTAACTAGAAGGTCCAGCAGTAGATTTTCCCTTTCCTGTAAAAATTACAACAACTAAAACGTAAGCGAATGCTTAGTGAATACAAAGATTGCGCATATTATAAATATTTATGAAGCCCAAGAGTAACCCCGACGACAAACGTCGTATACTCTCTTCGTACACCAAGTAAGGACCAGAGCCGCAGCCCCTTCGAGCCCAAGGCTCGGCATTTACACATACCATCTGAGACAAACGAACGATCGGGGATGACATACTGCCTACCGGACTTGGAGGGATCAGCTCCAGCGTCATATAGCGCAGTAACATCAGAGTAATCGATGCGACCCACCGGTCCATCATTAGATGCACAACAATCGAACGGACATGCAACAAGTAAGAATGTGCATCTAAATCTACGCAAGTTAGTAGAAATCCAACCAAACAAGTGAAACAACAGGTCTCAGCAGGCAAAGCTTAACATAAATCAGATATAATCATGCGAAATCTACTGTACTCACAGTGGGTGCGTAATTATCTTTTAACCAATATTATCTCTCTTCGGGCTTTCAACCGGATCCACCAAGTACCCCACTGTGGGTTAAACAACACCACAAGGGACCTGTTATATCAATTACAACAAATTCCTCATATCATTATCCATTTAATTCATAAAAATCAAGTCTCGTATGTTTTGCAACGTTTTCCCCCATTTCGGGTCTACATTCAAATTTAACCCATAACTAAGTTTGAAACCCATTTCAAGTTCACAACTTGTCCTTTGAATAATTCTTGCCATTTTATGTGTTGTTTATAAGTTCCATTCAATTTATACAAGTTTAGAGAGTACATTTCTCAATTTTAGGCATTAAACTCGAATTTAATGGGTTAGATTCGAAATCAATCATCAGATTCGAACCTCATGGTCAGATTCGAACCATACTTCGAATCTATGGGTAGATTCGAACTCATACCCTTCGAGTCTATCATCAGATTCGAACCCCCCTTAGAATCTGATGGTACACCTTCGAATCTAGCACCAAACTCGAGTCTGTTCTTACATTTCGACTCTGTTCTTGACATATTCGAGTCTGTTCATCATTTCAACTTAAATCCTTCATTTCTAAGGCCTAAAATCAGTGTTATATCATGTAGGATGAATATATTCGATTCTACTATGCATATAGTATCATAATCCAGCAACATTTCAATCAAAAACAAGCTTAAATATGCATAAAATGATAGATTCGAGATTCATGTTCTTCAAAACCGAAACCATAACTTAAAAAGGATCGATTCTTACCTCAATTCGCACGAAATCTGAAATCCGTTTGTAGATTACTGTTGTACTCCTCGATACCTTTCCGATAACTTATAATTCTCGAAAATCCGACGGTCGGTTTGTGATTTATCTTAGAGAGATGTAGAGAGAGAATTCTAGAGAGAGAGTCTAGAGAGAGAGAGAGATGGTGAAAATGAAGCCCTCTTGCTCTTTTATTCCAATTTTCACCATTTTGCACATTTCTCCCCTCGACTTAACCGGTTCCATAAAATACTGATTTAATCTTAGAATTATCATAATTAACTTTTAATATTCATAATACTCCATAAAATGATTCCGTGTTCAAATTTCTCTTAAAATAGCAACAAACTTCTAAATAACCCAAATACATAATAATTGCTTAAATTCAACTTAAATACATAAATTTTCCACTTAATTAACCAAAATACATCAAATTAAATCCGTGGATGTTACAGCATGGGCTCCACCACGCTCAACTTCGTCCTCGAAGTTACTCGGACTCAAACAACTTCGGATACTTTCTTAACATTTCCGACTTAGCTTCCCACGTATGATTTGCTCCTTTATGATGCTTCCAGCGTATAAGCACCATTTCTATCTCCTTGCTCCTTAATTTCTTCAACTTAGTATCCAGTACACACTCCGGCTCTTCTACATACCGGAGCCTTTCATCAACTTGTAGTTCAGTATGGTCGGCCCAATCCTCGTTTCCAGTGTTAAACGATTTTCGAAGATTCCCAACGTGGAATACTGGATGTACGCCCGACATCCCTTCAGGCAATTCTAATCGATATGACTGATTTCCAACTTTTTCAACAATTTTAAAGGGTCCGACAAATCTCGGAGCTAATTTGCCCCTCTTAACAAAACGAGTAACACCCCTCATGGGTGATACTTTCAAATAGACCCAGTCATTCACTTCAAAATTGATCGGCTTGTGCCTCCGATCATAGTAACTTTTCTGACGATCCTGGGCCGCCTTCATGTTCTGCCTAATCAACTGTATCTTCTCGTTTGTTTCCTGAAGCAAGGCCGGCCCAGCGATTGGTGTTTCACCCGTTTCTCTCCAACATGTAGGAGTCCTACATTTCCTTCCATACAAAGCCTCGAACGGAGCTTTCTTGATCGTAGCGTGGTAACTGTTGTTATACGAAAACTCTATGAGTGGCAGATGATCATCCCAATTGCCACCGAGATCTAACACACACGATCTCATCATGTCTTCAAGCGTTAAGATGGTCCGCTCACTCTGACCATCAGTTTGCGGGCGGTAAGCTGAACTCATTGCTATCCTTGTCCCTAAGCCTTCTTGCAAAGCCGACCAAAAATTTGAAGTAAACCGGCTGTCCCGGTCCGATACTATGGACTTAGGCACTCCATGCCTAGAAACAATCTCGTCCATATATATTTTAGCCAACTTTTCTAAAGAGTAACTTTCTCTTATCGGTATAAAATGTGCGGACTTAGTTAATCTATCGACTATCACCCAAACTGCGTTATGTTGACGCCTAGTCTTCGGCAGTTTTGTAACAAAATCCATAGTAATGTGCTCCCACTTCCATTCCGGAATGGGAAGCGGTTGCAGACTGCCATAAGGTTGCTGATGCTCGGCCTTTACCAACCGACAAGTTCGGCATCTTTCTACATATTGTCCTATGTCCCTCTTCAATCCCGGCCACCAAAAGTCTGCCTTTAAGTCGTTGTACATCTTTGTGCTCCCGGGATGTAAAGAAAACTTAGATTGATGTGCCTCCTCAACGATCACATTTCTCATACCACCATATTTCGGCACCCAAATTCTTCCAAAAATTCCTTTCAATCCCGACTCACTTGTTTCCATGTTCTTAACTTGTACTTTAATATCCTCAGCACCAATATTTTCATCTTTCAAGGCTTCTTCCTGAGCGGCCTTGACATCATCAATTATCGTGGAGGTCAGCATTGTAGACGTCATCATATAACAGAAATCTTTAGCATACGCTTTCCGGCTCAAGGCATCGGCTACTACATTAGCCTTCCCAGGGTGATAAAGGATTTCACAATCATAATCCTTTATTAACTCCATTGATCGTCTCTGCCTCATATTGAGCTCCTTCTGACTGAAAATATATTTCAAACTCTTATGGTCCGTGTATAATTGGCACTTAGTCCCGTAAAGATAATGCCTCCATAACTTCAATGCGAATGTTACCGCAGTTAACTCGAGATCATGAGTCGAATAATTCTTCTCATGCTGCTTCAACTGTCTTGAAGCATACGCTATAACCTTCCCACGCTGCATCAATACAGCACCTAATCCCAACCTTGAAGCATCGGTATACACCACAAAGTCCTCATTACCTTCCGGTAAAGCAAGTATCGGTGCTTCACTCAAAGTCTTCTTTAAAACGTCAAACGCCTCTTGCTGCACAGTCTCCCAAACAAAAGGCGCATTCTTCTTCGTTAAAGCAGTCAAAGGAACTGCAACCTTAGAAAAATCTTTGATAAATCTCCGATAGTATCCTGCCAACCCCAGAAAACTTCTAACCTCAGTAGCTGAACACGGCGGCTCCCAGTTCTTTATTGCTTCAACCTTAGCCGGATCTACCGAAATCCCGGCTCCAGAAATTACATGCCCTAAAAACTGTATCTGTCGTAGCCAAAACTCGCACTTTGAGAACTTGGCGTACAACCTTTCTTTTCTTAACAACTCCAACAGTTCTCTCAGATGTTCAGCATGTTCTGCTTCAGACTTAGAATATACCAGTATATCATCAATAAACACTATCACCGACTTATCCAACATCGGTCTACAAACCCTATTCATCAAGTCCATAAAGACAGCCGGGGAATTGGTTAACCCAAAAGGCATAACCAAGAACTCGTAATGCCCATAACGTGTCCTAAATGCTGTCTTAGGCACATCCTCTTCTCGAACTTTCAGTTGATGGTACCCCGATCTCAGATCAATCTTAGAAAATACACTAGCGCCATGTAACTGATCAAACAAGTCGTCTATCCTCGGCAGAGGGTACTTGTTCTTAATCGTCAATTTATTCAGCTCCCGGTAATCTATGCACATCCTCATCGTGCCATATTTCTTCTTTACAAACAGTACCGGAGCTCCCCACGGCGATGAACTCGGCCGAATAAAGCCCTTGTCCAACAATTCCTGAAGTTGTGTCATCATTTCTTTCATCTCGGTTGGGGCAAGACGATAAGGAGAACGAGCTACCGGTGCAGCTCCGGGGATCAGATCAATTCGAAACTCAACTTGTCTCTCAGGCGGCACGCCAGACAAGTCTTCCGGAAACACATCCGGGAATTGTGAAACAACCGGCACATCGGCCAAAGTTCTCTTCTCTGCCTTAGCATCAATCGCATATGCTAAGTACGCATCACATCCCTTTGCAACAAGCTTTCGAGCTTTTGCAATAGTAAGCAAACACAGATCCCCGCTTCTCCTATCCCCATATATACATATCTCACGCCCCTCCGGGGTAGTTATCTTTATCATTCGGCTCTGCTCAGCCATCATGGCTAACATCATCTCTCTGGCTTCCTCAGGTGTCATTCCTCCAGACATGTTCTGAAAATATAAACATATAACTTGTTTAGTAACATGTCATAAATTTAAAGACACCATTCATTTGTCCCGTATGATAGTCAATTTCCTATAATTACTAGATCATAACCTATCTTAGTTCAGATCATTACTTAGCATCACTACATATCATCACCTAATGTTTGAGATCAAGACCTCACGGACACTTGAATCTCAAACTACTTCTCTGATACCATCTCGTGTGACACCCTTGCCACAACAACCACCAATTACAATACACCCAGGATTAATCATCAACATGCAATAACATAATGATCTGATAACCTAAATTTTAAGTGCGGAAGCATTAAAACATAAATAAAGTGGTGCAACAAGTGTTAAATACCCTACGGTACTATCAGGTACCAAATCTAGGTCTACACACCCATACATTTATTACAATCATCCAGAATATATTACATCGTTTGTCCCACAACATAATTACCGATTAATTAGCAGATATCTTCCAAATCTTCCAAGTCGACCTAACTAGAAGGTCCAGCAGTAGATTTTCCCTTTCCTGTAAAAATTACAACAACTAAAACGTAAGCGAATGCTTAGTGAATACAAAGATTGCGCATATTATAAATATTTATGAAGCCCAAGAGTAACCCCGACGACAAACGTCGTATACTCTCTTCGTACACCAAGTACGGACCAGAGCCGCAGCCCCTTCGAGCCCAAGGCTCGGCATTTACACATACCATCTGAGACAAACGAACGATCGGGGATGACATACTGCCTACCGGACCTGGAGGGATCAGCTCCAGCGTCATATAGCGCAGTAACATCAGAGTAATCGATGCGACCCACCGGTCCATCACTAGATGCACAACAATCGAACGGACATGCAACAAGTAAGAATGTGCATCTAAATCTACGCAAGTTAGTAGAAATCCAACCAAACAAGTGAAACAACAGGTCTCAGCAGGCAAAGCTTAACATAAATCAGATATAATCATGCGAAATCTACTGTACTCACAGTGGGTGCGTATTATCTTTAACCGATATTATTTCTCTTCGGGCTTTCAACCGGATTCCACCAAGTACCCCACTGTGGGTTAAACAACACCACAAGGGACCTGTTATATCAATTACAACAAATTCCTCATATCATTATCCATTTAATTCATAAAAATCAAGTCTCGTATGTTTTGCAACGTTTTCCCCCATTTCGGGTCTACATTCAAATTTAACCCATAACTAAGTTTGAAACCCATTTCAAGTTCACAACTTGTCCTTTGAATAATTCTTGCCATTTTATGTGTTGTTTATAAGTTCCATTCAAATTATACAAGTTTAGAGAGTACATTTCTCAATTTTAGGCATTAAACTCGAATTTAATGGGTTAGATTCGAAATCAAGCATCAGATTCGAACCTTGTACATCAGATTCGAACCTAGTACATCAGATTCGAACCTCCCCTTGTCAGATTCGAATAGTCCTTCGAATCTAACATCAGATTCGAACACCACCCTAGAATCTGATGGTACACCGTCGAATCTAGCACCAAACTCGAGTCTGTTCTTACATTTCGACTCTGTTCTTGACACATTCGAGTCTGTTCATCATTTCAACTTAAATCCTTCATTTCTAAGGCCTAAAATCAGTGTTATATCATGTATGATGCATATATTCGATTCTACTATGCATATAGTATCATAATCCAGCAACATTTCAATCAAAAACAAGCTTAAATATGCATAAAATGATAGATTCGAGATTCATGTTCTTCAAAACCGAAACCATAACTTAAAAAGGATCGATTCTTACCTCAATTCGCACGAAATCTGAAATCCGTTTGTAGATTACTGTTGTACTCCTCGATACCTTTCCGATAACTTATAATTCTCGAAAATCCGACGGTCGGTTTGTGATTTATCTTAGAGAGATGTAGAGAGAGAATTCTAGAGAGAGAGTCTAGAGAGAGAGAGAGATGGTGAAAATGAAGCCCTTTTGCTCTTTTATTCCAATTTTCACCATTTTGCACATTTCTCCCCTCGACTTAACCGGTTCCATAAAATACTGATTTAAATCTTAGAATTATCATAATTAACTTTTAATATTCATAATACTCCATAAAATGATTCCGTGTTCAAATTTCTCTTAAAATAGCAACAAACTTCTAAATAACCCAAATACATAATAATTGCTTAAATTTTAACTTTAAATATAAATTTTCCACTTAATTAATCAAAATACATCAAAAATAAGTCCGAGGATGTTACAGTTATTACCCCACACTAGACTGGAAACAACCTTCTAATATTGATCAAAACTTTAAGCTTTTATTGCGACTTTAATTTCAGCACAACTTAAACGAAACTTAAGACTAAAATTAAGGTAAATGCATGCAACGATTGCGAATCAATTATTATAAAATTAAAGCTCACCGCATTTGCCAAATAGCTAGAATAAACCAAATAAACAAAAGCAAGAGAATTTAAGAAATGCATTTGAATTTAAACAATGAACTAACTAAATGCAAAAGACTTTGAAAAGAAAAATTCAGAGTTGACTTTTAAAAAGTCAAACTGCCTTCACACTTTTATTGAATTAAGCACCCGAAAACCTGAAATAACGAAATAACGAACCAAGTGAGTAAAAGATGCTATGATTAGGCTTTATCAAAGCTAAACAGTAAAAGAAATTAAGCTACGAAACGCAAGTAATTGAGAATTTAATTATTCTAAACAAGACTCAAAAAGTCAAAAGACAATTGCAGGAAGGAAATTAAGCTTATAACCTTTGAAGAAAACACCAATAACATCGAGCATGCAATCCTCAGACACAAACTCAACGCAAAGGGGACTTATTTAATGTGAAAACAGTCGAACACCAATATAAACTAAAACAGTCAAAGACATGTAATAAGAATTCAAATGAACTAGTCTAAGAAAGACTTCAACTTATGAACATGCATAAACGAAAGACATAGCTAACAATAATCAATAAAACAAAGTGATTATTATTGACGGGGTGCCTCCCGCAAGCGCTAGAATGCAAACTCGAGTCTCCAGCTAGACTCGGCCCCAAGATAATCAAACAGAGACGGGGGCCAGGCTAAATGTAGCCTCACAAACCTGCTCGATGGATGAATCAGTATAGAGCTTTAGTCGGTGCCCATTTACTTTAAAGTTTCCCGATGAATGTTCTAATTCGACCGTCCCATAAGGGAACACTTGGGAAACAGTAAATGGTCCCGACCATCGAGACTTAAGCTTACCAGGAAACAGCTTCAAACGTGAATTATACAATAACACCTTGTCGCCAATGCTGAATTCCTTGGTAGATATCTGCTCATCATGTCGTCTCTTCATCCTCGCCTTATAGATCGACTCATTCGTGTAGGCGTCCTCCCGTAGCTCATCCAATTCATTTAGCTGCAACTTCCTTTCATTACCTGCGCTTGACAAATCAAAATTAGACCAACGTAAAGCCCAATATGCCCTATGCTCTAGCTCGACAGGAAGATGACACGCTTTGCCATAAACTAGCCTATAAGGTGTAAGTCCGGTAGGCGTTTTGTGAGCAGTCCTAAATGCCCAAAGCGCGTCGTCGAGCTTGTCAGCCCATCTACTCCTATGCTCACCTATTGTTCTCTCTAAGATTCGCTTGAGACCACGGTTGGTCACTTCAGCTTGGCCATTTGTTTGCGGATGATATGGAGTCGCTAATCGGTGAGTAACTCCATATTTCTCCAAGGCCTTAGAGAACTGTGAATTGCAAAAATGCGTTCCTCTATCACTAATGATAGCTTTAGGAGCACCGAACCTGGCAAATAGCTTTCGCAGAAAGGAAACGACTACACGTGCGTCATTAGTGGGGAGCGCCTGTGCCTCAACCCATTTCGACACGTAGTCGACAGCAACAAGGATGTACTTACATCCACGAGAGGACGGGAATGGTCCCATGAAATCAATACCCCACACTTCGAATATCTCACAGATCTGAATGGTAGTGAGGGGCATCTCTTGGCGATTTGATATGTTTCCACTTCTCTGACAAGCATCACATGCTTTCACAAACTCCCTAGCATCCTGAAAGATCGTAGGCCAGTAGAATCCTGCATCAAATACCTTCCGAGCTGTGGTATTTGCACCATGGTGTCCCCCAGTGGGACCGATGTGGGATGCGTATAATATCTGCATAGCCTCATCACCATGAACACAACGCCGAATAATCTGATCGGCACAAACTCGGAAGAGATAAGGGTCATCCCAAAAACAATTCTTCACATCTTTGAAGAATTTCTTTCGTTGCTGATGAGTTAGTCCTTTGACGAGCACATTACCCACCAGATAGTTTGCGTAGTCCGCAAACCAAGGGCATTCGTCAATCGTATGTGCCGAGCAAAGGGACTCATCTGGGAAAGACGCCTTAATTGCAGAATCATCAAGAGGAAGAAGTGAAGGATTCTCTAAACGGCTTAGGTGGTCGGCAGCTAAGTTCTCGGCCCCACGTTTGTCTTTGATTTCGATGTCAAACTCCTGAAGGAGCAGAATCCATTGAATCAGACGGGGCTTGGCATCTTGCTTCTGAAAGAGATATCTCAAAGCAGAGTGATCGGTAAAAACCACTGTCTTTGAGAGAATCAGATAAGACCTAAACTTCTCAAATGCATATACTATTGCTAGCAGCTCTTTCTCAGTAGTAGTATAATTTCGCTGAGCATCAGTGAGAGTCTTGCTAGCATAATATATAACATGAAAACGGTTTTCCTTTCTTTGTCCTAATACTGCCCCCACAGCATAATCGCTGGCATCACACATCAGCTCAAATGGTAACTCCCAATCTGGAGCCACCATAATGGGGGCAGAAACAAGCTTTTCCTTCAGAGTATCAAAGGCATGCACACATGAATCATCAAAATCGAATGTGGCATCCTTTTCCAATAGTCTTGTCATGGGACGGGCAATTAATGAGAAATTCTTTAATAAACCGCCGATAAAAACCGGCATGCCCAAGGAAACTTCTAACCGCTTTAACAGAAGTAGGGTGAGGTAGCTTAGAAATAGTCTCGATCTTAGCTCTATCGACCTCAATACCCTTAGCCGAGATTTTGTGCCCGAGAACAATTCCTTCTCGCACCATAAAATGACACTTTTCCCAATTGAGGACCAAATTGGCCTCCTCACACCGGGCAAGCATACTGTCTAGATTTGCAAGGCACGACAGAAAAAGAACTACCGAACACAGAAAAATCATCCATAAACACCTCCACACTCTTTTCTAGCATATCATTAAAGATAGCTACCATACATCTCTGGAACGTCGCAGGTGCATTGCATAAACCGAATGGCATACGCCGGTATGCGAACGTTCCGTAGGGACATGTGAAAGTGGTCTTGTCCTGGTCCTCGGGGTTGATAGGGATCTGAAAGTAACCCGAAAAACCATCAAGGAAACAATAAAACTCATTCCCTGATAATCTTTCGAGCATCTGGTCAATGAAGGGCAATGGAAAATGATCCTTACGGGTGGCATCATTGAGTTTGCGATAATCGATGCAAACTCGCCATCCCGTGACCGTCCTTGATGGAATCAATTCATTCTTATCATTAAGAACGACGGTCATCCCCCCTTTCTTTGGGACCACGTGAATCGGACTAACCCACGGTGAGTCAGAGATTGGATATATCATACCAGCATCAAGAAGCTTCAACACTTCCTTCTTGATGACCTCGTGGATTTTTGGATTGACCCTCCTTTGGGGTTGAATCACAGGTTTGAAATCCTCCTCCATCAGAATCTTATGAGTACAATAAGCAGGACTGATACCCTTGATATCAGAGATTTTCCATGCGATGGCCTGCTTGTGGGATTTCAAAACCTGGATCAATCTCGCTTTTTCGTCCGGTGACAGGTCTTTGGCTATAATGACCGAAAGCTGAGATGACCCCTCCAGATACGCGTACTCTAAATGCGCTGGTAACTCTTTCAGTTCTAGAGTCGGAGGGTCTTCAATCGAGGATTTAGCTTTGATATTTTCCTTTGGATCTAACGTAACAATCTCCTCATGAGTAGGAGATGTCTCGATCGCGCACAAAGGAAAGCTATCACTGGAATCAGAGAGACATATAGACATATCGGAATCAAGAGATAATGGGCATAGAGATATATCATCATCGATAGACTCGCCATCTTCAAAAGAAGTGGATCTCTCATACCCAATCAATAGAGACTTAACAAGCGTCTCATCATCAAACTCAGCATGCATTTCTCGATCAGAAGAGCTATAGGATTGAACGAAACAAATCGACTCCACAGCATCATCAGCTCTCTGCATAGCTTTGTCAACATCAAAACTGACATGCTCGTCTCCCACTCTAAGGGTCAACTTCCTGTCCAAAACGTCGATCATCGCACGAGATGTCGCTAAAAATGGACGCCCTAGAATGAGAGGAACAGAGCTGTCTTCGTGCATATCCATGATGACAAAGTCTACGGGAAACACAAACTTATCAACTTTCACCAGCATGTTCTCCGCGATTCCCCGAGGAAATTTCACTGATCGGTCTGCCGACTGAATACTCATGCGAGTGGGCTTTGGGTCTCCGAGACCGAGTCTAGCATATAAAGATGTGGGCATAAGATTGATGCTAGCTCCTAAATCAGCGAGGGCATTCGCAACATGCAGATTACCAATATGGCATGGTATGGTGAAACTGCCAGGATCATCTTGCTTGATTGGAAGCTTGTTTTGGAGCACAGCTGAACACTCGGCGTTCATCTCTACTGTGTCCAAGTCATCAAGCTTCTTACGCTTTGAGAGCAGATCCTTTAAGAACTTTGCGTAGTTCGGCATCTGAGCAATCGCATCTATGAAAGGAATATTGATATGTAACTGTTTGAACAATCCAAGGAATTTGCCGTATTGCTTATCCTTGACTTCCTTTTGCAATCTGCTCGGATACGGAATAGGAGGCTTGTAAGGACTGACTTTAGGCATCGCCGGAGGTGGGACGTGTGCGGTACTTGGTGTACTAGGAATGTGCACCTGGTCCGTAATAGTCTCCGGATCATCCTCAAGAACAACAGAATCAATAGGGGGAGAAACAGAATTGGGAGGAAGTGATGGCCCGACAGTCTCCTTACCACTACGCGTGATGATCATTTTTGCTTCAGCCTTTGGATTTGGCACGGTATCACTCGGAAGACCACCAGGCTGTCGCTCATTCTGTGCTTTAGCTATCTGTCCAATTTGGACTTCTAAATTCTTGATAGCAGCCTGCTGGTTCCTTGTGATCGTCTCTTGGTTAGCCATGAACTTCATCATCATATCCTCTAAATTCGACCTCTCTTGTGGCTGTTGTGCAGCCTGAGGACGTGGAGGATTCTGATAAGGGCTACCAGACTGGCCATAGAATTGTTGTGGACGAGTATGCTGCTGAAAATGACCGTGGGAGGAAGAAGAAGATTGCCCCTGGTTATATCCCTGATGAGAGGCAAACTGGGGTCTCTGAAGCATATGTGGTCTCGGATTCATGAAACCAGGAGGTGGCTGATTCTGGGAATAATTTGGATAATTCGGGTTCGGGTGAGCATACTTATACATGCCACCTCCAGAATCGCCAGATGAATAGTAAAC
>JAANYP010001817.1:22108-169916 GCA_020465985.1 Centrapalus pauciflorus | reverse complement strand
AAGAGCTAACTAATTAAATCAATTGAACAAATACATAGAATCATGGATAATCAAGTGAATGAATGAAAAACAATCAACAAGAATTGGATCAAACAGACGAAGAATTAGTTCATAAGATTTTGTAGAAATCACCATGTTGGGTGCAGGCCTTCTCCTTTTCCCCATTTTAATTTGCTTCAGAGAAAGAACTGAAATGATGCAACAATCTGATTGGAATAAATTGGGAATTTAGGTTGTCGATGACGACAGTACGTGTAAGCTAGTCACATGTACCAGGTGTCAGAGCTTAAAAAAGTACTTCTAAATCTCATGCAAATCAAGCGGAAGGCCTTTCTATCTATATATTCTCATGTATGTCAGATCCAGGATATGATGGCCTTTTATTTCACATTGGGCCTTGCGCCCCAATCTGGTTTTTGTTTTTATTTTGGTTCTGGATGCAGTCATTGCTTCAAAAAGTTCTTCTATCAAATAATTAAGTATTTTGTGTGTGTGTGTTTTTTTGTAAAACAATATTAATGATTTGTGTAAATGATTCAAACGCTTTGTTGACATAATCCTTGAATGTATTTTACTTCGGGCTACTCGGGCGTCGATCAAGTACGTGGATTTGTCCATCGTTTACGAATCAATTAAGTATCTTCTATTGGTTCATTATCATCCTCGATGCGTCCATCATCAATCATTATATTCGTTGTTCATGTGGATCAATGGTGGCGGTGGTTTAGTGG
Source organism: Centrapalus pauciflorus (assembly GCA_020465985.1). NCBI lineage: Eukaryota > Viridiplantae > Streptophyta > Magnoliopsida > Asterales > Asteraceae > Centrapalus > Centrapalus pauciflorus. The sequence goes on along the minus strand of JAANYP010001817.1, from coordinate 169,185 downwards.
TTGCGGTGGCCGGTAGTGGCTAAAACCGAAAGAGAGAGAGAGGGAGAACGGAGTGCCAAGAAAGGGAAAAGATGGGGAAAAAAAGGAGGAGTATGTTTATGAGAGTAGTAATGTGGATTTTAATTCCATATTTAACTCATAAATATCTATAACTATCTTTAAATTTTAATTTTATTACCATATATTTAGTCTTCCCTAAATTAATGCCCTTAGTGCACCATTAATCTACCATCCGATGCATAAAAGTTCATTGAGTTTCGTTGGTGCATAAAAGTTATTAATTGAACCCCTATATATATATATATATAAACTCTTATATTTATAAGTAACATTTTCTTCTAATTTTTGTAAAAAGGGTGTTTTTGAGTCTAAATTTTTAGTGGCTTGACATATATATATATATATATATATATATATATATATATATATATATATATATATATATATATATATATATATATATATATATATATATATATATATATATGGGTGAGTTCAATGGAAAAACACGATGCACCTGAAAACTATGGAAACCTACGCAAACCGTTCGATTTGGTGCATTTAATGAAAAACGCGATGGCATGATCGTAAATAAGATGATGCATCACGCGGGATTTTGATGCATCACGCGGGAAACTTGATGCATCACGCGGGATTTTGATGCATCACGCGGGGAATTTGATGCATTTGTGGCGGTGCAGTGCGGTTTTCACAGGTTTTTCGGTGCACGGAGGTTTTCCATTGAACCACCCTCTCTCTCTCTCTCTCTCTCTCTCTCTCTCTCTCTCTCTCTCTCTCTCTCTATATATATATATATATATATATATATATATATATAACCCATCAATGGATTGGAACATCTTTCCCCACACATCTACAAAACAAGTAAACGACTATAATTTACTTTCCACTTATAAGTTAGCGATCGGACTGGGAAAGGACTCCCAAAGTCAGCTTGCAATCCTGAAAAAGCTCTTTACCACCAAATAGACCAATCGCTGAATTCGATCTTGTTCACCATCTCAAAGCAAAGACATTGATCTGAATCATATGTGTATGTCACTGTTTGCATAGAAATGATTATTTGAGAAGCTAAAAACTCTATAGAAGTAAATAAGTAAAATGTCATATACTAATATATATTTACCGGTATTTACGATTTGTTTTATATATTTAATGAATATTTAATCTAGATTTTTTTCATTAAAATTAATAATCATTATTTCAATTCGAATTGTTAGGCAAATTTTTTTTTTTATTATTAAAAACCATCAAACGACTGTTGATACGTTATTTCAGCATTTTATCATTCGGAAAATAAAAAATATGCGTCTATAAATACACTAAAAAAATATTTGTATATAAATTCACTGAAAAATATTTGTGATGCATATTTTAATTTTGTTAATAATATTGAACCCATAAACATATTTATATATGCATATTTTTTTATCATATTAACACTTTTATAGAATATATTCACACACAAACATGTACATTTGCTTCATATGCACAAAATATGCTAATTTTTATTAATCCAACAAAACCTCAACTACCATTATTTGTATGCAAACAAATTACTTATTTACTTTTACAAAATTTTTAAATTTCTCAAATGATAATCGTGTGTATATATAGACTCACACACACATTAATTTAAACATATATTCTCATCATTAATTAACTGAAGATATAATTAACATGTTTTCATATATAAGCTTTTACCTTTTGTTTTATAGCTCCACCACCATTCTACTGGAAGATCTGAGAGATATTACTTGCTTCAATATCGAGAAACAATCCAGATTCTTTCTTTGACAGATATTTTTCTAAGAAAACCATAAAACATATCTTTTTGTGTACACTGACACGATATTTCCAAATGCTTTATGATAGCTATTTAAACACCACCATTAATTGACAACAAAGCTGCTAAGTGATCAGATGATGAAAAAGGAGAGGGTCTAAGGCTTCGTTGGATTTGATTCGTAATCCTCAATCTTTTAGCTAATTCTTCCTTGTGCACCATGAGTGAAGCCCTTTATTAATTAGTTGTATTTTTCCAGTTTCTTGCTGGTCTAATTCTCCTTCAATACAATTTTAGCCTTTGTTTTGCTGTTCAACAATCATGCTGGTGGATTGGTTATTGCTAATCATTATAAATTATAACAGTATATACCTTGAGTTGCTCAGTAAATGGTGGTGGTAGACTGGCAGTTCAAGACAAAAGATAAATTAATCTTCATGGAAGGAAGTCATTTGTGCTATATATATCACTTCCATAATCGGGGATGCAGTCTGACCTTAATTAAGCCGAATCGAATTGAAGAGGTGGAAATATGATCTGGCATAATTAAAAGTGAAAGGAACGTTCATCTTCTTGCCGGCCGTTCTATAGGTCTTTTCAGCACACCTGTTTTCCATGCTATTTGCTTTGGAAATTTCCCCTAAATATCTGCTCAATCAGACAGGAATTCGCTCCTATAATGGTTGGTCTTAGATTTTATCAAGCCCTTGTCTTTTGTGGATAACACTGATCTCTGGGTTTGATCCATGGTGTCAACAGGAAGATCGATCTCTATCTAATCTATACTAGACTTGTGTGTGAAAATTATCTGATTGAATCAGGCACCCACTAGGTGGAATAAATAGGCTTGTTCCAATCAAAAACAGCAATCTTATCATAGAGTCCATAGGATGATTGTCTTCCTGAAAGGGTCAGGCTTGATCTGGGAGGAGTGGATCTTCACTCGACTCGGTGTGCAGTTTCTGAAGATGCCATTGATCAGTCCTTGCCTGGATCACATATTAGTCAACTGCTCAGTTCCAAAAAAAAAATGTGGATCGGTATTAATGCAAACTGCAAACTGGTGGAACATTGGTCACTCTATCTTCTTTATCCTGATTAATTGACAAAAGTGTTGCTTCAATGCATGCAGTTAGATCCAAACTGCTGTCTGGGTGCTCTAAAAATTTGAAACGTCGTCACCTTCAAAAACAGACAAGCCTTGAGTAGTACCATATATTTTTAATGATGTTAGGGGGTTATCTTTTCTATGGATTAACAATAGGAGCTGTATCTTTTTTTTAACAGGCTTGATTTCTAATCCTGATCTAGCATGTAATCCAATGACTTAACTGGAATGGGTGTCCATTTTCTAGCTTCTGGCTAATATATATATACTTTCGTTTGCTGCTCAGAAAAACAATGACCAGAATAGGAAATATGTTGTATGACATAAGTAGGGCGTTCTAAGGATCAAATATAATTACTGTAAGTCAGGTCTGCTTTCCCTTGTTATTGTTAGATTGGACTCAATACCAGATAAAGGTGCATTGTGCCACATAGTACATTTGGCAATTGTCATTTCCATTTCTATTTTTTAGGTACTGTAATTTCCTAATTTAATGCCAATGAGGAATGGATTAATATTACCAATAAAGTAACTAGTAACTAGTAGCAAGCAAATCTGCAGCTTCATTAAGAATATACAAATTCTATAACCAAAATTAATACATATATCATTGATTAATGTTCAATCGATGACAACTATAATGCTCTTATCCCAACTAGCATCAAAGACAAAGAATCAACTAAACATTTAATTTCCATATCATTTGGACTGACGTATTCCAAATCCTATATCGTCCGGACACAAAAGAGAATCAGGAACACCTTAGAGTCACAAGCAGGGGATCAGGTTAGAAAAAATAATATGAAAGATTCGGTTTCTTTGAAGGTTTAACAGACAATCGTGGGAAATGCAATTGGATTTAAAATTGCAAATAAAGGAGATAATTGAAAAGTCATTGAAGGATTAGGACGTTATTAGACTTTTTGGGATTGAGTACAAGAAACAATCTTAAAGGAGAATAATGTGATATATTTCCAATCATTATGGGGTTCTGATAATTGTCGCTTCGATGGAAGAAGTGTTATTTGCATATCAGGTGGGATCATATGTGTATGGAAGGGGTTGCTTCATGACGATTTCTAGTGACCAGAAGGTGTTCCAGTCAAATGCATCCTGCAGCCTGGAACTACTATTTCAGATAGGCAGTGGTAGGACCAGCGGGGGTGGAAAGTGGGGAGGGATTTGGTGGAAGGTTTTGACATTACTAACAGAAAATGAAGGATCTTTGTCGTTTTAGATGGGAGTTCAGGAGGACGTTGTTCTGTTTTGGATGATGAGGATATCATGCAGAGGATGATGGTTTGGGTGCAGATTGGTTTCGTGATGTTATTGGTCGGGTGATGATAAAAATGCCTTCAACTTACTTATTTATCCTTGTTAGAGATGTAGTTATGGTGTTCTGTTCCGCTTGCTGTTTATCTAGACGTTGGAGTTTTGTATGACATTTTTCTTTGGGATATACTTGAGCTTGTTTCGGAGTCTAGTTCTGTACTTTTTGGTTTATAAGATGCATATTCTAGTTTGTGTTCTTAGTTTTGGGCTTTTGGTGTTGGAAATGAGAATGTGTTTAAATGTGTATGTCTTTTCATTTTTTCACTTACCTTTTATCACATTTTAGAAATAAGATTGGGGTGCCAAGATTAAAAACAAAAGTCAAAAACATTAAAGATGAGTTTTCAAGTTTACTTGTAGTTTTGAAAACTAAAAACTGAGACATGAAACACTTGTTTTCGATGAAAATTTTTGCGGAAAGTAGGTAAACTAACAGTTTCTCACTAGTTTTTACTACAATAAAAATTTTATTTGCCCATTCAAAAACAATGAAATCCTTAATAACAGATATATCATATAGTCAAATCGCAGTCCAAAGGAAGTGAACTCAGGGAGAATATCATCATATATCCTGTGATCCTAACATCAATATCATTTGCTTAAGTTAACATAGCTCAGGAAAAAGAAAATACTGCATATTTTCCTGGAAAAAGGACTGAACGTACGGTTAAAATTTAAATAAAACAATCAAAAGGGGAAATGGAAAACAAAGGTTTGAAAGGCATACCAAACAACCTCTGGCTCTGGAGTATAGATGTCAAATTTAAGAACAAGAAGGAAATCAATGCAATCTGAAATCTTACCAAACTGGTTCACCCTAGAACGTACTTTAACGACAGAAGATTTAAATCACTTTTATCAATATACTGATCGAAGTAGTGAAGTCCAAGACGGAATATTATCTCAAGGTTTTTAAGCACGTACAAGGGACTGTCCACTGATCTTGACATTAATTCACCATGTGGGCTGGGCTGTTTTATTTTTAACTACATCATCATAATAACATGCACCAACAAACTAGTGAGGAGTTATATATGTCCAATACAAGGGCTTCAAAGACAACATTTATAAGTAAAGCAATAGAAGTAACATACTTAGTGTACACCTAGCTAGTCCTATAAATTACCAATACGCTTTTGCATAACTCTCCCGATTTATGTAACTCCATACCTAGTTTTTCAAGGTTATCACTTATAATAAAAAAATATGATACCAGTTGCTTCAATTTTATCGCTGATCGATTATCAAAAAATGTTGAATAAGAAGACATATATAATTTACTGAGAAATCACAAAAAATATGTAATACCTGGTATTAAAACAGAGTACGTTTTTTTCTCGAAGAACTATTAAACACATTGTAGGCAATAATTTATTTGATGTTTATTAATTTGTGTATAGAAATTGTGTTTCACACGTACATTTTTAACGTAGCGATAATTTTTTCATGTGTGAAAAAGGAAGTTCGGAAAAACGATATGTGAATTATATTGCTAATTAAAACCAAATATAAGTAATTTGACACAAACATTGAACAATACTTGAACACATAAAAAAATCAATACTTTAACATGTATTTGACTTTAACCAAATTAAGACCATCTCTATCCATACATCATATCTACTTCAAATGTTAAAGAACAATAATGTGCAAAACAAATATGCCAAGATGACATTCTAATTAAACAGCACCACAAAAGGTGTCACAATAAAAAGTCAAGACCAACATGAATTTGTGAATATCAATCGATTTCAGAAATTAAATCTTCCAAAACATATGAAATCGATTTCAGAAATTAATATCAAGTACATGGATTTGTCCATGATAATCTTTATTGGGTATTTGTGACATGTTTTTCTATAATTAAGAGTTCAAGAACACATGTAAGAAACTTGACATAATTAATTAATTATCCGGAGAGTGGGAGTAATATATGTATATTTAGTTATATATTTCCATTTCTTTAAATGGTATCTAGGTAGCTAGTAATTGCGGAAATTAACGTATTTTGGAGGTATGATTCTTTAATGCCTCGATCATATGTATTTTTTTTATTTCATGAATTATCGTGTTTTAAGTTAAATAAAAAGATAATAATAATATATATGTGAATTACTTGCTTTTAGTCATGATCTAAGCTATAAGGCGCGCCTTGTTACCAAAACCTTATACGCAAGTTGAAGGCGTCAACTTCCATGAAACATTTTCTCCGGCTGCCAAATTAGTAACTGTACTGTGTATGCTCACGGTTGCGACAAAGAAAAATTGGGAACTACACCAATTAGATGTCAACAATGCTTTCCTCTATAGTGACCTTGAGGAAGATGTTTACATAAAGATTCCACAAGGTTTTGCAAAGAAGGGCAATACTCATGTTTGCAAATTACATATATGACTTAAGATGGGCATTTAGAAATTGGTATCACAAGTTCACTCGAGCTCTCCTCACTTTTGGCTTTCACCAATCCAGGTTAGACTACTCTCTCATCATTTTTATAAGGATTCCAATTACGATTCTGCATTGATATGCATCGATGATGTTCTTTTGGCTGGAAATGATACTTCATGGATCCAAGATGTGAAGGCGTATTTGGATGTACAATTCAGCATTAAAGACTTGTTCCGCTAAAGTATTTATTGGGCATTGAAGTGGCTAGGTCTCCTGACAGGGCCGACCCTGAGCAAGGTTAACACGGCCAATCGCCCAGGGCCCATTAATCATAGGGGCCCATTCTCAAAAAAACCTATAATATACTTTGGTCTATTAACGATTAAATAAGGTTATTGAGTTACAAAATTTTTAAATTTAACATTATATGATTATAAATTTTTTGTTGTTAATTTATCAATTTTACTTGAACTTTACATATATTAAATATACATACATATTTATTGGGCTCATTTTAAGTTTTTGTTCAGGCCTCGAAAATGATTAGACATGCCCTATCTCCTGAAGGTTTCATTCTTAATCAATGAAAATACATGTTAGATACTTTAGAAGAAAGTGGCATTCAAACTAGTCGTCCTAGAGTTTATTCAGTCAATCAGCTCAACCAATTTTTGAGCAACCCTCGCGTACACACATGCATGGATGCCGCAGTGAGTGATCGATGATACCTCAAAATGACCCTGGTCAAGGACTACACACACATATATGGTTAGCGGAAGGATTAAGAGGAATATGGAAACTATCATTTCAGCGAGGAACTTTAGACATTATTGCAAATTATAGTATTTATTTGGAAACATATAGTATTCGCCTATGATTGTTAATAATCCTGACATTATTCCTACAATCCAGCTCTAAATTCTTCTTCTTTTTTTTTTTTTTTTTGTAAATGACAAATTAAATCCATTTATCGATCAATTGCACCCATAGAATTCTCCTCTAAATCAAAGCAAATCGTAAGCTTGTAAATGGTGGGCTCTTATATATGCAGAAATTAGATCACATGCTCAACTCATTTGACATACTTGGGTTTGTTGCTATCTTTTGAATCTTTCATTGTCACGTTTGACAGCACAAAACCTCCATCTTCTTGTTCGACGAAATAGAAACAAGAATTGGCCCAAATCATCGATCCGGAGCAAGTTTATTTGTTGAAATGCTAAGAAAATTTTTATAAATCAAAGCTAGCTTGTGATGAGCTAAATTACACCAAAACCAAGTTTAAGGGCACATCAAGGGGTTTGAGAAATGAGTTAGTGTAACAAGTAAAAACCTCTTTGAAAATACAAAAGTAAGAGAGAGGAGAAAGACACAAATGTTCAAACTCCATGTCAAATTACTTCTGAAATTTAAACATTTTCATCAAAGGGTTTGCCAAATAGGAGCCATATTTGCAAAAGTAAAAACCCAACTCTTTGCCACATCATCCAAACCCTTAAAAAAAAAAAAAAAAAAAAAAAAAAAAAAAACCCATCTCATTATGCCAAATAGGAGTCATATGTCCCATAGGGGCTTGAGCTTCGCAAGTCTACGTACAAGAGCACTAAATAAATGGGAAATATCTGCATATATAGGGTATGTTTGGCAATGAGCATTTGAGTGTTTCAATTTATGATTTTTGAAAGCTCAATACCAAAAGCTCCATAGTTGGTAAGATCCAGCTTAAACTTTTGATTTGAAAATAAAAGTTCTCAAAACCTCTTTTGTGATGAGCTACTTGAAGTAACTTTCAAAAGGAACTTGAGTTTTTGACCAAACAAAATTACATTTTTACTCTCTTAATTAATAATTATAAATTACGACTTTTAATTAATTAATGTCATTTTATGTCACAATTAATACTAAAATTTATAAAAATTAAAAACTCTAACTCTTTAAAAAAATTACAGCTCCTGAAACCTCCAGCTTGATGCTACAACTAGTTGTGCCAAAGATACCACGGAAACTAGTACTAGAAGCAAAAATATCCCCACATACATACAATGTTACAATTATGTACGTACCTGGATAACATTCCACTGGGATGCTACTAGAAGTTTCAATATTGGATCATTCAATTCCTTGAGAAAGAAAACTCATAACCCATTAACAAGGAATTGGCACACATAAAAAAGTTATAGTTCTACAGAAAATTTGCTGAAAATGATGAGTTAACCATTTAGAGTATAATTAACTCCACACCAGGAGGGATTCTGGATGGCAAATCAGAATGTGCTGAGGACTTAGCTTGCTTCTCCTGCATCAAAATTTCACTAGCAATGGGGCCTTGGCACAAAGCCTGATAAGTAGGATCAATAACCATCCTCTTCAATGCAATACCATTCTCAATGAAATATTCAACTAGTTCTAGGTCACTTGTCCGCCCAAAATATCCACCTATCGCCACCATCTCGAGGTGTGGATGGGGATGCTTAACCGCATGCCTTACTTCCCTTCTTATACTCATAGGTGTCATCCAGATCAGCTGCAACATTGTCGAAACAAATTAACATGCGTAGTAAAAGCTCCAAACCAAAATCATTACCTTGGTTGTTATGCAAGAATGCACGCTTCAGTGCTTCTGGGACAAATAAGCTTACGGCCCGTTTATGAAGGTAAAAGAGAAGGAAAGAGGTTAAATTATCCTTCAATGGGATTACGCATTGCAGAAGTCAAAATTAAGGTGTTGAAACCGGCCTTACGCTTTTGTGGGTATTTTTTTTTTTCCTTTGAATCTGTACCAATTATGGTGTATTAAGTTTTTTTTTCCTATCTCAAATTTGAGGAAGGTTTTCATGCAGTGAGTTTTTCTTTTCATTTTCATATTATACAGTGTATCTATTGGTAATATATCTATAAAGATTTATATGTTTTTTTTTAGATCTCAAATTTAAAGCATATATGATGTTTCCATGATGCATGCCATGGTGAAGCCTTTAATTTTTTCTTTTTTTGAAATTTTTCCATTTGCATAATATGCAGTAAACTTGGTTTGTTGTCATTGTTAACTTTCTCGTTTAATGTCCATTCCCTCCAAAATTTCATAATAGATATAACTTTATCATTTAATCTAATTGATTTTAAAAAGTAATAAAAAGCTAAAATTAATTACAATGTAATTTTAGTTTAATTACAATCTTGTCCAGTCTGCCGTTAAAGACTATGAGTCTATGATTCAGTTAAATTGAGATAGAGCAAGTACCTGAACCATAATTGTCTCCACCCTTGGGCATGCTTTAACCACCCAATTAATTAACTCAAGAAGACTATTGTCTTCCCATGCTTCTACTCCCAATGACAATTTCTTGACTGCAGGAAGCTCAGGGAATGAAAGAAGCTGCATATTTTGCTGGAAAAAAATAGAAGCATTGTCAAGAAAAAAAGTTATGAGAAATTAAGGAGATGAAACATTTTTCATTGCAAAGTTAAACTAATTAACCTGTGGACGGCTGATGTTCAATTCAAGAACTTGAACCGATGGAATACAAGAAGATGATATCAGTTGTAAAACATTGTTTTCTATTCCTGAATATGCTTCGCCAAGGGTAATCTTTTTAAGCCTCGGAACATTATTGAGTTCTATGTCAGTTGCTGAACCCAAGTAATGGAACCAAGCAAGGTTTGAATTACATATGTATATGGATTCAACTCCAGAACAGTTTAATATCTCAAGGCTGGTTAGATTGTGTGTTGGTCCAGTGATCTTAACATTCACCAAATGTCCAGAGTTACAAATATGGAGATGTTCCAGTACTGGACAGCTTGTCAGAATTTTCCCCAAGGCTTCATCATTGATGTTAACAGACTTCAAGGTAAGAACTGTGAGAAACTTTATCTCCATCGCCTTAGAAGGCATTCGGGGAACATTCAAAGATTGCCTCTTAAAAAAAGCACCTGATTTTCTATCCAGGATTTTGTTGGGAAAAACAAAGTTCCTCGCAGGATCTCTAAAAAAAGGATCATCGTTCTCCATCAAATCCAACTCTAGGTTTCACACATTTTTTGATATTGCGAACTCCATCCATTTAGTAAGAGCACCTTTAGAACTCCTATCTAGATCAAAACAAATTTTAAACTCTTCAAGCATTGAGTTCCTGTGATGACGGATTACACGGTTAACCCGGTTAATGTACTTGTTTCTCTCTGGAACTCGCATCCTTGGTTGCTCTATTATCATATGCAATCCTCTATTGTCCTCAAAATCTAAACAACCTGTTTGGCACCACAAATATCTCCATCGTCTTGCAAGTATGCTGGTGGCAGCTGACTCCTTGAGAGGCAAATGAGACAGAATAGAAACAAGAACTTCATCGGGCAATCGGCTCAGCAGATCATCGGAATTATAATCGAATTGATCACCCTTAATTTTACACATCATTAGCATATATAAGGAAAAAACAAAAACAAGACATTTCAGTTTATAAAAATTAAAATCCTCATATATATGTGCATCATGCCACAGCTAAGTTTTAGAATTTGCATTCCTTTCCTCATAATCATAATGCATAATAAATGTTACTGATACTTAAAGTCAAATGGAAACCGTAAAAAATTTCAAGATTAAATTGTAGAAGGACATCATCACTTCAAAACATTCTCAAGAGATCACCAATGGTGTTCTTTGCCACTCACATCTTTTTTCCCATCTTTCAAAAGTTAAGCAAAAAGATGAACTATAATACTATTGTTAAGATTAATTAAAGAAACTAGCAATCACTTCCAGGTGTTAATCTTTGATTCCACACCTGCCTCGGTTTGCTGGTCATGTATATATATCGATCAGCTTCATTTTAACGTTCATTTTTGGAAATTCTCATAAACAGAAAATATAACAATTACCAGTACTTATAGATTCCCTAGGGATGCCAGTACGTACAAGTCCCAAATTCAATCATCATATTCCTTGAACAGGAGATCGCACTACTTAACAAGAAATTAAATGATTAAAAACTTAACATCAATCCTATAGAGATGTATAATTTAAGCAAGCTCCATCATCTCATGTTATCACAATTAATCAATGAAATATGCACCAGATTGTCAAATAACCAAGATATATATAATAATTTGACATTTCAATTGTACGGAGCACAAGAGCTAAGTAAATCAATTGAACAATCAGACCCACTCAAAGTAAGGTTTTACATGGAAAACCAAGTGAACGAACTGAAATTACAATGATCAACAAATTAAAATTGAATCAAACAGGTGATCAAAGAACATAAACCAGTTCATATAAGATTTTGTAGAAATCACCATGTTGGGTGCAGGCCGTCTCCTTTTCCCCATTTTTCTTCAGAGAATCGATTGAAAAGATGAAGTGAAGCAAAAAATCGGATTGGAATATATTAGGAATTTTGGTTGTTGCTGACAGTACTTACGTGTGAGCTAGTCACATGTACCAGGTGTCAAAACTTTATAAAGTACTGCTTAATCTCATGCAAATGAAGCGCAAGGTTAATTTCCTTCTATACGTAAATATATACGTACGGGAGTGGATCAAACGAGAACCATTATTAAAACTAAGACGATAATAACCAATAAGAGTTTGACATATGATTATTCCTGTTCATCTCCATTCACTACAAGAAAAAGGGTCAATAGCGGCGACACCTTTAGCAGCGACAAACTCTTTAGCAGCGACATCCAAAATACGCGGACACATGTCGCCGCTAAAGCCTTTAGCAGCGACATACTGTCGCCGCTAATACCCAAAAAAATGGCGCCTGACTTGCCGCCCCCTTTTCTCCCTTTTCCACCTCTCTCTCTTTCACTTTTTCACCTTTCGGCTTCTTCTTCTTCCATATGCGATTTTGGCTTCTTCTCCCTTCCAGGTTACGATTTTTTCATACAATGTTTGTATTTTGAGTATGTTTTAGGTAAATGTATGTAATGTGTGTGTGTATTGGTGTGTTAGGTGTCGTCTCTCTCTCTGCGCCGTCGATCTCCCTCTCGCCGCCGTCGATCTCCCTCTCGCCGCCGTCGATCTCTCATTGCAAGGTATGTATTTAGTATGTATTTAGTGTTAGTGTGTGTATTTGTATGTATTTTGTGTATTAGTGTGTGTATTTGTATGTATTTTGTGTATTAGTGTTTTTACTTTTATGTATTTTTAGTGTTAGTATGTGTAGTTGTTTGTATTTTGTGTATTTAGTATATTATTGTATGTATTTGTGTGTTGGTGTGTGTATTTGTTTTTGGATAAAAGTTTTAGATTGATCAAAATTAGGTTTTTATTTTTATTGAATTGTAAAAATTATTTGTAGGTTTGTTTAAATTATTTTCTTGGATAAAAGTTTTAGATTTATCAAAATTAGGTTTTTTTAGAATTTGTTAAAATATTTTTGGAATTATTGTGTTTTTTTAAGTATTTATAAACGTTTTATATGTATTTAGTATATTATTGTGTGTGTATTTATATGTATTTTGTGTATTAGTTTGTATTTATATGTGTTTTATATATTAGTGTGTGTATTTATGTGTATTTTGTATATGTTTATGGTAAAATAATGTACATTTACTAAAATTATATGATAAAAGTTTATATATGTATTTTTTTAGGTAAAAAGAAAACAATGTACTTGTATTGTGTATATTTGGTGTCTATTTTGTATAATTTTAGTGTCTATTAGTTTATTAATGTGTGTGTGATTGTTTTAGGTAAAAAATACGATGGATTTGTTAAACTAGGTGTATGTTTATTTAAATAATTTAAAATTTTGTTAATTTAGTATATTTGTTGTTTTTTTTTGTATAATTATATTATCGTTATTTATTTTAAGATGCAATTATATGTTTGTAGATTTATTGTGTAATTATTTGTATAAAAGTTTATAATAACATATAATATGAGTTGATGTTTATATTTGTGTGTATTTGTATGTATTAATGTGTAACTATTTTATTAGTGATATGAATTGTTTATTTCTATAAGAAATGAGAATATATACTCTTAAAATAGTGAAATGTGTTAGGTGTGTGTTTGAGCTTATAATACATGCCCGTCCGAAATTGATTTAGTAATTAATTTCGGGTTGTCCCCGTTTTGGGACTGCTTTTTGAATACCTTATCTCATTTAGGATGTGAATGTGTATTACATGATTGTTTGTTTAAGAAAGATTCAGTTGCCATTTTCTCTTTGTTTCTCGGGTATATATATTTTTATATATACTTGAGAGCTAAGGGGAAATGCTGCCGAATTTTTTTTAAACAAGCAATCGAGTAATGTGCATTCACATATGAGGTAAGGTATTCGAAAAGTGGGTTTAGAAGCCTACCCGTGTAAATACTTTATCCATGTTTGATTTTTAAACTCATTTCGAGTTTGCTTTTCGAATCATGAAATTTTAATTCTCGTAGAGTAAACCTTAAACTCTAACTTATGTTTCAGTTGCATAATGTCTATCGATAAAACATGGACTACTATTGAAAACCGTAATTCTCCTGAGTTCCAACAAGGACTCGAATCTTTTGTTGAGAGATCCAAAGCACACGTCGACGATAGAGGTCAAATTAGATGCCCGTGTAGAAAATGTGGGAACAATAAGTTCACAAGAATTTCATTAATGAGAGCTCATATACATATAAATGGTTTCTTTCGATCTTATATTACATGGGTCTATCATGGTGAAAGTAGAATTCCGCCTCCGGTTGTAGATGACGTACCTCCAACTAACGAGATGGCTAGTGTTATCGACGACATTATGGGCGAGTTCAGGGGGAACGATACTAACCACGAAGAACGGAACTCAGATACAGAGGACATGAGTGTCGATGAAGGCTTTCTTAAGTTGTTAGAAGAAGTCAATGCCGAATTATATCCTGGCTGTACTTGGTTTTCTTCTCTCGACTTTTTAGCAAAACTGATGCATGTCAAGGTGAACAACAAATGGACTAATAGTTCGTTTGATCAGCTCCTTGCATTGTTGCAATCTGCATTTCCGAAAGAAAATAGGGTTCCCACAACACATTATGTAGCTAAAAAGAAATTACAAAAGATTGGTTTGGGTTATGAGTCGATACACGTGTGCAAAAACGATTGTTTTCTTTTCTGGAAAGAAGATAAGTCGTTACAGTATTGTCCTGTTTGTAATGAGAGTCGTTGGGTTGATAAAGACACAAAGGGTAAGCTGGTACCTCACAAAGTGTTACGATACTTTCCTTTGACCCCCAGACTACAACGTTTGTACTGTTCAAGATACACGGCAAAAAATATGATTTGGCACAGTACCGGACGATTAGAAGAAGGTATGATGCGTCATCCCGTTGATGGATCTTCATGGAAAGAATTTGACATAAAGTACCCTGACTTTGCGAGAGAACCTCGAAATGTACGTCTAGGACTCGCAGCTGATGGTTTTAATCCATTTGGTAACATGAGTTCGGCTTACAGCACGTGGCCGGTTGTACTCACCACATACAATCTGCCACCATGGCTATGTATGAAAGAGTCATCATTTATGTTGTCTTTGTTGATTCCCGGTCCTAAATCACCCGGAAAAGACATGGATGTTTTTCTCAGGCCGTTGGTGGAAGAGCTTAAACAGTTGTGGTACACAGGCGTACGTACTAAAGATGTAATGACAAACACATCCTTTAACATGAAAGCAGTGTTGTTATGGACAATAAACGATTTTCCAGCTCGTAGTAGTCTATCGGGTTGGAGCGGACAAGGGTACAAAGCATGTCCGACTTGCAATGAAGACACTCCTTCATGTCGTGTAACAAATAAAACAGCATATGTTGGTCATCGCCGATTCTTAGAACCTAATCACCCATGGAGAACGAGTTTGGAGTTCAACGGGCAACACGAGTCAAGAGCCGCTCCGAGGCAGTTTAATAATGATGAAATAGCAGCTCAATTAGATCGTCTTCCGACTCGTACACCGGGAAAACATCCCGACTTTGGAGGTGTTAAGAGAAAACGTGAGGTTTTTGAATTGAACCGGACTAAACGAAGTATATTCTTTGAACTCGAGTATTGGTCTTCTCTTCAGTTGAAGCACAACTTAGATGTCATGCATATTGAGAAGAATGTGTGTGATAGTTTGTTGGGTACTCTTTTGATGAATGATAAGTCTAAAGACACGTCAAAGGCACGAATCGACTTGGAAAAGCTGAACATTCGAAAATCATTATGGTTGCAAAAGAGTGGTAACAAGTTATTTAAACCCCATCCAAAATACTCTTTCACGGATGCTGACCGAAAACAATTTTGTCAATTTATAAAAGGTGTTAAGCTGCCTGATGGGTTTGGATCTAACATGCGCAAAAAAGTGACAGATAATGATACTAACATTGCTGGGTTGAAGTCTCATGACTGTCACATTCTAATGCAACGTTTGATACCGATTGGAGTTAGAGCTTTTTTTGGCAAAGATATATACACACCAATAGTAGAGCTTTGTACATTTTTTAAGCAAATTTGCTCTAGAACGCTGCTGGTGGAGGATATGAGGAAAGCTAAGGAAGCCATAATTACAATTTTGTGCAAATTAGAAATGATTTACCCTCCTGCATTTTTTGACATTATGGTTCATTTAGTTTTGCATCTACGTGATGAAGCACTTTGCGGAGGCCCGGTATATATGAGATGGATGTATCCGTTTGAAAGGTACATGAAGAAACTAAAGTGTTATGTCAGAAATAAGGCGAGACCTGAAGGTTCTATAGCTGAGGGTTATGTTGCTGAAGAAGCTTTAACATTTTGCTCAATGTACCTTCAAGATGTCCAGACTAAATTCAATCGCCCTGAAAGAAATGAGGATGTTGTCTTTGAAGAAAAAAAGATGTGGGTGTTCGAGTCTAAATGTCGACCGACATGTGCAGCGGAAGTGAAACATCTTGATCTAACAGACAAAAAAAACCTAGAATGGTTTGTTCTTGATAGTTGTGAAGAAGTCAGAGAATATATGAAGTAATCGTCTCATCTTTAACTTTTTATCGTTTGTTTAATACTATATTTTTCTCATTTACTAATTCTAAATCTTTTTGTCATCAATGTAGTGAATTCAAAGCAAAAAATCCACAAAGTGATTTAAAAACTAAATTTCCTAGCTGGTTCCTTCACAAGGTAATACAACATATATATATATGCTTAATTTTAATATCATATATATCAAACATAATACATAATTTATATATGCTAGGTCTTTGAGATGCAAAAACAAAATTCTCCATTATACCACAAAGAGTTGTCGGCTATTTCATTAGGTGCGCATGTAAATGCCTATAATTATTCCGCTTGCATAGTCAACGGTGTCAGGTTTATGGTACATAGTCGTGACGCACAACGAACAACACAAAACTCTGGGGTTTTAGTGGAGGGAGAAAATGAAGAGAAATATTACGGCCAGCTAGAAGAGATCATCGAGTTGCATTATTCATATAACTGTTCGATTGTTCTATTTCGGTGTAAGTGGTTCGATACACGAAGGGGAGTTATATGCGAAAACAATATCACAAGTATCGACACACAACGCGAATGGAACAAAGATGATCAACTCATATTTGCTACACAGGCCAAACAAGTGTTCTACATCCGAGAACCTTCTCGAGGAGACCAACGCCATAACCATCGGTGGGTTGTTGAAAATATTAATCATCGGAAGATTTGGAATATGCCTATAAACGATGGCCACATTGAAAATGTTGACGATGACTCCACCGAAAATGTCGATGTGATTCATACTAATTGTTCGTCTAATTGTAGACTTGTAATCGACTTTAGCCACTACTTTGAAAGCTTACACTCAACAGGTGAAATTGAAGTTAGTCTGCCAACTGGTACCGTGAATGAAGTGCCTGATGGCGAGACTGATTACAATGAAAGTGATTCTGATTACGAGAGTGAAATGTCTGACGACGAGGCTGATTATATTGAAAATGATCCGGATGAGAATGATTCCGATTGAAACACTTTATGTGTAATAACATTTGACTCATTGTAATATTAAGATTTATATTTTGTTCGTCTAATTAAAATGCACTGTTTATTTTGTTTAGTATTTGTCTATTCTGTATATTTTAAGTTTTCAGGATATGGCATTTATATGGTTCATTGTGCTATACTTGATGGCCGATGTCATGGGACGAGGCCATGACGGTGATGGCCGTGAGGATCCACCACCTCCTGGTGGTCGAGGTCGCGGTGTTCATGAGATGGATGGTAATGTTATTTATTTGTTATATTCATTTAATTATGATTTATCATGCCTAATATTCTTTTAATTGCAATTGCAGTAGTGCCAGTCCGTCGAAGAGGCCGGACAAAAAATTTGAATCTGATGCCCACATGGGAAAGCAATGGGAGACAACCGTTGCCGTTACCGTTTGATGATGCTACAGCTACGACGGTTGGCACTATACATGACCTATTTATACGCGAGGCTGCCGGATACATGTGGCGGGATATCCCTTTGGATAGGGAGTCGTGGAAAAAAGTTTCTCTCGCCGAGAAGCATGCTATGTATGAGCATCTTCGGGTAAATTATTTATTTAAGTGTAAATCTTATCTTTATCTTTTATTACTTTTTACTTGTCTAACATTATTATTATTATTTTTAGCCATATTTTGACTTGCAAGGGGTTATGGAAGATCCTACTCAAAGCAGGTTAAGGGAGGGTTATGAATATATGATGTCGGCTCGTTATAGAGGTCGTAAAACTGAAGCAAATAAATATTTTAAAAAAGTGGGAGGATATGAGGATGTTGAGAGAGCTAGGGCCAATCCCCCTGAGGGTATGACTATGGAAAATTGGCATAGATGCATTGATTTTTTTCACACAGAAAAATATTTGAAGCGTTCTAGTCAAAACAAAATAAATCGTGCTAAACAAGTGGTTAAGAATCATGGAGGGACGAGATCGTATAGTAGCGCTTGTCATAAAAAAGTAAGTTATGACAAACAATATAGATACACACACACACACACAGATATATATATTTACATATCTAATCAAATTTTAATGTTAAACATAGTATAAGTCGTATCCAAGCATTTTATGATGCGCATATCAATAAGAATGGGCTATTTGATGACCCAATGGTCGAGGCGCAATATGTAATTGATTATGCTTAAACTTAAAAATATATTGATGCTTAATGCTTAAAAGTATACTAATCTATTTAATTATCTTTGTAAAATACAGCATGCTTTGATACGTGAGTTCTCGGAACAATACGAACGATCATCCTCGTCGAACAATCCAACCCAAATAGATGAGGTATCACTTTTTGAGAAGATATTAGGTTCCAGACGGGGACACATAAAAGGAGTCGGTCATAAACCTTCCGGAACGGCGACATCAAGCGCATACTTACTCGGGCAGACTTCACGTCCATCACAGGTAAATTATCTGACAAACTTATAATGGTAATGAGTCATATATAGTTGTAACGGGTCTTGATGAGTTAGTATGAGACATGTATACTTATAATTGATGATGATGGGTTGATATTAGTTATATCTACTTCTTACACGCCATGATTAGTATGTATAACTCGGTATTTGCTAAAAGTACTTGTGAACGGGTCTTGATGAGTTAGTATAAGACATATATACTTATAATTGATGATGATAGGTTGGTATTAGTTATATATACTTCTTACATGCCATTATGGTTATGCATAAGTCGGTATTTGTTAAATGTACTTGTAACGGGTTTTGATGAGTTAGTATTAGACATATATAGTTGTAATTGATGATGATGGGTTGGTATTAGTTATATCTAGTTCTTACACGCCATGATGATTATGTATAACTTGGTATTTGCTAAAAGTACTTGTAACGGGTCTTGATGAGTTAGTATGAGACATATATACTTATATTTGATGGTGATAGGTTGATATTAGTTATATATACTTCTTACTTGCCATTATGGTTATGTATAAGTCGGTATTTGCTATAAATAGTTGTAACGGGTCTTGATAAGTTATTATGAGACATATATACTTGTAATTGATGATGATGGGTCGGTATTAATTATATCTACTTGCTACACGTCATTATGGTTATGTATAAGTCGGTATTTGCTATAAATAATTGTAACGAGTCTTGATAAGTTAGTATAAGACATATATACTTGTAATTGACGATGATAGGTTGTTTTAGTTATATCTAGTTCTTATACGCCATGATGAGTATGTATAACTCGGTATTTGCTATAAACAGTTGTAACGAGTCTTGATAAGTTAGTATGAGACATATATACTTGTAATTGATGATGATGGGCTGATATTAGTTATATCTAGTTCTTATACACCAATTTCGATGAGAGCTAATGTATATATGTATATATTTTGTAGCCGGAAAATTTCGATGCTGTCTATAACAACCCTCAATTTAAAGATGCGATGATGGAACTCTATCGAAAGTTCAGCACTCAAAACGATAACGACGAGCATGATGAAGACAACGACGACAACGAAGATGATGATTAGATTATTAGTGTTTTAGCTAATTATGTAACAAACGTTATTGTAACGTACGTTGTTTGTTTATATATATATATTATTATGAATTTTGTAGTACGTATTGTATATATTTAAATAAAATAGCAGGTTTCAAATATATATAAATATATATTAAATATAGCAGGTTTATTATTAATTACTAAAAAATATTAAAAAATATATATATATGTATTAGCAGCGACGCTATTAGCAGCGACAACAGGCAATAGCGACGACAGCCTTTAGCAGTGACACAATTAGCAGCGACACTGGACTTTTAGTGTTAAAGCAATAGCAGCGACTTTTTAGCAGCGACATGTCGCCACTAACGGCTTTAGCAGCGACAATCTCAGGCATTAGCAGCGACATTAGTCGCCGCTAAAACCCTATATTCTTGTAGTGATTAATGACATATTGGACATTTTGTAAAATTAAAATTAAATTAAAAAGAAAAATATAATTCTCAGCCAAATAAACCTCAATTTACTTCCATTATCAAATATATCAAATCAATATTCTCTCCTCTCTCTTTCTCTCTCATCCGATCACCCACACACTCTTTTTTTTTTCTTACCTCCATTAACCTAACTACAAGAAAATTAAGAAAATTTGACGAAGGCTTTTTGCGGCGACTAATGTCGTCGCAAAAACCCCACTAAAAGACAAAAAAAGACTGTTTTTTGACTTAAATTGGTCAATATTCAGAGATGACCTTTTGCGGCGACATTGTCGTCGCAAAAAGGTATTATATATAAATTTTTTATTTTTTTTTGGCACGAAAATTACATTTTGCGCGGTAGAAAGACCGCGTTTTTTTTCGAGGTATTTGCGACGACATTTTTGGGTATTTGCGGCGACATGTCGCCGCGATAGGGCTACAGCGACGACACCCTTGTCGCCGCAGAAGGGTTAGCCGCTTTAACCTACTTACAGCCCCAGCCGTTTTTATTTTTACACTTTCCACCTACCTCTCTCTCCTCCCATTTCTCTCTCGGATCCATATCCGGCCACCTGCAGCTCCGGCGGCCCTCTCGGTTGAAGCTCCGCCGACCATCTTCTTCCATTTCTTCCGGCCACTTCCCGGTCTCCATTTTTCCGGCCACTTCCCGGTCTCCATTTTTTCCGGTCGAAGCTCCGACGACAAGTTGGTTGAAGCTCCAACAACTACTTGGTTATTTCTGAACAAATTTTAAGGTTAGTTTCATTTAACATAAATGCAATTATTTTCACATAAATTTCTTGAAATACTTAAGGTTTGTTTTTTTTTTTTCCGGTGGTTGACATTTGTACTTAGTTCCTCGGTCCGGTGAAAACTCCGGTGGGTCGACATTTGAGGTTAGTATTTTTTTAATTTCTGATTTTTACATATTATTTAAGTTATTAAATCATTTTTCAAAGTATTATGTTTTAAATTTGTGTTAAAAATATAGATTTTTTATGATATGAAAATATTATCTTTTAATATGATTTTTAGTAGAAAAAATAAATTTTATATGCATATAGAGTTTTTATGATATGAAAAAAGTGTATTTAATTGCAATATATTTTTTATTGTTTAGAAAGTATGAAAAATTATAATTATATTATGTATGTTAATACGTATTTTTAAAAGTGTGTTTAGTATTATTATTAGTAATTAGTGTTAACTTGTGTTATTCAATATATGTTAGTTAGTGCTATTAAAAAAATATTACTTTTAAAGTAACATTAGATTAATTATAACATATGTTTTTCTTTAAAATGTCATAAAATGAAGATATATATTAGTATATAGATTGATTAGTGTTATTAAAACATATATTAATTTGAATTAAAAGCAAATTAAAACATATATTAATTTGAATTAAAAGCAAATTAAAACATATATTGAGGTATTATCAAATTAGAACACATATTAATATGTATATTAATTAGTGTTAAAAACATATATTCATTTATAGTAAAGTTAACTTAAAACATATATTAAAGTATCATCAAATAGAAACATATATTACTTTAAAGTGACATAAAGTTAATTAGTAAAGTTAACTTAAAACAATGTTGACGTTGTTGATAAATCTGACAGTGATAATTTCGAGTCTGATAATGAGTGAGAAATACGTTATTGTTCCAGTGATGAATCCAATTGTTTTTAAGTTGTAATTTGTGAAGACATTAATTAGTTATAATATGTTTCTTGAGTTGTTTTTTCAATATGTTTATTGAACTGTCAACATACACTAATGTTTGTTTTGTAGGTTATTATACTTCTAATTTTTTTGAAAGATGACGACTGTAGCGACTGGTCATGGTGGTGATTGTGGTGGTGATCCTCCCGGGGGTTCTTGGCAACCACCATCCATGTGTCAAAGTAGTAAGAAATTCTTTAAACATTTTTAGTTTACTTAGTTTAATTACTTGTATTATTCATTTTGGTTCATTTGAATTGTAGGTTCAAAGACTCGTGGAAAAACCACAAATGAAGGTCTAAGAAAATTATGGAAAAAGAATGGGCAACGACCATTGCCCATTAGATTTGATATTAAACAGGGGACGTATCGAGCCCTTGGAGATAATGCTGGCGGTTTCAATAACTTGATCGGGGCTTTTGTCGGTGACATCCCCAAATATTATAATTCGTGGGGTGATGTACCCGATCATCTAAAGGCCCCTCTTTGGCCTGAATTACAGGTTAAATTTGTTTAATATATTTTTGTAAATTTATAAAAATACACACTAACATGATTATCTTTTATAAATTGCAGACATATTTTGACATGGGACCTCATTTGTCAGGTCCACATTCGACGCAAATAGTTGCGGGAATTAATGCACAATGTGCATCGAGATTTAAAGATCGAAAATCTCGTTTTAAAATAAAACATTTTTCCGATCGAGGGGGGTACGAACATCCGGATGAAATTCGAAATTTCCCTCCAGAACAAATGGAAATTGATGAGTGGCACAAGTATTGTGACTACTTTATGCAAGAGGGGACCATGCATCGAGGAGTTGTAAATGCTGCAAATAGAGCGAAACAACTCTATCCAAGTTATCATGGATCCCAAGCATATGTTCAAATACAAGATCGTCGTGTAAGTCACTTTATTACTAAATGATAGTTGATATATATAGTATACTTGCTAATTTGCGATACACTTCTGTGATATATATATATATATATATCATGGATCCCAAGCATATGTTCAAATACAAGATCGTCGTGTAAGTCACTTTATTACTAAATGATAGTTGATATATATAGTATACTTGCTAATTTGCGATACACTTCTGTGATATATATATATATATATATATATATATATATATATATATATATATATATATATATATATAATATATGTATGTATATATATATATATATATATATATATATATATATATATTCTTGATCATTTGTATAGACTTGATATGCATATACATGGTTAGTAAGTCATTTTATCTTTAAATAATGGTTGTTATATACAATTACATATAGGTGGTATAAAGATTGTAATGTATACACTTGTGTGTGTGTGTCTAGAATATGTTATTGGTAATATATAATGTTAATATAGACACAATACTATATAATTCACGCATTTTATAATATATATTTGATATATATGTTTATATTTACATATACATTCAATGTGTTACAGTACGACCCTACGACGGGTCAATTTCCTAGTCTTATTGACCAATTTGGTGATATGCACCGATGAAATAACGTTTTCGCCAATGACATTGCCGCAAGACAATATGTAAGTAATCATTTTTACTCAAATGCATTAAATTGTATATAAATAGTTATTTTTAGTGTTTATTATGAAATATATATAATATCGAAATTTTTTTGCAATTACACAGCACGAGATGGAGCAGCTTCGGAATAATCAAGTCGGAAGTTCCAACCCGATGACCGAAGAAGAAATATTGTCTCAAGTATTGGGAGAACGACGTGGGCATAGTCGCGGAATTGGTAGAAAATTACCAGGCAGTTTATCGAGTTCAAAGTCTCAATCACAATCAGAAACGTATTCAAAAGCTGAAGTTGATAAATTAGTTGCTCGACAAACTAAAAAGCAACAAAAATTGATGGCTCGACAAGAACTCTTATACAACGCGTTAAGAGCCGCAAATATAGACGTCCCTGGTTATGACGAAGACGAGGACGACGAAGACCAGGAAAACGACGAAGACGAGGAAAACGACGAAGACGAAGATAATTAGTTTATATTATGTAATGTTTTTTAATTGTAAATGTGTATTTGGTAAATATTTTGTAACTCTCGATGTTATGAAATTTATTAGATTTGAGTTTGTTGAAACCATATCAAATTGTAAATTCTGCAAACAGGTTTATATAACCCGATTGGGGGCCAAAAAAACAGCAAAAAGCCGTGCGTTTTTTTGCCACTTTTTGCGACGACATGTTGACCTTTTGCGGCGACATGTCGTCGCTAAAACCCACTTGGAAATTTTTTTTTTACTTTTTGCGACAACATGTCGTCGCAAAACGTGAAGAAGTCGTCGCAAAAAGTTGTCTTTAGCGGCGACAGTGTCGTCGCAAAAAATATTTATTTTAATTTTGTATTAATTTTTGAAATACTTTTGGCGACGACAATATCGTCGCAAAAGACGATGACGTGTCAACAGGTTATGGCAGGAAAATGTCGTCGCAAAAGGTCGAAAATGTCGTCGCAAAAGATATTTAGCGACGAGGCTACGGCGACGACCATTTTGCGACGACATGTCGCCGCAAAAGGTCATCCGTGACGACAATTGAACCTTTGGCGACGACATTTGTCGCCGCAAAATGCTATTTTTCTTGTATAGAATCAAGACGGCCACCCAACATGAAATCGACGGCCACAACCATCTTTCTCCTTTATGCACCCGCCACCACCGTAGAAATTCCGGCCGACCACCACCATGAAGACGACATCGCCATCAATCAATGGCGTAGCCAGGATTTTGATCTATGGTGGGCTTGGAAAAAATTAAAGATGATTACAATAATGTTGTTCACTTAGAAAGTTTAAATTGCACACGACATTCTTTTATATTGACAAAATCATCTAAAATTGATTCTAAACTAAACAATTTTGCAATATCATCCATTTTATTACGCAAGCTAGTTTTCACGATTTTCATGGCTAATGCACGTTCGGTAGTTGCAGTAGACACCGGAAGTATTAACACAAGCCAAATCAATCTATCAACTAAATAATAGTGACTTGCTTTTCCCGTCTCTTCAAGTTTTTGACACAATTCACCAATAGAGGACAATTTTCCTAACACGGGATGATCTTCACGTCAACTTCAAAGTGCTTCAACTGAAACTTCAAAACATCCAATTCTTGCTTTTAAAAATCAAGAAAATAGTATTTTCTTGCAAGCTTGAAAATAGCAGTTCAAAGCAACTCGTTTGATCGGTAAAGATGTGGTGTTGGGACAATCATTTCTTGGGTTGACACAAATGTGATTCTAGAATTATTGTTCCACGAGATACTATTTTACTATTATGTTTCTTTATTTCACAAATTGAATGACTTTGTTTGCTTTGAATCAAATTGTAATCTTTTGTTTTGATTTGAATTAAATTGTAGTACTTTATTTAATATCTTTTGTGTTAAATTATGTAGATAATTTTTTTGTTTGATCAATGAAATATTTAATTATTAGTATTTTTTGGATTTGATTAAGGAAATTTATAAAAAAATTATGATTGCAAATAATAAAATTTATAGAATTCTCTACTGAATTTTTTGTTGTACCAAAGAAGAGACATAATTATTTGTTACATTTCTCTGCAGAATTCTTTGTCCTACCAAACAAATTTATCAATTCTCTTTCTCCAGACTCCCATCATCTGCAATTTCATTCTCTGTTGTCATTTCTCTGCAATTCCATTTTCTGTACCAAACGCACCCTAAGAGCACTATTCCAGTTTGTGTGTAAAGTATAAAAACAATTGTGTGAATGATTGACCATTCACTAGTAATTGAATTTTTTGTGAATCATCATATCATCCATAAAATTTTTTTGACTATTCAAATAATTTATTTTTAAAATCTTAATATATAAAGTTATCGTCTTTTTGATGAATAATATGATGATACCTTATATATACATGTCTATGTAACAAAATAAAAACTATATATTTATGAGGTACCGATGAGTTAAACTTTCTTAAACCTTATTCTATGTGTCTGCATGCATATGTATGTCTATGAGTGTGTGTGTGTGTGTGAGACCGCGAGCTATATATAGAGACCTAGCATCAAAAAAGATTCACCTATAAAAACATAATCTATCCAAGAAAAAAAAACCTTGGGAACTTTCAATGAAGGCACCACAAAGTGATCCAAGAGACGATTAAGAGGATCTTCAAATGCATCATAATCTTGATGTAATTAAGTCATAAAAACAACAAAATTTAAATCTAACTTCAACACCGAAACCTGAAACAGAAACATAACAAAAGCAGAACTGTAAAGTTCACAGTAAAAGATCTTAAACTAATACCAACGACTTCTGATGTAGTTCGATCATTCGTTAATTATAAAACTTTCTAACAAAATGCATAACAAACTACCATTGTAGATCATTTGATTGTTATTAACATTAAAGATAATAATATAAACTAATTATATATGTTCCCATGCATTTTAATTAGTTCATATGAAATTAATTCACATAAAATTTGCTGAAAGGATGAGGTAACTTCAGAGTATGATAAACTCCACACCATGAGGTATTCTGGATACCAAATCGGAATGTGCTGAGGACCTAGCACGCTTTTCCTGCATCTGATAAACTTCTCTAGCAGCAGGAATTTGACATCTAGGATCAATGGTGATTTTCTTTAATGCAGCACCATTGTCAATGAAATATTCAACCAGTTCAAGGTCACTTGTCCTCCCATAATATCCAGCGATCGTCACCATCTCGAGGCGTTGATGGGGATGGTTAACCCCATGCCTTACCTGCCTTTTGCTCCTCCTAGGTGTCATCCAGATCAGCTGCAATGTACATTGTCAAAACAAACATATATGGGTATAAAAACTCCAAAAAATCATTACGTCAGTTAACTGAGACAAATAAGGAAAATCATTACGTCAGTTAACTGAGACAAATAAGGATCAGCTGCAATGTACATTGTTATGCATGCAGCTCAGGCTTCAGTGCTTATGAGACAAACAAGGATTAGTACAGTTTAGTGCTCAACAAAAAACCATACTATCCAATTTTGAATTTTGATACACATGCCACAAAGGAAGACCGAAAGTTGAAATTTTTACTTAGGTGCTTCTTAACCTTTTGAGGAATAAAAAGATCATTTCCTCGCCTCGATCATAAGAAGCAAAATAATCCCTCGTCATTGCTAGCTTTGTAAATTAGGTTCTACAAAGAGAGTAATATGACAAGCTAGCTAGTCCTGTAATTAAGAAGCATAAGGTTCGAAATAGTAAATATTTTGATCAACATAATTTGTTTAACCATTTTTGGATATATATATATATATATATATATATATATATATATATATATATATATATATATATATATATATATATATATATATATATATATGCTTTTTTATTGTTTTAGGTTAATCATTCCCTTCGATCACTCACATTGGACAGGACTAGGTTAATCATTCCCTTCGATCACTCACATTGGACGGGACACACTTTCTTAAGGTTAATGGATCTTTTCCATATGGGAAGTAATTTTAAAGCTAACAGGTTGATCCAGTTTTCCCATAAAAGAACCACTAAATAACAAACTTATTTGCCAAATTTTAGGAGCATTCCATGATCAACAACATTAAAAAAATATTGTTGGTAATTTCCGGTGTAAGCAGCATCAGCAAGTCAGCAACAAAACATTATTTGGATTCTGTAATTTTCTTATCCAGTCTGGCATCAAAGACTATGATGCAGTTAAATACATTCCATGATTCTGAGATAGATCAAGTACCTTAATCTTAAGTTTCTCTATCCTCGGGCATGCTCTAACCAACCTAGTTAACTCCATAAGACTATCGTCTTCCCATGCCCCTACTCCCAAGTACAATCGCTTGACTGCAGGCAGCTCAGGGAAAGAAAGAAATTGCATATTTTCCTGGAAATAAAATGAAAGCATGGTAAGGAAATAGACAGTGATTAGAGAGGAAATAAGACGTACTTCTTTGGAAAAACTAACCTGTGGACGGCTGATTTTCAATTCCAGAATTTCAAGATGAGGAATACAAGAAGATATCTGTTGGAAAACATTGTTTTCTATTCCTGAGTATCCCTCATCAATAAAAATTCTTTTAAGCCTTGGAACATTATTGAGCTTTATATCAATTGCAGAACCCAAGTAATGGAACGAAACAAGGTTTGAATCACATATATCAATTGATTCAACTCCAGAACAGAATAGTATCTCAAGGTTTTTAAAATTAAGTGATGATCCACTGATCTTGACGTTCACCAAATGGCCTGAGTTATATATATAGAGATGTTCCAGTACTGGACAGACTGTCAGAATTTTCCCTATGGCTTCATCGTTTATGTTTACACACCTCAAGGTAAGACTTCTAAGAAACTTTATCTCCATCGCCTTAGAAGGCAAGAACGGAACATTCAAAGAGTGCCTCTTAAACAAAGCCCCAGATTTTCTATTCAGGATTTTGTTTGGGAAAACAAAGTTCCTCGCAGGCTCAAAACTAGTGTCTTCGTTCCCCGTCAAGTCCAACTCTAGATGTCGCACATTTTTTGATATTGCAAACTCTATCCACTTAGTAAGAGCACCCTTGGAACTCTTATCTAAATCAAAACAAATTATAAACTCTTCAAGGATTGAGCTCCTGTGATGACGCAATACACAGTTAACCCAGTTAATGTACTTGTTCCTTTCTGCAACTCGCATCTTGGGTTGCTCTACCATCTTATCCAGTCGGTTATTGTCCTCAAAGTCTAAATGACCTGTTTGGCACCACAAATACTTCCATCGTCTTGCAAGCGTACTGGTGACAGCTGCATCCTTAAGAGGCAAATAGGACAGAATAGAAACAAGTACTTCATCCGGCAATTTGCTCAGTAGATCATCAGAATTGTAATCATGTTGATCGCCCTTAATGATTTCACACCATTAGCATAAGGATAAACAAAAACAAGAACTTTTCAGCTTACATTTCATATAATCAATCCTCACACACACAGATCGACACAGAAAACCTCTTTATAGTCATTGCATCAGGTGATGCATCACGCAGGAATCATGATGCATCACGCGCGATGATGCATCAAGCGCAATGCATCACGCGGGAATTTTGAGGCATTTGTGGTTCTCCTTTGGTTTGCCGATTCATTATGGTTCTCACTTGAACCCCCAATCCATATGTGTGTGTGTGTGTGCGTGCACGCGTGTGCATCATGCCACAGTCAATTTTCGCGTTTGAATTCCTTAAGCCATTAACACGAAAAGATCATGGACTGAAAGAACCATTTATAGACGACAAATATCAAACCAACACAATTAACTAAGAAAAATAAGAATTTGACCAAGCAAACTAGCTATACACAGATTCAAATCATAAAATGCTATTGATGGCTTGAAAAATCATACCGTTTAACATGCTTCAACCATCGCGCAAAAGTAAAAAAGGCAACCATTATACAGAATTGCTTATACTTAAGGTCAGATGGAAACCATTAAAAGTTTCCATACTATATGGTCCAGAAAAAATCAGTTCATAACATTTACAACAAACCAACTTGTATGTTCTTTGCCACTCAAATCCTTTTCCCAGCTTTCACAAGAAAATTGAGCAAAAGATGAACTACCATAGTTAAAAAAAAATAAAAAGAAACAAGCAATGCTAGCTATAGCCTAAAAACGGAAGGGGAAGGATTGGCATGCAGTCGATCTTTGGTTGTTGTTGAGGGCCGTATCATACTAATTAAGAAAAAAGTAAATGATCGTACATAAAAACCTAGCAATCCTTTAGATATATAATTTATAAACCAAGCTCATCTCATGGATCTCACAATTAATCAATAAAATGTGCAACAGATTGTCAAATTAACCAAGATCGACATGCATATATAGTAATTCAACTGTACGGAACACGTTCAAGAGCTAACTAATTAAATCAATTGAACAAATACATAGAATCATGGATAATCAAGTGAATGAATGAAAAACAATCAACAAGAATTGGATCAAACAGACGAAGAATTAGTTCATAAGATTTTGTAGAAATCACCATGTTGGGTGCAGGCCTTCTCCTTTTCCCCATTTTAATTTGCTTCAGAGAAAGAACTGAAATGATGCAACAATCTGATTGGAATAAATTGGGAATTTAGGTTGTCGATGACGACAGTACGTGTAAGCTAGTCACATGTACCAGGTGTCAGAGCTTAAAAAAGTACTTCTAAATCTCATGCAAATCAAGCGGAAGGCCTTTCTATCTATATATTCTCATGTATGTCAGATCCAGGATATGATGGCCTTTTATTTCACATTGGGCCTTGCGCCCCAATCTGGTTTTTGTTTTTATTTTGGTTCTGGATGCAGTCATTGCTTCAAAAAGTTCTTCTATCAAATAATTAAGTATTTTGTGTGTGTGTGTTTTTTTGTAAAACAATATTAATGATTTGTGTAAATGATTCAAACGCTTTGTTGACATAATCCTTGAATGTATTTTACTTCGGGCTACTCGGGCGTCGATCAAGTACGTGGATTTGTCCATCGTTTACGAATCAATTAAGTATCTTCTATTGGTTCATTATCATCCTCGATGCGTCCATCATCAATCATTATATTCGTTGTTCATGTGCATCAATGGTGGCGGTGGTTTAGTGGTTGCGGTGGCCGGTAGTGGCTAAAACCGAAAGAGAGAGAGAGGGAGAACGGAGTGCCAAGAAAGGGAAAAGATGGGGAAAAAAAGGAGGAGTATGTTTATGAGAGTAGTTAATGTGGATTTTAATTCCATATTTAACTCATAAATATCTATAACTATCTTTAAATTTTAATTTTATTACCATATATTTAGTCTTCCCTAAATTAATGCCCTTAGTGCACCATTAATCTACCATCCGATGCATAAAAGTTCATTGAGTTTCGTTGGTGCATAAAAGTTATTAATTGAACCCCTATATATATATATATATATATATATAAACTCTTATATTTATAAGTAACATTTTCTTCTAATTTTTGTAAAAAGGGTGTTTTTGAGTCTAAATTTTTAGTGGCTTGACATATATATATATATATATATATATATATATATATATATATATATATATATATATATATATATATATATATATATATATATATATATATATATATATATATATATATGGGTGAGTTCAAAGGAAAAACACTATGCACCTGAAAACTATGGAAACCTACGCAAACCGTTCGATTTGGTGCATTTCATGAAAAACGCGGTGGCATGATCGTAAATAAGATGATGCATCACGCGGGATTTTGATGCATCACGCGGGAAACTTGATGCATCACGCGGGATTTTGATGCATCACGCGGGGAATTTGATGCATTTGTGGCGGTGCAGTGCGGTTTTCACAGGTTTTTCGGTGCACGGTGGTTTTCCATTGAACCACCCTCTCTCTCTCTCTCTCTCTCTCTATATATATATATATATATATATATATATAACCCATCAATGGATTGGAACATCTTTCCCCACACATCTACAAAACAAGTAAACGACTATAATTTACTTTCCACTTATAAGTTAGCGATCGGACTGGGAAAGGACTCCCAAAGTCAGCTTGCAATCCTGAAAAAGCTCTTTACCACCAAATAGACCAATCGCTGAATTCGATCTTGTTCACCATCTCAAAGCAAAGACATTGATCTGAATCATATGTGTATGTCACTGTTTGCATAGAAATGATTATTTGAGAAGCTAAAAACTCTATAGAAGTAAATAAGTAAAATGTCATATACTAATATATATTTACCGGTATTTACGATTTGTTTTATATATTTAATGAATATTTAATCTAGATTTTTTTCATTAAAATTAATAATCATTATTTCAATTCGAATTGTTAGGCAAAATCTTTTTTTTATTATTAAAAACCATCAAACGACTGTTGATACGTTATTTCAGCATTTTATCATTCGGAAAATAAAAAATATGCGTCTATAAATACACTAAAAAAATATTTGTATATAAATTCACTGAAAAATATTTGTGATGCATATTTTAATTTTGTTAATAATATTGAACCCATAAACATATTTATATATGCATATTTTTTTATCATATTAACACTTTTATAGAATATATTCACACACAAACATGTACATTTGCTTCATATGCACAAAATATGCTAATTTTTATTAATCCAACAAAACCTCAACTACCATTATTTGTATGCAAACAAATTACTTATTTACTTTTACAAAATTTTTAAATTTCTCAAATGATAATCGTGTGTATATATAGACTCACACACACATTAATTTAAACATATATTCTCATCATTAATTAACTGAAGATATAATTAACATGTTTTCATATATAAGCTTTTACCTTTTGTTTTATAGCTCCACCACCATTCTACTGGAAGATCTGAGAGATATTACTTGCTTCAATATCGAGAAACAATCCAGATTCTTTCTTTGACAGATATTTTTCTAAGAAAACCATAAAACATATCTTTTTGTGTACACTGACACGATATTTCCAAATGCTTTATGATAGCTATTTAAACACCACCATTAATTGACAACAAAGCTGCTAAGTGATCAGATGATGAAAAAGGAGAGGGTCTAAGGCTTCGTTGGATTTGATTCGTAATCCTCAATCTTTTAGCTAATTCTTCCTTGTGCACCATGAGTGAAGCCCTTTATTAATTAGTTGTATTTTTCCAGTTTCTTGCTGGTCTAATTCTCCTTCAATACAATTTTAGCCTTTGTTTTGCTGTTCAACAATCATGCTGGTGGATTGGTTATTGCTAATCATTATAAATTATAACAGTATATACCTTGAGTTGCTCAGTAAATGGTGGTGGTAGACTGGCAGTTCAAGACAAAAGATAAATTAATCTTCATGGAAGGAAGTCATTTGTGCTATATATATCACTTCCATAATCGGGGATGCAGTCTGACCTTAATTAAGCAGAATCGAATTGAAGAGGTGGAAATATGATCTGGCATAATTAAAAGTGAAAGGAACGTTCATCTTCTTGCCGGCCGTTCTATAGGTCTTTTCAGCACACCTGTTTTCCATGCTATTTGCTTTGGAAATTTCCCCTAAATATCTGCTCAATCAGACAGGAATTCGCTCCTATAATGGTTGGTCTTAGATTTTATCAAGCCCTTGTCTTTTGTGGATAACACTGATCTCTGGGTTTGATCCATGGTGTCAACAGGAAGATCGATCTCTATCTAATCTATACTAGACTTGTGTGTGAAAATTATCTGATTGAATCAGGCACCCACTAGGTGGAATAAATAGGCTTGTTCCAATCAAAAACAGCAATCTTATCATAGAGTCCATAGGATGATTGTCTTCCTGAAAGGGTCAGGCTTGATCTGGGAGGAGTGGATCTTCACTCGACTCGGTGTGCAGTTTCTGAAGATGCCATTGATCAGTCCTTGCCTGGATCACATATTAGTCAACTGCTCAGTTCCAAAAAAAAATGTGGATCGGTATTAATGCAAACTGCAAACTGGTGGAACATTGGTCACTCTATCTTCTTTATCCTGATTAATTGACAAAAGTGTTGCTTCAATGCATGCAGTTAGATCCAAACTGCTGTCTGGGTGCTCTAAAAATTTGAAACGTCGTCACCTTCAAAAACAGACAAGCCTTGAGTAGTACCATATATTTTTAATGATGTTAAGGTGTTATCTTTTCTATGGATTAACAATAGGAGCTGTATCTTTTTTTTAACAGGCTTGATTTCTAATCCTGATCTAGCATGTAATCCAATGACTTAACTGGAATGGGTGTCCATTTTCTAGCTTCTGGCTAATATATATATACTTTCGTTTGCTGCTCGGAAAAACAATGACCAGAATAGGAAATATGTTGTATGACATAAGTAGGGCGTTCTAAGGATCAAATATAATTACTGTAAGTCAGGTCTGCTTTCCCTTGTTATTGTTAGATTGGACTCAATACCAGATAAAGGTGCATTGTGCCACATAGTACATTTGGCAATTGTCATTTCCATTTCTATTTTTTAGGTACTGTAATTTCCTAACTTAATGCCAATGAGGAATGGATTAATATTACCAATAAAGTAACTAGTAACTAGTAGCAAGCAAATCTGCAGCTTCATTAAGAATATACAAATTCTATAACCAAAATTAATACATATATCATTGATTAATGTTCAATCGATGACAACTATAATGCTCTTATCCCAACTAGCATCAAAGACAAAGAATCAACTAAACATTTAATTTCCATATCATTTGGACTGACGTATTCCAAATCCTATATCGTCCGGACACAAAAGAGAATCAGGAACACCTTAGAGTCACAAGCAGGGGATCAGGTTAGAAAAAATAATATGAAAGATTCGGTTTCTTTGAAGGTTTAACAGACAATCGTGGGAAATGCAATTGGATTTAAAATTGCAAATAAAGGAGATAATTGAAAAGTCATTGAAGGATTAGGACGTTATTAGACTTTTTGGGATTGAGTACAAGAAACAATCTTAAAGGAGAATAATGTGATATATTTCCAATCATTATGGGGTTCTGATAATTGTCGCTTCGATGGAAGAAGTGTTATTTGCATATCAGGTGGGATCATATGTGTATGGAAGGGGTTGCTTCATGACGATTTCTAGTGACCAGAAGGTGTTCCAGTCAAATGCATCCTGCAGCCTGGAACTACTATTTCAGATAGGCAGTGGTAGGACCAGCGGGGGTGGAAAGTGGGGAGGGATTTGGTGGAAGGTTTTGACATTACTAACAGAAAATGAAGGATCTTTGTCGTTTTAGATGGGAGTTCAGGAGGACGTTGTTCTGTTTTGGATGATGAGGATATCATGCAGAGGATGATGGTTTGGGTGCAGATTGGTTTCGTGATGTTATTGGTCGGGTGATGATAAAAATGCCTTCAACTTACTTATTTATCCTTGTTAGAGATGTAGTTATGGTGTTCTGTTCCGCTTGCTGTTTATCTAGACGTTGGAGTTTTGTATGACATTTTTCTTTGGGATATACTTGAGCTTGTTTCGGAGTCTAGTTCTGTACTTTTTGGTTTATAAGATGCATATTCTAGTTTGTGTTCTTAGTTTTGGGCTTTTGGTGTTGGAAATGAGAATGTGTTTAAATGTGTATGTCTTTTCATTTTTTCACTTACCTTTTATCACATTTTAGAAATAAGATTGGGGTGCCAAGATTAAAAACAAAAGTCAAAAACATTAAAGATGAGTTTTCAAGTTTACTTGTAGTTTTGAAAACTAAAAACTGAGACATGAAACACTTGTTTTCGATGAAAATTTTTGCGGAAAGTAGGTAAACTAACAGTTTCTCACTAGTTTTTACTACAATAAAAATTTTATTTGCCCATTCAAAAACAATGAAATCCTTAATAACAGATATATCATATAGTCAAATCGCAGTCCAAAGGAAGTGAACTCAGGGAGAATATCATCATATATCCTGTGATCCTAACATCAATATCATTTGCTTAAGTTAACATAGCTCAGGAAAAAGAAAATACTGCATATTTTCCTGGAAAAAGGACTGAACGTACGGTTAAAATTTAAATAAAACAATCAAAAGGGGAAATGGAAAACAAAGGTTTGAAAGGCATACCAAACAACCTCTGGCTCTGGAGTATAGATGTCAAATTTAAGAACAAGAAGGAAATCAATGCAATCTGAAATCTTACCAAACTGGTTCACCCTAGAACGTACTTTAACGACAGAAGATTTAAATCACTTTTATCAATATACTGATCGAAGTAGTGAAGTCCAAGACGGAATATTATCTCAAGGTTTTTAAGCACGTACAAGGGACTGTCCACTGATCTTGACATTAATTCACCATGTGGGCTGGGCTGTTTTATTTTTAACTACATCATCATAATAACATGCACCAACAAACTAGTGAGGAGTTATATATGTCCAATACAAGGGCTTCAAAGACAACATTTATAAGTAAAGCAATAGAAGTAACATACTTAGTGTACACCTAGCTAGTCCTATAAATTACCAATACGCTTTTGCATAACTCTCCCGATTTATGTAACTCCAGATATGATCAACCAACTTAAGTTGTTTTAATTATAGCATCAAAATTAACATAACTTCTTCAAACCACTCCATTATAAATGGATAACTTTTCAAGAACTAGCTGAACAATTTGTTAGAATGTTATCAAAGCTAGGCTTCAATTTTAAATTAACATGAGGGAGATCATTATCATCATTACACAACGAAAAAAAATTGGCATGCATGACTTATAATATACCAAACCAAGGATTAAAGGCATACAGTGGAAATAATCGTGGATAGTTTATCATTCGGATGTTTAATATAATCAGAAGAATAACGTAAGTTACGTAACACATTGTGGTTTAGCATAAAATTAACAACCAAAGTAGTACGATATAACATGTTGCCATATTCTAATTAACACACTACAGATCTAGCATTTAATCAAACAATAACACTCTTTCAACCTTAAATGGTAAAAGGTTTGCTTGGCCTGTTTTAACAATTGCGTGTAGTACGTAGATAGAAGCGGGACACATACCATGTAAATGCATGTGATTCTGTCATCATTCAATTCTACAAACACCGAAGCTCAGATCGAACAAAAATGACTTGATTTTCCAATACCAAATGCTAAATCACTTGAACAAGCATACCCACAAAAAAGATGGTTATAAATCTCTACAGATCGATGCGTGCTTAAGGTTAAATGTAATGGCTTCATAGGGTTTTCAAGAAATCACCTTGTGTTTGTGCCACGTGATCGACTTGTTTGACAAGAAAATTTTATGGGATAGATCAAGTCGAGTGCAAAGAAGCCAAGAAGGTGTAGAACGTGTCTGTCCATATTCTGTAGATTTCTTCTAAGTTGGTCTGGTCGGGTCATATTTGTTTTTCACAGTTGATCTAGGACCTGGCCCAACTACTTTCCGCTTATTTATGCCGCCCCATCCTAAGCCCATCAACTGACAAGCTGCCCCTTGGACACCGGATTTTTAGTCTGATCCGGATTAAATCCGTTCTTGTTTTCTGCCTTTGAATAAACCATTATTTTCAAATCTGGTTCGGATTTGATCTGGTTTTTGGTCCAAGCTTTCGTATCCAGGCAAACCGGATTCGGTTAAACTACAACTGGCTTTTTTATCTGATTTTTTTAAAAATTTTACTTTCTGTTAATTGAAGTTACAATAATTTAATTATTTTTATATTATATTTGATTATACATTTAAAAAAAAAAGGTTGCAATTTTTAAATTTAATGAATATTGTAAATCAGCAAGATATGTATACAATGTAATCACCACATTTAATAATAATAATATTTATTAACATAAACTATGAAGGGTTCAATATGTAGGGTTTAATTAAATTCAATATCAAAAGATACAGAAGAGTAATGTATACAATATTAATTTTTAAAAAAAAAGTTTTTTTGGATTTAATCAATAAACCATAAAAATTTACTGGTTTAAATTAATATTAACCCTGTATATATTTTTGGTCTTACTTCCTTATTTTTAAATAGTTTTTTTATCCTAATCATTCAATTTTTTAAATCCATTGTACATTTCTACCTCATTTAAATGATAATGTGTCATTCTTTTTTACTGACATGGCTTATACATAGCATTTAAAGAATGTTATAATTTAGATTTCTTAATGTTTTAAGGTTTTTAATATATTCATAATTTGTTTATTTGTTAAAAATCTAAAGTATCATTAAGTTTTTAGTTAATAAAGATTATTTAACTTAAGAATGTTCATCATATATTTCATTGAATGTTCATCATCTGTTCAATATGTTCTTCGATCAGCACCGGCCACCACCTCCGGCCACTACCAACAACCGGCCACCACCATTGAATTCAAACAATAAAAAAGGAAACAAAACGAAGAATTACATGATTCAAACAAAATCCAGATTAATAACCTACTTAAAAAATCATGTTCGAGATATCATACAAAACTAGGTTTGAAGCCATCTTCTAAACTCCATTTGGAATCCCTTACAAAACTAGGTCTGAAACCATCTTCGAAACTCCATGGAATCCCTTACAAAACAAAGAACCCTAACTTGATTTTGAACCAGGTCTATAACACTACTATTACCAAAAAAACAACACACTTCCATCAATGATCACCGAGACCTTTACAAACACCAGCATAACAAAGGGAGACAAAAATAGGGTATCTGAAATCCAGTACAAACACTAGCATAAAAGACGAAGACAGTCCAACAAAATTGAAAGCCCCTTGAAAACACTAAGGTGTCGTTTTGGATATTAGGAATTTCATAAGTAGGGGTGTAATTGAGCCGAGCATAGACTCGAGCTCAACTTGATAAACCACTTGATACTATCGACCTTGGCTCAACTCTACTTGATTAAATTCGGGATAAAAGAAATCGAAATATAAATACAAAATATTCAATCTAATTTTATCCCAACAACAAGCAAGAAGTGTAAAAATATAAGAATGTAATTTTAAGTTTAGAATTATATAGTGTGATTTATGTAATGGTGATAAAAATATAATATTACAAAGTTGAATGGTAAAAATATAAACATGTAAACTTATGTTCAATTAGGCTACTTTAATACTCGAGCTCGACTCGATTTCTACTCGAGCTCGGCTCGATTCGATTTTGAGTTTTTTACGAGTTAAAGTTGTCTCGTCTCTTTTTCATCCCTAATCGCAAGCCTTCATATGTTGTTTTTCACTACGGAGAAAGAGACGAGATTGAGTCGGAGACTGACCGGTGGTTTTTGGTTCCTTTAAAGAAGAGAGAGTGAGATTCTAGATAGAAGAGATAAAGAGAGAGGGAGTCTTTCTAAATTTTACAATTTTGATTCTTATAAAAAGAATTTACACATTAATGTAAAATGACACAACAAGTAATTAAACCGCTTGAAATATTAATAAAATTAAATTTCCGCTAAAGGTACCCTTTAAGAAGGTGTTTGGATCTGTGTTTGAAATATTGTTGTAGCGTTTTGGAAACTAATAATCATTGAAAGCATAATTAATATTGGTAACTTTAAGATTTTATAACGTATTTGTTTATATATCAAATAAAACCATTGAAAGCATAATTAATATTTTTTTTAAATAATGCTAATGTGGTATAAAAAAGTTAGATTATCAATTGTATCACATTTTAGTTATGGTGACATTACTATTTATGACACTTTTGATTGATCGATATTCCAATTGCCATCTACCGCGTAATGAAGATTGAAGCCCTTATAATGGTAGCGTTGTCTTTTTGGCTTTTAATAATTCAACTTCTATGTTTACTTTATTGGAAGTCAATGCATGTGTTTTGAAAGTTTATTGAGTGGTCAATACTCTACTCAATATTGTTATTTAAAGCTATTTTAACAAGCTTTCCTTTTCTTATGTCAATGTTTTCTTTTCTTTTTTTTCTCTCCCAAACTATATACAATATGCATTTGAATCAATCCAATCAAAGTATAATGTTTAACAACTAAATTGGAAAATCAAAGAAAGATCAAGCTCGTATAAATTTTAGCTTTAAATTGAATTAGAGTTTTTGTATCATGTTGAGTATGTTTGGTAATGCTCCTTTTGTTTGCATTAAACTCTCTTAAACATGTTTAAAATATGAATTTTAGATCTAAACTTACTTTACACTGTTTGTTTGCATTTAGAATTAAAAAGTTTATACATTTAAAACTTCATCTTAATTTCAGAGTTAGAGAGTAGTTTGAAGTCAATTTAAAAGTATATTAATTTCATATCTTGAGGTCACACATCTTAATTTCAAACTTCATATATTTAATCTCTTAAAAAACAAATAACACTCAAAACTAATTGTATCTTATAAGATTAAATAACATAAAAGAGCACTGTTATTAATTAGGATAGTTGTTTATAATTATTGAAAGGTTAAAAAAGTAACTTTGATTAAAGGAAAAACCAAACTCCTCTTGAAAACTAACTTTAAGTATCTTCTCATGATCACATTTACCTTATCTAGAAGTATTTTTAGAATATGATACTTTTCTATGTAGAATTTAGTTAGTTATCTAAAATATAAAATCAATCTTAATGACCTATTTTTATACATATCCTCTACTAGCTTATTTCCTTGTCCTCATTTTACAGCACAAAACCTTCATCTTTCGGTTTTTGAAATTCGAGAGTCCAGACCGGTCCAAAATTCAAACGGTTTGCTTTTTCGGTTTCGGTTGGATTTTGGTTTTTCTGCACACCCCTATTTCCTTGTCCTCATTTTACAGCACAAAACCTCCATCTTCTTGTTCAACGAAATAGAAACAAGAATCAGCCCAGATCATCGATCCGGAGCAAGTTTATGATTTTTTTTTTGAATTGCTAAGAGAATTTTTATAAATCAAAGCTAGCTATTGATGAGCTAAATTACACCACAACCAAGTTTAAGGGCATTCGGCCACATCAAGGGGTTTGAGAAATGAGTTGGTGTAACAAGTAAAAACCTCTTTGAAAATACAATAGTAAGAGAGAGGAGAAAGATAGACACAAATGTTCAAACTCCATGTCAAATTACTTCTAAAATTTAAACATTATCATTAAAGGGTTTGCCAAAT
The DNA here is from genome assembly GCA_020465985.1 of Centrapalus pauciflorus. Lineage (NCBI taxonomy): Eukaryota > Viridiplantae > Streptophyta > Magnoliopsida > Asterales > Asteraceae > Centrapalus > Centrapalus pauciflorus. Next base: position 128,269 of record JAANYP010001817.1, on the reverse strand, counting down.
AGGAGCCATATTTGCAAAAATAAAAACCAACTCTTTGCCACATCATCCAAACCCTTGCAAAAAAAAAAAAAAAAAAAAAAAAAAACCATCTCATCATGCCAAATAGGAGCCATATATATGTCCCATGGGGGCTTGAGCTTCGCAAGTCTACGTACAAGAGCACTAAATAAATGGGAAATATCTGCATATATAGGGTATGTTTAACAATGAGCTTTTGAGTGTTTCAAATTTTGATTTTTGAAAGCTCAAGACCAAAAGCTCCATCTTAAACTTTTGATTTGAAAATAAAAGCTCTCAAAAGCTCTTTTATGATAAGCTACTTGAAGTAACTTTCAAAAGGAACTTGAGCTTTTGACCAAACAAAATTACATTTTTACCATCTTAATAATTATAAATTACAACTTTTAATTAATTAATGTCATTTTATGTCACAATTAATACTAAAATTTATAAAAATTAAAAATCTCTAACTCTTTAAAAAAATTACAGCTCCTAAAACCTCCGCTACAACTAGTTGTGCCAAACATACCACGGTAGCTTGTAGTAGAAGCAAAAATTTCCCCACATACATACAATTTAACAATTATGTATGTACCGGGATAACATTCCACTGGGATGCTACTAGAAGTTTCAATATTGGATCATTCAATTCCTTGAGAAAGAAAACTCATAACCCATTAACAAGGAATTGTCACACATAAAAAAGTTTTAGTACGTTCTACAGAAAATTGGCTGAAAATGATCATGAGTTAACCATTTAGAGAATAATTAACTCCACACCAGGAGGTATTCTGGATGGCAAATCAGAATGTGCTGAGGACTTGGCTTGCTTCTCCTGCATCAGAATTTCACTAGCAATCAGTGGCGGACCCAGCCACCAAGGGGATTCGTTGCACAAATTTTCGTCGCGTTCACGGTTCAAAAATTAAAATGATTAGTTTTGTCGGATCGGGTCAACACGTGGATATTTATAATTTAAATTTAAACATATAATCTTAGAATAATAAATAAAATAATGGATAATACATAAAAATACAATTTATTATGAACAATAAGCTATTAAGTTAAGAATTTACACACAGTTGCTCTCTTTGACTTTTTCATATTTTAGAATCGATCAATAGAAATTTCATTTGTCACCATCAAAAATATTTCATGTTTAACCACACAAATCAGAACACCCTTCAAAAATATATGCCCTTTCGCTTCTTACTTCTTCTGTGTTTTTTTTTTAAAGTGAGTTAAGACTAGAAGACTAGAAGAGTTAAAGAATTGGACTTAAAAATTAAAATTATTAGTGAGTTTGAAAATTGGGTTAAAAATAGTATTGGGTTTAAAAAGGACATTGGGTTAATGGGTTTAGAATTTAGTATTGGGTTTATTGAGTTTTAGTTTTAAGAAATATTATTGAATAATATTGATTTATTGAATTAATTACTTATTTGGTTATTTAGGTAATCAACTTGTTTTTTGAGGTATCAAAATTTTTTAAATAAAGTTGCACACATGATTTTTTAATACTATATGTTGCACATATAAAAATTCGTCGGTTGCACATATAAAATTTTTAACAATTTTCCACTATGAAACGAATTTATTTGGGAGGGGACCCGTTGCACGGGCTACCCCCTCTTTCCATGTAAGTCCGCCTATGCTAGCAATGGGGCCTTGGCACAAAGCCTGATAAGTAGGATCAATCACCATCCTCTTCAATGCAATACCATTCTCAATGAAATATTCAACTAGTTCTAGGTCACTTGTCCGCCCAAAATATCCACCCAACGCCACCATCTCGAGGTGTGGATGGGGATGCTTAACCGCATGCCTTACTTCCCTTCTTATAATCATAGGTGTCATCCAGATCAGCTGCAACATTGTCGAAAAAAACATGCGTATGTAAAAGCTCCAAACCAAAATCATTACCTTGGTTGTTAATTATGCAAGAATGCACGCTTCAGTGCTTCTGGGACAAATAAGCTTAGGGCCCGTTTATGAAGGTAAAAGAGAAGGAAAAAGGTTAAAAATATGTAAGATAATACCCCTGCTTCACTCCCAATTGTACTCACGAAATAGAGAACACACACAAATAAATTGAGGGAACAGAAGACTTCGTTTCCTCCGTTGTATCTTAATAATAAACTGACATACATATGACTCTTAAAACAAAGTGAGTTGCTTAAAATCAGGAACTAACTACTTGCATGACCTACCAGTAGCTAAATAAATGGCCCACATGGCCTTCTTTGAAAACGTCAAACATAAAACAATTTCAAATACTCCACTAACTTCTGGATTACGTCATCATTCTCCCCCCTAATCCAGAAAATACCGTGTTTTTAACTCCGAGCAGCTTCCTCATCTCGACAAACTTGAGCTTCGCTAACGACTTGGTGAGAATGTCTGCCTTTTGTTCTTGGCTGCTCACGAACTTAACAATAATATCCCCTCTTTCAACACATTCTCTTATAAAGTGATACCTCGTATCGATATGTTTACTTCTGCCGTGAAATACAGGATTCTTCATTGAGCTAATGGCTGACTTATTATCAACGTAGAGAGTCACCGGTCCGACCTTCTCACCGGTTATTTCACATAGCACACGCCGTATCCATATTCCTTGACATGTAGCTGATGCAGCAGCCATGAATTCTGCCTCACAAGTTGAAAGAGCTACACACCTTTGTTTTTGTGAGGCCCAGGTTATCAGATTTTCATTTAAGTAGAATGCCATACCACCTGTGCTTCTCCTTTCAATCACATCACGAGCAAGGTTGCTGTCAGAGAACCCCATGATATCGTCCTTTGCGTTGCTCCTCTCATACACCAGACCGTACTCAATTGTCCCTTTCACGTACCTGAGAATTCTCTTGACAGCTTGTTGGTGTTGGACTGTAGGCCTCTCCATAAACCGACTCACCATCCCTACCGCATAGGCAATATCCGGCCTAGTGTGGGTCAAATATCTCAACCCACCGATAATACTTCTATACTCCGTTGGGTCAACCGGAATTCCGTGTTCATCTTTAGCGAGTTCCAACTTTGGCTCCATAGGGTACTGACATGGATTGCACTCAGCCATTCCAGCCTTTAAGAGAATATTCTTAGCATATGCAGATTGTTTCAATGTCATCCCATCTTGATGTTGTGTCACCTCTATTCCCAAATAATAGGAGAGTGTACCCAGATCACTCATTTCAAATTCATTGCTCATTTGCCTCTTGAACTTCGCCACCTCCTTTTCACAATTTCCTGTTACAATTAGATCGTCAACATAAATGCCAACTATGAGCAGTATAGCATTTTCACCTCTCGTATACACTGCATATTCTTGAGGGCACCTCTGAAATTTCAGAGTTTTCAAGTATAAATCCAGTCGTGAATTCCAGGCCCTCGGAGCTTGACGGAGACCGTAAAGGGCCTTGTATAACTTGAAAACTTTTCCCGGTTGATTCGCATTTACAAACCCTTCTGGCTGCGTTACATATACCTCCTCCTTCAACTCTCCATTTAGGAAAGCTGATTTAACATCCAGGTGATAGACTGGCCATCCGTGTTTACCTGCTAAGGCTAGTATGATGCGAATCGTTTCTATTCTTGCAACGGGAGCAAAGACTTCTTTAAAATCCACCCCTGGTTTCTGAACATAACCCTTCGCAACGAGTCTTGCTTTGTGTTTTAAGATATTCCCACTTGGATCTTTCTTAAGCTTGTACACCCATTTGAGACCAATCGGTTCACGTTCTGGTGGCAAATCCACAAGTCTCCATGTCTGGTTTTTCTCAATTGCATCCAGCTCTAATTTCATTGCCTTCAACCATTCTTTCTTCTTACAAGCCACTGTGTATGATGTGGGTTCGTCTGTGTCTTGCATGAAAAATAACTCATCACATTCTTCATAGAGTTCAGTTAAGGTCCGATACCTTTTAGGTGCACCACCTCCGGTAGAGCTTGATGCGGTGCCTGTGGAACCAATTGAGGCAACTGGGGACAAGGCTTCCTCAGAGGAAACTTCTTCCGGTGGCTGATTTTGAGGTGTTTGGTGGGGCCCTTCATCACTTTGATCACTCACATCCTGAGGTGTATCAGCAGCCTCAAGACTTTCTTCTTCCAAGTCGGGTTGCTGATAACCGTAACCTTCAAGAGTGAAGGTAGCACCTGGATTCACTTTGAACTTGACTGTATCTTCCCATGGCCATGTCTTGTCCTCTTCAAACTGAACATCTCGACTAACTCGTATTCTGCCCGAACTTGGATCGAGGAGTCGATATGCCTTGCTTCCTGTTTCTGTGCCAAGATGAACTAACATTTCACTTCGGCTGTCTAGCTTATGCTGATGACCTCTCAAGACTTTTGAGTGTGCTACACAACCAAACACCCGAACATGCTCAATGTTGGGTCTTTTACCAGACCAAGATTCGTAAGGTGTCATACCTTCAAGAGCTTTTGTTGAGACCCGGTTAAGTATGTAAACAGAATGGCGTACTGCCTCTCCCCATAATACTTCAGGCAGTTTCATATTCTTCATCATGCTTCTCGCCATCTCCATTATCATTCGATTTCTTCTCTCCACGACACCATTTTGTTGTGGGGAGTATGGTGCTGAGAATTGACGTTTTAGACCCGTTTCATCACAATACATTGTGAATGAATTCGAAATAAATTCACCCCCACGATCGGACCGTAACGTCTTCACTTTTTCACCTGTTTCATTCTCAACTAACAAACGGAATTTCTGAAAGGAGCTAAGTGCCTCGTCCTTCGATTTTAATAGATAAATCCACATCACACGAGTAAAATCATCGACAAGTAAAAGAAAGTAACGATTACCCGACACTGTAGATGGTGTAATTGGCCCACATAAGTCAGCATGAATGAGTTCCAGCCTCATTTTTGCTCTATAGGTTGCCTGTGCTGGAAAGGAACTTCTCGTTTGTTTTCCTTCTAAACAGCTTTTGCATAATGTGGAGGGTTGTTCAATCTTATCCAATCCATGCACCATGTCTTTGTCATACATTTGCTTTAACATTTGGAAGTTAACATGGCCTAGGCGTGAATGCCACAGCCATGTTGACTCCTCATTTCTGCTCAAAAAACAATGTGGTTCCACTTGACTCATGACAATTTTATATAACCGATTTGGAGATTGTTTTACCTTCATCAGCAGTCTTCCTTTCTTGTCATGAATCCACAAATAGGAGCCAAGCAGGAGAACTTTGTCGCCGCCTTCAGCGAGTTGCCCCAGGCTTATGATATTATTACATAAGCTGGGAATGTAATACACGTCTCGTAACACCCGTTTCTCACCATTTATACACATGAAGACAATGGCACCTTTGTAGGAAAAAATCTTTATAAAACTCACACTACACTCACGTTTGTATGTATATTATACTAGGAACAACGTAAAATAATAGGACGATGTGACAGAAAAAGGAAAAGCTTGCATTTCTTCAATTCTAACAAAGCTATATATAGCCATCTTGAGTACAAATGTGGAACAAGAAAATAGGACCCATACTCTACCTATGGAACCGGTACCCACTCACAACCTTTTCAAATGTATGCATGCATCCATGAGTTTCGGTCAAAGCCAATACCAAGTCAGACTTCTGAATTATTAATTAAAACATTAAATTAAAACCTCAAATACTAAATAATTAAAAGAACTCCAGCCATGCAGATTTAAATTTGACCCACGTGACCGATTAATTCCAACAATCTCTCCCTTAATCGGTCATTTGCGCTCCGTATCGTACTCACAGTAGTGCCGGTTCCTCTTCGATCAAATTTGCTTGATGGTTCCCCCACTTCGGACACTCCGATATGTAATGCCCAACCTCGTTACACTTGTAGCATTTCACGTGGCTTTTGTCCCGTTGTACTCGACCATCTCCTCGACCTCTCCCGGACCCCCGACCTCCACCGCGGCCACGCCCATAGTCTTCACGATTCGAGTTTCCACAACCACAATGCTCACACCTATGATCCTTTCCTTCTGTTTTATCACCCGAAGTTGTAAATAGAAGTTGATTGAACTCAGTTTGGATCTCCTCAACCTTGATCCTTTCTTCATAAGCTTTAAGCCGACCCACCACATCGTCATAACCAATGGTTTTCAAGTCTACAACTTGTTCTATAGAAGCCACCATATGAATGAAACGTTTAGGTAGACCATTAAGAAATCTTTTTACCAATTTTGTCTCTTCAATAGTCGAGCCAAGTGAGGCGGCTCGGGAAGCATACTCCGACAACTTGTTAGCAAAATCATCGATAACTTCTTGGTCCTTCATCTTGAGATTTTCAAACTCTCCCATTAGAGTTTGAAGCCTTGCCTCTCGGATTCGATCGGCACCCAAATGACGGGTTTTAAGAACATCCCACATTTCCTTTGCGGTTGTGAGATTCCCTATTTGCAGAATGTGATCTTCGGGTATGCTTTGATACAAGAGAGCCATTGCAATATTATTTTTCTTGGGATCCCGATTTGTTCCCGGTTCTATCATGTCCCACACTCCATGAACATTGAAAATAACCCGCATCCTCATGGCCCATACCGTGTAATTTGTGGATGACAACACCGGAAATTGAAGAGTTACGGTGTTGTTACCTTTGACGGTGTCGAAACTTTGATCCTTCGATGCAGCCATTCTTGAGATTTACTGCACTACCAAGGTTAAATAATCAATCAAAACGATGCTGAAATTATTACCTGCAATCACCTTTTGCTACCTTTCTCCCACTGTTTAGTTCCTTTGATTAACACCTTCTGGTTGCTAAATGCCCCTTTGTTCTTCGATCAACACAACTGGGTTAACAAGCCCGCTGATTTTGGCCGAAATCACGACTTGTCTCCGCTACCCTTTTGATCCCCTAGAACATCAACCTTAGAGACCCACGATTAGAATACAGACCCCTTCACTTGAACCTGGCTCTGATACCAAATGTAGGAAAAAATCTTTATAAAACTCACACTACACTCACGTTTGTATGTATATTATACTAGGAACAACGTAAAATAATAGGACGATGTGACAGAAAAAGGAAAAGCTTGCATTTCTTCAATTCTAACAAAGCTATATATAGCCATCTTGAGTACAAATGTGGAACAAGAAAATAGGACCCATACTCTACCTATGGAACCGGTACCCACTCACAACCTTTTCAAATGTATGCATGCATCCATGAGTTTCGGTCAAAGCCAATACCAAGTCAGACTTCTGAATTATTAATTAAAACATTAAATTAAAACCTCAAATACTAAATAATTAAAAGAACTCCAGCCATGCAGATTTAAATTTGACCCACGTGACCGATTAATTCCAACAACCTTTCCCTTCAATTCGAACCTTCGAATCATCCCCGAATCGAACATACCCTTGAATGGATTCGTTTAAATCTGAAAACTTCTCCTTATCTCCCGTCATATGATTACTGGCCCCGTTGTCTAAAAACCAAACTTTCGACTTGCTGGCTTCTTCATTTGGACACCTCAACTTTGGAGTGACATGTTTCTCATTCAAGTGTACCTCCTCGATTACTTCTTCAACACTGTTGGAAGCGGCAAAAAGAAGTGCTGGTTCATCATCTCCTTTGGTCAAATGGGCTTCCTGATTTCTTTCTTTTCGTGGGTTCTTGCATTCGAATGCAAAATGACCAAAGTCTTGGCAATTGTAACATTGAACCTTACTTTTGTCACGGTTACTTGACCCACCACGATCTCCATATCGGTCTTGTTGAAAGCCACCACCATGACGTCCACCACGACCGAAATTATTACCTCCTCTTCCACGGCCTCTTCCACGACCTCGAAAGTTTGACCCACCTGATCGTGTGCTATTCTGTGAATTTTTCCGCTCCCAATCACCCTTCTTCTTAGTCTTCTCGACCCATTCTTGATGTGTTAACAATAACTTCCCGTCACTGTTTTCACTTTGGCCACGAACTCATTCTTCGTGAGCTTTCAACCGGCCTATGACTTCCTCAACAGTCATCGTCTCTAAATCTGCAAATTGCTCTATAGTTGAAGCAATTTGTAAGAATTTACTTGGAACGGCACGAAGCAGTTTCTTTACGACATACGTTTCCTCTACCTTCTCACCCAAGGCTCGTATGTTACTGACAATGTTATTTACTTTCACAGCAAAGTCGTCTATAATCTCCGTCTCCTTCATGTTGAGGGTTTCAAACTCCGCCTTCAACGTCTGGACCTTCGCAGTCTTGACTCTATCTGCTCCCATGAACATCGTCTTTAGCGTATCCCATGCCGCTTTTGCTGTTTGCTTCTCTGCCAGCGACAGCAACAAATCCTCTGGAATTCCCTGATAAATGGCTGCTAATGCCATTTTATCCTTCTTCATTTCGACCACAGTATTCGCGGTTCTGGGCTCAATAGCATCCCAGACGCCTTGTGCTTGCATAAAGACTCTCATTTTAATAGCCCAGGCGGCGTAGTTATTTCTCGACAGCATAGGGTAATGAAGCGTCACCAACCCATCTTTCTCACTCCTTTCGTTCTTGTCTCCCATCGTGATTTCTCGTGGTTGGTGCTTGGGCATAAACCAGATTCGCTCTGATACCACTGTAAGATAATACCCCTGCTTCACTCCCAATTGTACTCACGAAATAGAGAACACACACAAATAAATTGAGGGAACAGAAGACTTCGTTTCCTCCGTTGTATCTTAATAATAAACTGACATACATATGACTCTTAAAACAAAGTGAGTTGCTTAAAATCAGGAACTAACTACTTGCATGACCTACCAGTAGCTAAATAAATGGCCCACATGGCCTTCTTTGAAAACGTCAAACATAAAACAATTTCAAATACTCCACTAACTTCTGGATTACGTCATCAAAATATCCTTCAATGGGATTACGCATTGCAGAAGTCAAAATTAAGGTGTTGAAACCGGCCTTACGCTTTTGTGGGTATTTTTTTTTTTCCTTTGAATCTGTACCAATTAGTGTATTAAGTTTTTTTTGTTTTTTTTCCTATCTCAAATTTGAGGAAGGTTTTCATGCAGTGAGTTTTTCTTTTCATTTTCATATTATACAGTGTATCTATTGGTAATATATCTATAAAGATTTATATGTTTTTTTTTTAATCTCAATTTTAAAGCATATATGATGTTTCCATGATGCATGCCAATATGCCATGGTGGTGCTTTTTTTTTTTTTTGAAAATTTTCCATTTGCATAATATTATGCAGTAAACTTGGTTTGTTGTCATTGTTAACTTTCTTGTTTAATTTCCATTCCCTCCAAAATTTCCTAATAGATATAACTCATTTAATCATATAATTGATTTTAAAAAGTAATTAAAAGCTAAAATTAATTACAATGTAAGTTTAGTTTATTTAATGAAAGCCAATTTAATTTAATCACTTCGATATATAACACTTAAAGTTAAAGTTATAACAATAAGAATGTATCACAAAGTTTTCATATGTTTAATTTTTTTTATTAATATAGTATCGACACTTTGTTATTTTTTATTATATAACAATATAGTAAATTTGTATCTTATTAAAAATAATTATTTATTAAATATACCTATATAATATAGGGTTATTATTTAAAAAAACAACATGTTTTCATATTTTTTGTGTTTTCGTCCCTCAATGTTATTTTTTTTTCATAAAAGTCCTCAAGTTAATTTTTTCTTTTTGGTTTAGTGAAATTTGGACATTAGAACCCGGTTTTTCAGTTTTTAAAAACCGGGTTCACAAATTATGACCGAGTCTAATGTCCAAATTTCACTAAATCAAAAATAAAAAAAAGTAACTTAATGTTTTTTATAGAAAAAAATTACATGGAATTACAAAAACGCAAAAAAAAAAAAGTGAAAACATTTTGCTTCTATTAAAATATTAATTGATGTCACTTGACACCTAACTAAAATGTCAATTAGCATAATCTGGATGTGAAACCTAGCTATAATAATCTACAATTTCTATGTTAAAATATAATTATATAGATTTCGGAAAAAGTCCGCCTATTATCTTTGATTTTTGTTTTAAATTTGAGTTCACAGCCCATGTCTTTCTTTAGCTTTTTATCTAAACTTTTTATAAATGTTAAAATAAATAATTAATTTAATTTAAAAAGTTTGACTATTTACCGAATTTTTATAATTTTTTCAATAATCTGTTTAATAGTATACTATTGTTATTTTATTTTTTTGTTTCTATGATTACTTTTTAAATTTATGCTAATTTAAAAAACCCAGTTATTTAACTATCTCGTGTAATATACATGTAATAAACTAGTTAATAAATAAAAGTGTAAACCTGTATTTTTAATTTATTCAGATACATCGATCATTTAGCATATAAAACAAATAACAATTGACTTTATCCAGATTGTCAATTTAATTTACAACTTACTCTTGACAGAACTCAATAAAATTCTTAGTTTACAATTTTCTACTCGAAAGAAAAATATACAATTGAATTTTGACAAGGTATACAAAATCTTAGCATGGTGTTCCACTCCAAAAGAGACATCATGCAAGAGGCAGCACACACCCTAGGAAGAAGCTTTATTATTGGTCAGTTTAGAATTTCTTTATTTTTGTTGTTTCCTATAAATATCGACTCCTATGTAATTGTAACCTAATATACCAAAATAATACTCTGTGTTTTTATTTTTTAATTTATTGTTCGTAGTTGCTATGTGTGTGCGCCATGTTTCCTAAAAAAAACTTGGGTCGTTAACCTTTTGGGGAATAAAAAGATTATTTCCTCTCCTAATCATAAGAAGCATAATAATCCCCGGTCATTAATGCTAGCTTTGTTAAGTAGGTTCTACAAAGGGGACATACCAGCCTGCATGCATGAAATTAATTAAGATGCATAAGACTCAAATAGTAAATCAACCATTCTTGGATATGCTTTTTACTTTTTTAGGTTGATCATTCTCCACGAACACATTGGGTCACACTTTCTTAAGGTTAATGGACCTTCTCCAAAAGGGAACTTTCACAGGTTGATGGAATAACTGGTTTGACAAAATAAAGAGAACCAGTAAATAACAAGCTTATTAGTTTGCCAGTTTTTAAGAACTTTTTCCGATCAACAACATTAAAGAAATATATATATAATTTTCTTGTCCAGTCTGCCGTTAAAGACTATGAGTCTATGATTCAGTTAAATTGAGATAGAGCAAGTACCTGAACCATAATTGTCTCCACCCTTGGGCATGCTTTAACCACCCAATTAATTAACTCAAGAAGACTATTGTCTTCCCATGCTTCTACTCCCAATGACAATTTCTTGACTGCAGGAAGCTCAGGGAATGAAAGAAGCTGCATATTTTGCTGGAAAAAAATAGAAGCATTGTCAAGAAAAAAAGTTATGAGAAATTAAGGAGATGAAACATTTTTCATTGGAAAGTTAAACTAATTAACCTGTGGACGGCTGATGTTCAATTCAAGAACTTGAACCGAAGGAATACAAGAAGATGATATCAGTTGTAAAACATTGTTTTCTATTCCTGAATATGCTTCGCCAAGGGTAATCTTTTTAAGCCTCGGAACATTATTGAGTTCTATGTCAGTTGCTGAACCCAAGTAATGGAACCAAGCAAGGTTTGAATCACATATGTATATGGATTCAACTCCAGAACAGTTTAATATCTCAAGGCTGGTTAGATTGTGTGTTGGTCCAGTGATCTTAACATTCACCAAATGTCCAGAGTTACAAATATGGAGATGTTCCAGTACTGGACAGCTTGTCAGAATTTTCCCCAAGGCTTCATCATTGATGTTAACAGACTTCAAGGTAAGAACTGTGAGAAACTTTATCTCCATCGCCTTAGAAGGCATTCGGGGAACATTCAAAGATTGCCTCTTAAAAAAAGCACCTGATTTTCTATCCAGGATTTTGTTGGGAAAAACAAAGTTCCTCGCAGGATCTCTAAAAAAAGGATCATCGTTCTCCATCAAATCCAACTCTAGGTTTCGCACATTTTTTGATATTGCGAACTCCATCCATTCAGTAAGAGCACCTTTAGAACTCCTATCTAGATCAAAACAAATTTTAAACTCTTCAAGCATTGAGTTCCTGTGATGACGGATTACACGGTTAACCCGGTTAATGTACTTGTTTCTCTCTGGAACTCGCATCCTTGGTTGCTCTATTATCATATGCAATCCTCTATTGTCCTCAAAATCTAAACGACCTGTTTGGCACCACAAATATCTCCATCGTCTTGCAAGTATGCTGGTGGCAGCTGACTCCTTGAGACGCAAATGAGACAGAATAGAAACAAGAACTTCATCGGGCAATCGGCTCAGCAGATCATCGGAATTATAATCGAATTGATCGCCCTTAATTTTACACACCATTAGCATATATAAGGAAAAAACAAAAACAAGACATTTTCAGTTTATAAAATCAAAATCCTCATATATATGTGCATCATGCCACAGCTAAGTTTTAGCATTTGCATTCCTTCAGCCATTAACACGACCCCGGCCCCCGCCCCCCCAAAACACGTAATCATAATGCATAATAAATGTTACTGATCGATACTTAAAGTCAAATGGAAACCATAAAAAATATCGTGATTAAATTGTAGAAGGACATCATCATTCAAAACATTCTCAAGAGATCACCAATGGTGTTCTTTGCCACTCACATCCTTTTTCCCATCTTTCAAAAGTTAAGCAAAAAGATGAACTACTATTGTTAAGATTAATTAAAGAAATTAGCAATCACTTCCAGGTGTTAATCTTTGATTCCACACCTGCCTGGGTTTGCTGGTCATGTATACATATCGATCAGCTTCATTTTAACGTTCATTTTTGGAAATTCTCATAAACAGAAAATATAACAATTACCAGTACTTATAGATTCCCTAGGGATGCTAGAGTACGTACATGTTGGAAGAAATGAGGGCAATTGAGCGCAATCAAACATGGGAATTGGTAAATCTTCCGGATGGCAAGACTCCTATTGGACTTAAGTGGGTATTCAAAGTAAAATACCATGCTGATGGATCAATACAGAAGTACAAAGCAAGGCTTGTTGCAAAGGGGTATGCACAACACCCGGGCATTGATTTAGTTCAAGACAATCATTGGCCCTCCAAGCTTTGCCTACAGGAAATGAAACCCTGCTTTGTTTTCCATATACACATCCCTCGCAAAAGTGAAGATCGTTAATCACAGGCAAACCAACCACCATATCCTTTTGAGTTAGCAACCTCAAGCCTTTCATATTTAAATGACCATATCGCAAATGCCACAAATCTGCCTCTGAAATTTCTTTGGCTACCATAGCATTTTTTTCATATTCACGAGAAACTTCAAGCGGAAACATCCTGTTTGTGGTCATCTGAACTTCAAAAAGATTTTTTCCAGTGTTTTTATCATGAATGCAACATGAATTATGATCAAATAAAACACTTAATCCACTAGTCAATAGTTGTCCTACACTTAAAAGATTATGTGCAAGACAAGGAACAAATTGCACATCATGCAAAAGCTTTGTACTAGCATGTGAGATTTGAATAGCAACGGTACCTCTTCCTTCAACTTTCATCGGTTTGTCATTGCCAAGCCTCACCTCAGATTTTTGTGATTCATCAAGCTCCTTGAACATTTCCTTAACACCACACATGTGGTTGGAGCAACCACTATCTATGAACCACACATCATTTCGAACATGACCCATAGACGATTGAGCCATAAATAGATTTCCTTCCTCTTGAACATGCTCGGTAAACTGAGCATGTTTTTGTTCTTCCTTTTGTTTAATCCAGCAGTAGGGTTCAGTGTGACCAATTTTTTTACAATGACGACATTGCAAAGTGCTCTTATGTTGCCTTTGATCACCTTGATTTCTTCCTCGACCTCTGCCACGGCCTCGCCCATGGAAACCACCTCTGTTGTGCCCAACATTTCCAGAGTAGTTGGTTTTTCCTTTCACTTGAAATGCCTTATCCTCAACTTTTTCTGGTGACCTGTTCAACCTATCTTCATGTGCTATCAAAGAACTCATCAATTCATCAAAAGTGTAAGTAGATAAGTCCTTTGATTCTTCAATTGCCGCAACCACATGATCAAATTTAGACGTTAGACTTCTCAAAACTTTGCAAACAACAGTTTGATAACTTACCGCATCACCATACATCTTCATGTGGTTGACAATTCCAGAAACTCTTGACATGTAATCTTGAACCGTTTCTTTCTCCTTCATGCCAAGATTTTCGAAATCACGTCGAAGAGTTTGCAACTTCACAGCAATTACATTCTTGTCACCCAAAAATTCTGTCTGAAGAATCTCCCATGCCTGTTTCGAAGTAGTCGCCGCTGCAATTCTTGGGAAAATCTCATCAGCAAGAGCCTGCTGGATGAGAACCAATGCTTTAGCATCTTTCTTGCGAGTCTCCCGTAAACGAGTATCATTTTCTCCGACTTGACTCCCTGCTGCCTCGTCAAAACCTTGCTCTACTAACTCCCATAGCTCTTGCGATCTGAAAAGAGTCTTCATTTTCAAACTCCAAAAATGATAATTCTGTCCTTTAAAAATTGGGATTAAGGACTGCGAATTTAGGTTGGTGCTATTAGCTGCCATGGGAAAAAAAAAATGTTTGCTCTAGACCTCGAACCTGGTATTGAGAAATCAAAGAAAAAAAGACTGATTGTGCCTAAATTTTTCTCAAAGCTCTGATACCAATTTGTTGGGACAAGATTTCAACAAAGATGAAATAACAATTTTTAATGAAGGAAAATACTAATGCATATATTGGATAAATAGAAATGCAACCTATATATATAGGCTTACAAAGTAACTCCAATACCAATGAAAGATCAAAATAACTTACAAACCCTTTACTATCTAATAATGAAGAACATTAAAGCTAACAATTAACACAAGTTTAATTGTCAACAAATGAAACATAAAAAACAACTCAAAAGACACAAACTTTAACCATCAAATTTAAAGCAATTAACCACCATATTTTGAAGCATTTATTCAACAGTACAAGTCCCAAATTCAATCATCGTATTCCTTCCTTGAACAGGAGATCGCACTACTTAACAGAAAATTAAATGAGTGTACATAAAAACTTAACAATCCTATAGATGTATAATTTAAGCAAGCTCGATCATCTCATGTTATCACAATTAATCAATGAAATATGCACCAGATTGTCAAATAACCAAGATATATATAATAATTTGACATTTCAATTGTACGGAGCACAAGAGCTAAGTAAATCAATTGAACAATCAGACCCACTCAAAGTAAGGTTTTACATGGAAAACCAAGTGAACGAACTGAAATTACAATGATCAACAAATTAAAATTGAATCAAACAGGTGATCAAAGAACATAAACCAGTTCATATAAGATTTTGTAGAAATCACCATGTTGGGTGCAGGCCGTCTCCTTTTCCCCATTTTTCTTCAGAGAATCGATTGAAAAGATGAAGTGAAGCAAAAAATCGGATTGGAATATATTAGGAATTTTGGTTGTTGCTGACAGTACTTACGTGTGAGCTAGTCACATGTACCAGGTGTCAAAACTTTATAAAGTACTGCTTAATCTCATGCAAATGAAGCGCAAGGTTAATTTCCTTCTATACGTAAATATATACGTACGGGAGTGGATCAAACGAGAACCATTATTAAAACTAAGACGATAATAACCAATAAGAGTTTGACATATGATTATTCCTGTTCATCTCCATTAATGACATATTGGACATTTTGTAAAATTAAAATTAAATTAAAAAGAAAAATATAATTCTCAGCCAAATAAACCTCAATTTACTTCCATTATCAAATATATCAAATCAATATTCTCTCCTCTCTCTTTCTCTCTCATCCGATCACCCACACACTCTTTTTTTTTTTTTCTTACCTCCATTAACCTAGCTAGAAGAATCAAGACGGCCACCCAACATGAAATCGACGGCCACAACCATCTTTCTCCTTTATGCACCCGCCACCACCGTAGAAATTCCGGCCGACCACCACCATGAAGACGACATCGCCATCAATCAATGGCGTAGCCAGGATTTTGATCTATGGTGGGCTTGGAAAAAATTAAAGATGATTACAATAATGTTGTTCACTTAGAAAGTTTAAATTGCACACGGCATTCTTTTATATTGACAAAATCATCTAAAATTGATTCTAAACTAAACAATTTTGCAATATCATCCATTTTATTACGCAAGCTAGTTTTCACGATTTTCATGGCTAATGCACGTTCGGTAGTTGCAGTAGACACCGGAAGTATTAACACAAGCCAAATCAATCTATCAACTAAATAATAGTGACTTGCTTTTCCCGTCTCTTCAAGTTTTTGACACAATTCACCAATAGAGGACAATTTTCCTAACACGGGATAATCTTCACGTCAACTTCAAAGTGCTTCAACTGAAACTTCAAAACATCCAATTCTTGCTTTTAAAAATCAAGAAAATAGTATTTTCTTGCAAGCTTGAAAATAGCAGTTCAAAGCAACTCGTTTGATTGGTAAAGATGTGGTGTTGGGACAATCATTTCTTGGGTTGACACAAATGTGATTCTAGAATTATTGTTCCACGAGATACTATTTTACTATTATGTTTCTTTATTTCACAAATTGAATGACTTTGTTTGCTTTGAATCAAATTGTAATCTTTTGTTTTGATCTGAATTAAATTGTAGTACTTTATTTAATATCTTTTGTGTTAAATTATGTAGATAATTTTTTTGTTTGATCAATGAAATATTTAATTATTAGTATTTTTTGGATTTGATTAAGGAAATTTATAAAAAAAATTATGATTGCAAATAATAAAATTTATAGAATTCTCTACTGAATTTTTTGTTGTACCAAAGAAGAGACATAATTATTTGTTACATTTCTCTGCGGAATTCTTTGTCCTACCAAACAAATTTATCAATTCTCTTTCTCCAGACTCCCATCATCTGCAATTTCATTTTCTGTTGTCATTTCTCTGCAATTCCATTTTCTGTACCAAACGCACCCTAAGAGCACTATTCCAGTTTGTGTGTAAAGTATAAAAACAATTGTGTGAATGATTGACCATTCACTAGTAATTGAATTTTTTGTGAATCATCATATCATCCATAAAATTTTTTTGACTATTCAAATAATTTATTTTTAAAATCTTAATATATAAAGTTATCATCTTTTTGATGAATAATCTTATGATACCTTATATATACATGTCTATGTATAACAAAATAAAAACTATATATTTATAAGGTACCGATGAGTTAAACTTTCTTAAACCTTATTCTATGTGTCTGCATGCATATGTATGTCTATGAGTGTGTGTGTGTGAGACCGCGAGCTATATATAGAGACCTAGCATCAAAAAAGATTCACCTATAAAAACATAATCTATCCAAGAAAAAAAAAAACCTTGGGAACTTTCAATGAAGGCACCACAAAGTGATCCAAGAGACGATTAAGAGGATCTTCAAATGCATCATAATCTTGATGTAATTAAGTCATAAAAACAACAAAATTTAAATCTAACTTCAACACCGAAACCTGAAACAGAAACATAACAAAAGCAGAACTGTAAAGTTCACAGTAAAAGATCTTAAACTAATACCAACGACTTCTGATGTAGTACGATCATTCGTTAATTATAAAACTTTCTAACAAAATGCATAACAAACTACCATTGTAGATCATTTGATTGTTATTAACATTAAAGATAATAATATAAACTAATTATATATGTTCCCATGCATTTTAATTAGTTCATATGAAATTAATTCACATAAAATTTGCTGAAAGGATGAGGTAACTTCAGAGTATGATAAACTCCACACCATGAGGTATTCTGGATACCAAATCGGAATGTGCTGAGGACCTAGCACGCTTTTCCTGCATCTGATAAACTTCTCTAGCAGCAGGAATTTGACATCTAGGATCAATGGTGATTTTCTTTAATGCAGCACCATTGTCAATGAAATATTCAACCAGTTCAAGGTCACTTGTCCTCCCATAATATCCAGCGATCGTCACCATCTCGAGGCGTTGATGGGGATGGTTAACCCCATGCCTTACCTGCCTTTTGCTCCTCCTAGGTGTCATCCAGATCAGCTGCAATGTACATTGTCAAAACAAACATATATGGGTATAAAAACTCCAAACGGAAAATCATTACGTCAGTTAACTGAGACAAATAAGGAAAATCATTACGTCAGTTAACTGAGACAAATAAGGATCAGCTGCAATGTACATTGTTATGCATGCAGCTCAGGCTTCAGTGCTTATGAGACAAACAAGGATTAGTACAGTTTAGTGCTCAACAAAAAACCATACTATCCAATTTTGAATTTTGATACACATGCCACAAAGGAAGACCGAAAGTTGAAATTTTTACTTAGGTGCTTCTTAACCTTTTGAGGAATAAAAAGATCATTTCCTCTCCTCGATCGTAAGAAGCAAAATAATCCCTCGTCATTGCTAGCTTTGTAAATTAGGTTCTACAAAGAGAGTAATATGACAAGCTAGCTAGTCCTGTAATTAAGAAGCATAAGGTTCGAAATAGTAAATATTTTGATCAACATAATTTGTTTAACCATTTTTGGATATATATATATATATATATATATATATATATATATATATATATATATATATATATATATATATATATATATGTATATATGCTTTTTTATTGTTTTAGGTTAATCATTCCCTTCGATCACTCACATTGGACAGGACTAGGTTAATCATTCCCTTCGATCACTCACATTGGACGGGACACACTTTCTTAAGGTTAATGGATCTTTTCCATATGGGAAGTAATTTTAAAGCTAACAGGTTGATCCAGTTTTCCCATAAAAGAACCACTAAATAACAAACTTATTTGCCAAATTTTAGGAGCATTCCATGATCAACAACATTAAAAAAATATTGTTGGTAATTTCCGGTGTAAGCAGCATCAGCAAGTCAGCAACAAAACATTATTTGGATTCTGTAATTTTCTTATCCAGTCTGGCATCAAAGACTATGATGCAGTTAAATACATTCCATGATTCTGAGATAGATCAAGTACCTTAATCTTAAGTTTCTCTATCCTCGGGCATGCTCTAACCAACCTAGTTAACTCCATAAGACTATCGTCTTCCCATGCCCCTACTCCCAAGTACAATCGCTTGACTGCAGGCAGCTCAGGGAAAGAAAGAAATTGCATATTTTCCTGGAAATAAAATGAAAGCATGGTAAGGAAATAGACAGTGATTAGAGAGGAAATAAGACGTACTTCTTTGGAAAAACTAACCTGTGGACGGCTGATTTTCAATTCCAGAATTTCAAGATGAGGAATACAAGAAGATATCTGTTGGAAAACATTGTTTTCTATTCCTGAGTATCCCTCATCAATAAAAATTCTTTTAAGCCTTGGAACATTATTGAGCTTTATATCAATTGCAGAACCCAAGTAATGGAACGAAACAAGGTTTGAATCACATATATCAATTGATTCAACTCCAGAACAGAGTAGTATCTCAAGGTTTTTAAAATTAAGTGATGATCCACTGATCTTGACGTTCACCAAATGGCCTGAGTTATATATATAGAGATGTTCCAGTACTGGACAGACTGTCAGAATTTTCCCTATGGCTTCATCGTTTATGTTTACACACCTCAAGGTAAGACTTCTAAGAAACTTTATCTCCATCGCCTTAGAAGGCAAGAACGGAACATTCAAAGAGTGCCTCTTGAACAAAGCCCCAGATTTTCTATTCAGGATTTTGTTTGGGAAAACAAAGTTCCTCGCAGGCTCAAAACTAGTGTCTTCGTTCCCCGTCAAGTCCAACTCTAGATGTCGCACATTTTTTGATATTGCAAACTCTATCCATTTAGTAAGAGCACCCTTGGAACTCTTATCTAAATCAAAACAAATTATAAACTCTTCAAGGATTGAGCTCCTGTGATGACGCAATACACAGTTAACCCAGTTAATGTACTTGTTCCTTTCTGCAACTCGCATCTTGGGTTGCTCTACCATCTTATCCAGTCGGTTATTGTCCTCAAAGTCTAAATGACCTGTTTGGCACCACAAATACTTCCATCGTCTTGCAAGCGTACTGGTGACAGCTGCATCCTTAAGAGGCAAATAGGACAGAATAGAAACAAGTACTTCATCCGGCAATTTGCTCAGTAGATCATCAGAATTGTAATCATGTTGATCGCCCTTAATGATTTCACACCATTAGCATAAGGATAAACAAAAACAAGAACTTTTCAGCTTACATTTCATATAATCAATCCTCACACACACAAATCGACACAGAAAACCTCTTTATAGTCATTGCATCAGGTGATGCATCACGCAGGAATCATGATGCATCACGCGCGATGATGCATCAAGCGCAATGCATCACGCGGGAATTTTGAGGCATTTGTGGTTCTCCTTTGGTTTGCCGATTCATTATGGTTCTCACTTGAACCCCCAATCCATATGTGTGTGTGTGTGCGCGTGCACGCGTGTGCATCATGCCACAGTCAATTTTCGCGTTTGAATTCCTTAAGCCATTAACACGAAAAGATCATGGACTGAAAGAACCATTTATAGACGACAAATATCAAACCAACACAATTAACTAAGAAAAATAAGAATTTGACCAAGCAAACTAGCTATACACAGATTCAAATCATAAAATGCTATTGATGGCTTGAAAAATCATACCGTTTAACATGCTTCAACCATCGCGCAAAAGTAAAAAAGGCAACCATTATACAGAATTGCTTATACTTAAGGTCAGATGGAAACCATTAAAAGTTTCCATACTATATGGTCCAGAAAAAATCAGTTCATAACATTTACAACAAACCAACTTGTATGTTCTTTGCCACTCAAATCCTTTTCCCAGCTTTCACAAGAAAATTGAGCAAAAGATGAACTACCATAGTTAAAAAAAAATAAAAAGAAACAAGCAATGCTATAGCCTAAAAACGGAAGGGAAGGATTGGCATGCAGTCGATCTTTGGTTGTTGTTGAGGGCCGTATCATACTAATTAAGAAAAAAGTAAATGATCGTACATAAAAACCTAGCAATCCTTTAGATATATAATTTATAAACCAAGCTCATCTCATGGATCTCACAATTAATCAATAAAATGTGCAACAGATTGTCAAATTAACCAAGATCGACATGCATATATAGTAATTCAACTATACGGAACACGTTCAAGAGCTAACTAATTAAATCAATTGAACAAATACATAGAATCATGGATAATCAAGTGAATGAATGAAAAACAATCAACAAGAATTGGATCAAACAGACGAAGAATTAGTTCATAAGATTTTGTAGAAATCACCATGTTGGGTGCAGGCCTTCTCCTTTTCCCCATTTTAATTTGCTTCAGAGAAAGAACTGAAATGATGCAACAATCTGATTGGAATAAATTGGGAATTTAGGTTGTCGATGACGACAGTACGTGTAAGCTAGTCACATGTACCAGGTGTCAGAGCTTAAAAAAGTACTTCTAAATCTCATGCAAATCAAGCGGAAGGCCTTTCTATCTATATATTCTCATGTATGTCAGATCCAGGATATGATGGCCTTTTATTTCACATTGGGCCTTGCGCCCCAATCTGGTTTTTGTTTTTATTTTGGTTCTGGATGCAGTCATTGCTTCAAAAAGTTCTTCTATCAAATAATTAAGTATTTTGTGTGTGTGTGTTTTTTTGTAAAACAATATTAATGATTTGTGTAAATGATTCAAACGCTTTGTTGACATAATCCTTGAATGTATTTTACTTCGGGCTACTCGGGCGTCGATCAAGTACGTGGATTTGTCCATCGTTTACGAATCAATTAAGTATCTTCTATTGGTTCATTATCATCCTCGATGCGTCCATCATCAATCATTATATTCGTTGTTCATGTGGATCAATGGTGGCGGTGGTTTAGTGGTTGCGGTGGCCGGTAGTGGCTAAAACCGAAAGAGAGAGAGAGGGAGAACGGAGTGCCAAGAAAGGGAAAAGATGGGGAAAAAAAGGAGGAGTATGTTTATGAGAGTAGTTAATGTGGATTTTAATTCCATATTTAACTCATAAATATCTATAACTATCTTTAAATTTTAATTTTATTACCATATATTTAGTCTTCCCTAAATTAATGCCCTTAGTGCACCATTAATCTACCATCCGATGCATAAAAGTTCATTGAGTTTCGTTGGTGCATAAAAGTTATTAATTGAACCCCTATATATATATATATATATATATATATATATATATATATATATATATATATATATATATATATATATATATATATATATATATATATATATAAACTCTTATATTTATAAGTAACATTTTCTTCTAATTTTTGTAAAAAGGGTGTTTTTGAGTCTAAATTTTTAGTGGCTTGACATATATATATATATATATATATATATATATATATGGGTGAGTTCAATGGAAAAACACTATGCACCTGAAAACTATGGAAACCTACGCAAACCGTTCGATTTGGTGCATTTCATGAAAAACGCGGTGGCATGATCGTAAATAAGATGATGCATCACGCGGGATTTTGATGCATCACGCGGGAAACTTGATGCATCACGCGGGATTTTGATGCATCACGCGGGGAATTTGATGCATTTGTGGCGGTGCAGTGCGGTTTTCACAGGTTTTTCGGTGCACGGTGGTTTTCCATTGAACCACCCTCTCTCTCTCTCTCTCTCTCTCTCTCTCTCTATATATATATATATATATATATATATATATATATATATATATATATATATATATATATATATATATATATATATATATAACCCATCAATGGATTGGAACATCTTTCCCCACACATCTACAAAACAAGTAAACGACTATAATTTACTTTCCACTTATAAGTTAGCGATCGGACTGGGAAAGGACTCCCAAAGTCAGCTTGCAATCCTGAAAAAGCTCTTTACCACCAAATAGACCAATCGCTGAATTCGATCTTGTTCACCATCTCAAAGCAAAGACATTGATCTGAATCATATGTGTATGTCACTGTTTGCATAGAAATGATTATTTGAGAAGCTAAAAACTCTATAGAAGTAAATAAGTAAAATGTCATATACTAATATATATTTACCGGTATTTACGATTTGTTTTATATATTTAATGAATATTTAATCTAGATTTTTTTCATTAAAATTAATAATCATTATTTCAATTCGAATTGTTAGGCAAATTTTTTTTTTTATTATTAAAAACCATCAAACGACTGTTGATACGTTATTTCAGCATTTTATCATTCGGAAAATAAAAAATATGCGTCTATAAATACACTAAAAAAATATTTGTATATAAATTCACTGAAAAATATTTGTGATGCATATTTTAATTTTGTTAATAATATTGAACCCATAAACATATTTATATATGCATATTTTTTTATCATATTAACACTTTTATAGAATATATTCACACACAAACATGTACATTTGCTTCATATGCACAAAATATGCTAATTTTTATTAATCCAACAAAACCTCAACTACCATTATTTGTATGCAAACAAATTACTTATTTACTTTTACAAAATTTTTAAATTTCTCAAATGATAATCGTGTGTATATATAGACTCACACACACATTAATTTAAACATATATTCTCATCATTAATTAACTGAAGATATAATTAACATGTTTTCATATATAAGCTTTTACCTTTTGTTTTATAGCTCCACCACCATTCTACTGGAAGATCTGAGAGATATTACTTGCTTCAATATCGAGAAACAATCCAGATTCTTTCTTTGACAGATATTTTTCTAAGAAAACCATAAAACATATCTTTTTGTGTACACTGACACGATATTTCCAAATGCTTTATGATAGCTATTTAAACACCACCATTAATTGACAACAAAGCTGCTAAGTGATCAGATGATGAAAAAGGAGAGGGTCTAAGGCTTCGTTGGATTTGATTCGTAATCCTCAATCTTTTAGCTAATTCTTCCTTGTGCACCATGAGTGAAGCCCTTTATTAATTAGTTGTATTTTTCCAGTTTCTTGCTGGTCTAATTCTCCTTCAATACAATTTTAGCCTTTGTTTTGCTGTTCAACAATCATGCTGGTGGATTGGTTATTGCTAATCATTATAAATTATAACAGTATATACCTTGAGTTGCTCAGTAAATGGTGGTGGTAGACTGGCAGTTCAAGACAAAAGATAAATTAATCTTCATGGAAGGAAGTCATTTGTGCTATATATATCACTTCCATAATCGGGGATGCAGTCTGACCTTAATTAAGCAGAATCGAATTGAAGAGGTGGAAATATGATCTGGCATAATTAAAAGTGAAAGGAACGTTCATCTTCTTGCCGGCCGTTCTATAGGTCTTTTCAGCACACCTGTTTTCCATGCTATTTGCTTTGGAAATTTCCCCTAAATATCTGCTCAATCAGACAGGAATTCGCTCCTATAATGGTTGGTCTTAGATTTTATCAAGCCCTTGTCTTTTGTGGATAACACTGATCTCTGGGTTTGATCCATGGTGTCAACAGGAAGATCGATCTCTATCTAATCTATACTAGACTTGTGTGTGAAAATTATCTGATTGAATCAGGCACCCACTAGGTGGAATAAATAGGCTTGTTCCAATCAAAAACAGCAATCTTATCATAGAGTCCATAGGATGATTGTCTTCCTGAAAGGGTCAGGCTTGATCTGGGAGGAGTGGATCTTCACTCGACTCGGTGTGCAGTTTCTGAAGATGCCATTGATCAGTCCTTGCCTGGATCACATATTAGTCAACTGCTCAGTTCCAAAAAAAAAATGTGGATCGGTATTAATGCAAACTGCAAACTGGTGGAACATTGGTCACTCTATCTTCTTTATCCTGATTAATTGACAAAAGTGTTGCTTCAATGCATGCAGTTAGATCCAAACTGCTGTCTGGGTGCTCTAAAAATTTGAAACGTCGTCACCTTCAAAAACAGACAAGCCTTGAGTAGTACCATATATTTTTAATGATGTTAGGGGGTTATCTTTTCTATGGATTAACAATAGGAGCTGTATCTTTTTTTTAACAGGCTTGATTTCTAATCCTGATCTAGCATGTAATCCAATGACTTAACTGGAATGGGTGTCCATTTTCTAGCTTCTGGCTAATATATATATACTTTCGTTTGCTGCTCGGAAAAACAATGACCAGAATAGGAAATATGTTGTATGACATAAGTAGGGCGTTCTAAGGATCAAATATAATTACTGTAAGTCAGGTCTGCTTTCCCTTGTTATTGTTAGATTGGACTCAATACCAGATAAAGGTGCATTGTGCCACATAGTACATTTGGCAATTGTCATTTCCATTTCTATTTTTTAGGTACTGTAATTTCCTAATTTAATGCCAATGAGGAATGGATTAATATTACCAATAAAGTAACTAGTAACTAGTAGCAAGCAAATCTGCAGCTTCATTAAGAATATACAAATTCTATAACCAAAATTAATACATATATCATTGATTAATGTTCAATCGATGACAACTATAATGCTCTTATCCCAACTAGCATCAAAGACAAAGAATCAACTAAACATTTAATTTCCATATCATTTGGACTGACGTATTCCAAATCCTATATCGTCCGGACACAAAAGAGAATCAGGAACACCTTAGAGTCACAAGCAGGGGATCAGGTTAGAAAAAATAATATGAAAGATTCGGTTTCTTTGAAGGTTTAACAGACAATCGTGGGAAATGCAATTGGATTTAAAATTGCAAATAAAGGAGATAATTGAAAAGTCATTGAAGGATTAGGACGTTATTAGACTTTTTGGGATTGAGTACAAGAAACAATCTTAAAGGAGAATAATGTGATATATTTCCAATCATTATGGGGTTCTGATAATTGTCGCTTCGATGGAAGAAGTGTTATTTGCATATCAGGTGGGATCATATGTGTATGGAAGGGGTTGCTTCATGACGATTTCTAGTGACCAGAAGGTGTTCCAGTCAAATGCATCCTGCAGCCTGGAACTACTATTTCAGATAGGCAGTGGTAGGACCAGCGGGGGTGGAAAGTGGGGAGGGATTTGGTGGAAGGTTTTGACATTACTAACAGAAAATGAAGGATCTTTGTCGTTTTAGATGGGAGTTCAGGAGGACGTTGTTCTGTTTTGGATGATGAGGATATCATGCAGAGGATGATGGTTTGGGTGCAGATTGGTTTCGTGATGTTATTGGTCGGGTGATGATAAAAATGCCTTCAACTTACTTATTTATCCTTGTTAGAGATGTAGTTATGGTGTTCTGTTCCGCTTGCTGTTTATCTAGACGTTGGAGTTTTGTATGACATTTTTCTTTGGGATATACTTGAGCTTGTTTCGGAGTCTAGTTCTGTACTTTTTGGTTTATAAGATGCATATTCTAGTTTGTGTTCTTAGTTTTGGGCTTTTGGTGTTGGAAATGAGAATGTGTTTAAATGTGTATGTCTTTTCATTTTTTCACTTACCTTTTATCACATTTTAGAAATAAGATTGGGGTGCCAAGATTAAAAACAAAAGTCAAAAACATTAAAGATGAGTTTTCAAGTTTACTTGTAGTTTTGAAAACTAAAAACTGAGACATGAAACACTTGTTTTCGATGAAAATTTTTGCGGAAAGTAGGTAAACTAACAGTTTCTCACTAGTTTTTACTACAATAAAAATTTTATTTGCCCATTCAAAAACAATGAAATCCTTAATAACAGATATATCATATAGTCAAATCGCAGTCCAAAGGAAGTGAACTCAGGGAGAATATCATCATATATCCTGTGATCCTAACATCAATATCATTTGCTTAAGTTAACATAGCTCAGGAAAAAGAAAATACTGCATATTTTCCTGGAAAAAGGACTGAACGTACGGTTAAAATTTAAATAAAACAATCAAAAGGGGAAATGGAAAACAAAGGTTTGAAAGGCATACCAAACAACCTCTGGCTCTGGAGTATAGATGTCAAATTTAAGAACAAGAAGGAAATCAATGCAATCTGAAATCTTACCAAACTGGTTCACCCTAGAACGTACTTTAACGACAGAAGATTTAAATCACTTTTATCAATATACTGATCGAAGTAGTGAAGTCCAAGACGGAATATTATCTCAAGGTTTTTAAGCACGTACAAGGGACTGTCCACTGATCTTGACATTAATTCACCATGTGGGCTGGGCTGTTTTATTTTTAACTACATCATCATAATAACATGCACCAACAAACTAGTGAGGAGTTATATATGTCCAATACAAGGGCTTCAAAGACAACATTTATAAGTAAAGCAATAGAAGTAACATACTTAGTGTACACCTAGCTAGTCCTATAAATTACCAATACGCTTTTGCATAACTCTCCCGATTTATGTAACTCCATACCTAGTTTTTCAAGGTTATCACTTATAATAAAAAAATATGATACCAGTTGCTTCAATTTTATCGCTGATCGATTATCAAAAAATGTTGAATAAGAAGACATATATAATTTACTGAGAAATCACAAAAAATATGTAATACCTGGTATTAAAACAGAGTACGTTTTTTTCTCGAAGAACTATTAAACACATTGTAGGCAATAATTTATTTGATGTTTATTAATTTGTGTATAGAAATTGTGTTTCACACGTACATTTTTAACGTAGCGATAATTTTTTCATGTGTGAAAAAGGAAGTTCGGAAAAACGATATGTGAATTATATTGCTAATTAAAACCAAATATAAGTAATTTGACACAAACATTGAACAATACTTGAACACATAAAAAAATCAATACTTTAACATGTATTTGACTTTAACCAAATTAAGACCATCTCTATCCATACATCATATCTACTTCAAATGTTAAAGAACAATAATGTGCAAAACAAATATGCCAAGATGACATTCTAATTAAACAGCACCACAAAAGGTGTCACAATAAAAAGTCAAGACCAACATGAATTTGTGAATATCAATCGATTTCAGAAATTAAATCTTCCAAAACATATGAAATCGATTTCAGAAATTAATATCAAGTACATGGATTTGTCCATGATAATCTTTATTGGGTATTTGTGACATGTTTTTCTATAATTAAGAGTTCAAGAACACATGTAAGAAACTTGACATAATTAATTAATTATCCGGAGAGTGGGAGTAATATATGTATATTTAGTTATATATTTCCATTTCTTTAAATGGTATCTAGGTAGCTAGTAATTGCGGAAATTAACGTATTTTGGAGGTATGATTCTTTAATGCCTCGATCATATGTATTTTTTTTATTTCATGAATTATCGTGTTTTAAGTTAAATAAAAAGATAATAATAATATATATGTGAATTACTTGCTTTTAGTCATGATCTAAGCTATAAGGCGCGCCTTGTTACCAAAACCTTATACGCAAGTTGAAGGCGTCAACTTCCATGAAACATTTTCTCCGGCTGCCAAATTAGTAACTGTACTGTGTATGCTCACGGTTGCGACAAAGAAAAATTGGGAACTACACCAATTAGATGTCAACAATGCTTTCCTCTATAGTGACCTTGAGGAAGATGTTTACATAAAGATTCCACAAGGTTTTGCAAAGAAGGGCAATACTCATGTTTGCAAATTACATATATGACTTAAGATGGGCATTTAGAAATTGGTATCACAAGTTCACTCGAGCTCTCCTCACTTTTGGCTTTCACCAATCCAGGTTAGACTACTCTCTCATCATTTTTATAAGGATTCCAATTACGATTCTGCATTGATATGCATCGATGATGTTCTTTTGGCTGGAAATGATACTTCATGGATCCAAGATGTGAAGGCGTATTTGGATGTACAATTCAGCATTAAAGACTTGTTCCGCTAAAGTATTTATTGGGCATTGAAGTGGCTAGGTCTCCTGACAGGGCCGACCCTGAGCAAGGTTAACACGGCCAATCGCCCAGGGCCCATTAATCATAGGGGCCCATTCTCAAAAAAACCTATAATATACTTTGGTCTATTAACGATTAAATAAGGTTATTGAGTTACAAAATTTTTAAATTTAACATTATATGATTATAAATTTTTTGTTGTTAATTTATCAATTTTACTTGAACTTTACATATATTAAATATACATACATATTTATTGGGCTCATTTTAAGTTTTTGCTCAGGCCTCGAAAATGATTAGACATGCCCTATCTCCTGAAGGTTTCATTCTTAATCAATGAAAATACATGTTAGATACTTTAGAAGAAAGTGGCATTCAAACTAGTCGTCCTAGAGTTTATTCAGTCAATCAGCTCAACCAATTTTTGAGCAACCCTCGCGTACACACATGCATGGATGCCGCAGTGAGTGATCGATGATACCTCAAAATGACCCTGGTCAAGGACTACACACACATATATGGTTAGCGGAAGGATTAAGAGGAATATGGAAACTATCATTTCAGCGAGGAACTTTAGACATTATTGCAAATTATAGTATTTATTTGGAAACATATAGTATTCGCCTATGATTGTTAATAATCCTGACATTATTCCTACAATCCAGCTCTAAATTCTTCTTCTTTTTTTTTTTTTTTTTGTAAATGACAAATTAAATCCATTTATCGATCAATTGCACCCATAGAATTCTCCTCTAAATCAAAGCAAATCGTAAGCTTGTAAATGGTGGGCTCTTATATATGCAGAAATTAGATCACATGCTCAACTCATTTGACATACTTGGGTTTGTTGCTATCTTTTGAATCTTTCATTGTCACGTTTGACAGCACAAAACCTCCATCTTCTTGTTCGACGAAATAGAAACAAGAATTGGCCCAAATCATCGATCCGGAGCAAGTTTATTTGTTGAAATGCTAAGAAAATTTTTATAAATCAAAGCTAGCTTGTGATGAGCTAAATTACACCAAAACCAAGTTTAAGGGCACATCAAGGGGTTTGAGAAATGAGTTAGTGTAACAAGTAAAAACCTCTTTGAAAATACAAAAGTAAGAGAGAGGAGAAAGACACAAATGTTCAAACTCCATGTCAAATTACTTCTGAAATTTAAACATTTTCATCAAAGGGTTTGCCAAATAGGAGCCATATTTGCAAAAGTAAAAACCCAACTCTTTGCCACATCATCCAAACCCTTGCAAAAAAAAAAAAAAAAAAAAAAAAAAAAAAAACCCATCTCATTATGCCAAATAGGAGTCATATGTCCCATAGGGGCTTGAGCTTCGCAAGTCTACGTACAAGAGCACTAAATAAATGGGAAATATCTGCATATATAGGGTATGTTTGGCAATGAGCATTTGAGTGTTTCAATTTATGATTTTTGAAAGCTCAATACCAAAAGCTCCATAGTTGGTAAGATCCAGCTTAAACTTTTGATTTGAAAATAAAAGTTCTCAAAACCTCTTTTGTGATGAGCTACTTGAAGTAACTTTCAAAAGGAACTTGAGTTTTTGACCAAACAAAATTACATTTTTACTCTCTTAATTAATAATTATAAATTACGACTTTTAATTAATTAATGTCATTTTATGTCACAATTAATACTAAAATTTATAAAAATTAAAAACTCTAACTCTTTAAAAAAATTACAGCTCCTGAAACCTCCAGCTTGATGCTACAACTAGTTGTGCCAAAGATACCACGGAAACTAGTACTAGAAGCAAAAATATCCCCACATACATACAATGTTACAATTATGTACGTACCTGGATAACATTCCACTGGGATGCTACTAGAAGTTTCAATATTGGATCATTCAATTCCTTGAGAAAGAAAACTCATAACCCATTAACAAGGAATTGGCACACATAAAAAAGTTATAGTTCTACAGAAAATTTGCTGAAAATGATGAGTTAACCATTTAGAGTATAATTAACTCCACACCAGGAGGGATTCTGGATGGCAAATCAGAATGTGCTGAGGACTTAGCTTGCTTCTCCTGCATCAAAATTTCACTAGCAATGGGGCCTTGGCACAAAGCCTGATAAGTAGGATCAATAACCATCCTCTTCAATGCAATACCATTCTCAATGAAATATTCAACTAGTTCTAGGTCACTTGTCCGCCCAAAATATCCACCTATCGCCACCATCTCGAGGTGTGGATGGGGATGCTTAACCGCATGCCTTACTTCCCTTCTTATACTCATAGGTGTCATCCAGATCAGCTGCAACATTGTCGAAACAAATTAACATGCGTAGTAAAAGCTCCAAACCAAAATCATTACCTTGGTTGTTATGCAAGAATGCACGCTTCAGTGCTTCTGGGACAAATAAGCTTACGGCCCGTTTATGAAGGTAAAAGAGAAGGAAAGAGGTTAAATTATCCTTCAATGGGATTACGCATTGCAGAAGTCAAAATTAAGGTGTTGAAACCGGCCTTACGCTTTTGTGGGTATTTTTTTTTTTCCTTTGAATCTGTACCAATTATGGTGTATTAAGTTTTTTTTTCCTATCTCAAATTTGAGGAAGGTTTTCATGCAGTGAGTTTTTCTTTTCATTTTCATATTATACAGTGTATCTATTGGTAATATATCTATAAAGATTTATATGTTTTTTTTTAGATCTCAAATTTAAAGCATATATGATGTTTCCATGATGCATGCCATGGTGAAGCCTTTAATTTTTTCTTTTTTTGAAATTTTTCCATTTGCATAATATGCAGTAAACTTGGTTTGTTGTCATTGTTAACTTTCTCGTTTAATGTCCATTCCCTCCAAAATTTCATAATAGATATAACTTTATCATTTAATCTAATTGATTTTAAAAAGTAATAAAAAGCTAAAATTAATTACAATGTAATTTTAGTTTAATTACAATCTTGTCCAGTCTGCCGTTAAAGACTATGAGTCTATGATTCAGTTAAATTGAGATAGAGCAAGTACCTGAACCATAATTGTCTCCACCCTTGGGCATGCTTTAACCACCCAATTAATTAACTCAAGAAGACTATTGTCTTCCCATGCTTCTACTCCCAATGACAATTTCTTGACTGCAGGAAGCTCAGGGAATGAAAGAAGCTGCATATTTTGCTGGAAAAAAATAGAAGCATTGTCAAGAAAAAAAGTTATGAGAAATTAAGGAGATGAAACATTTTTCATTGCAAAGTTAAACTAATTAACCTGTGGACGGCTGATGTTCAATTCAAGAACTTGAACCGATGGAATACAAGAAGATGATATCAGTTGTAAAACATTGTTTTCTATTCCTGAATATGCTTCGCCAAGGGTAATCTTTTTAAGCCTCGGAACATTATTGAGTTCTATGTCAGTTGCTGAACCCAAGTAATGGAACCAAGCAAGGTTTGAATTACATATGTATATGGATTCAACTCCAGAACAGTTTAATATCTCAAGGCTGGTTAGATTGTGTGTTGGTCCAGTGATCTTAACATTCACCAAATGTCCAGAGTTACAAATATGGAGATGTTCCAGTACTGGACAGCTTGTCAGAATTTTCCCCAAGGCTTCATCATTGATGTTAACAGACTTCAAGGTAAGAACTGTGAGAAACTTTATCTCCATCGCCTTAGAAGGCATTCGGGGAACATTCAAAGATTGCCTCTTAAAAAAAGCACCTGATTTTCTATCCAGGATTTTGTTGGGAAAAACAAAGTTCCTCGCAGGATCTCTAAAAAAAGGATCATCGTTCTCCATCAAATCCAACTCTAGGTTTCACACATTTTTTGATATTGCGAACTCCATCCATTTAGTAAGAGCACCTTTAGAACTCCTATCTAGATCAAAACAAATTTTAAACTCTTCAAGCATTGAGTTCCTGTGATGACGGATTACACGGTTAACCCGGTTAATGTACTTGTTTCTCTCTGGAACTCGCATCCTTGGTTGCTCTATTATCATATGCAATCCTCTATTGTCCTCAAAATCTAAACAACCTGTTTGGCACCACAAATATCTCCATCGTCTTGCAAGTATGCTGGTGGCAGCTGACTCCTTGAGAGGCAAATGAGACAGAATAGAAACAAGAACTTCATCGGGCAATCGGCTCAGCAGATCATCGGAATTATAATCGAATTGATCACCCTTAATTTTACACATCATTAGCATATATAAGGAAAAAACAAAAACAAGACATTTCAGTTTATAAAAATTAAAATCCTCATATATATGTGCATCATGCCACAGCTAAGTTTTAGAATTTGCATTCCTTTCCTCATAATCATAATGCATAATAAATGTTA
Source organism: Centrapalus pauciflorus (assembly GCA_020465985.1). NCBI lineage: Eukaryota > Viridiplantae > Streptophyta > Magnoliopsida > Asterales > Asteraceae > Centrapalus > Centrapalus pauciflorus. The sequence goes on along the minus strand of JAANYP010001817.1, from coordinate 95,123 downwards.
CTGATACTTAAAGTCAAATGGAAACCGTAAAAAATTTCAAGATTAAATTGTAGAAGGACATCATCACTTCAAAACATTCTCAAGAGATCACCAATGGTGTTCTTTGCCACTCACATCTTTTTTCCCATCTTTCAAAAGTTAAGCAAAAAGATGAACTATAATACTATTGTTAAGATTAATTAAAGAAACTAGCAATCACTTCCAGGTGTTAATCTTTGATTCCACACCTGCCTCGGTTTGCTGGTCATGTATATATATCGATCAGCTTCATTTTAACGTTCATTTTTGGAAATTCTCATAAACAGAAAATATAACAATTACCAGTACTTATAGATTCCCTAGGGATGCCAGTACGTACAAGTCCCAAATTCAATCATCATATTCCTTGAACAGGAGATCGCACTACTTAACAAGAAATTAAATGATTAAAAACTTAACATCAATCCTATAGAGATGTATAATTTAAGCAAGCTCCATCATCTCATGTTATCACAATTAATCAATGAAATATGCACCAGATTGTCAAATAACCAAGATATATATAATAATTTGACATTTCAATTGTACGGAGCACAAGAGCTAAGTAAATCAATTGAACAATCAGACCCACTCAAAGTAAGGTTTTACATGGAAAACCAAGTGAACGAACTGAAATTACAATGATCAACAAATTAAAATTGAATCAAACAGGTGATCAAAGAACATAAACCAGTTCATATAAGATTTTGTAGAAATCACCATGTTGGGTGCAGGCCGTCTCCTTTTCCCCATTTTTCTTCAGAGAATCGATTGAAAAGATGAAGTGAAGCAAAAAATCGGATTGGAATATATTAGGAATTTTGGTTGTTGCTGACAGTACTTACGTGTGAGCTAGTCACATGTACCAGGTGTCAAAACTTTATAAAGTACTGCTTAATCTCATGCAAATGAAGCGCAAGGTTAATTTCCTTCTATACGTAAATATATACGTACGGGAGTGGATCAAACGAGAACCATTATTAAAACTAAGACGATAATAACCAATAAGAGTTTGACATATGATTATTCCTGTTCATCTCCATTCACTACAAGAAAAAGGGTCAATAGCGGCGACACCTTTAGCAGCGACAAACTCTTTAGCAGCGACATCCAAAATACGCGGACACATGTCGCCGCTAAAGCCTTTAGCAGCGACATACTGTCGCCGCTAATACCCAAAAAAATGGCGCCTGACTTGCCGCCCCCTTTTCTCCCTTTTCCACCTCTCTCTCTTTCACTTTTTCACCTTTCGGCTTCTTCTTCTTCCATATGCGATTTTGGCTTCTTCTCCCTTCCAGGTTACGATTTTTTCATACAATGTTTGTATTTTGAGTATGTTTTAGGTAAATGTATGTAATGTGTGTGTGTATTGGTGTGTTAGGTGTCGTCTCTCTCTCTGCGCCGTCGATCTCCCTCTCGCCGCCGTCGATCTCCCTCTCGCCGCCGTCGATCTCTCATTGCAAGGTATGTATTTAGTATGTATTTAGTGTTAGTGTGTGTATTTGTATGTATTTTGTGTATTAGTGTGTGTATTTGTATGTATTTTGTGTATTAGTGTTTTTACTTTTATGTATTTTTAGTGTTAGTATGTGTAGTTGTTTGTATTTTGTGTATTTAGTATATTATTGTATGTATTTGTGTGTTGGTGTGTGTATTTGTTTTTGGATAAAAGTTTTAGATTGATCAAAATTAGGTTTTTATTTTTATTGAATTGTAAAAATTATTTGTAGGTTTGTTTAAATTATTTTCTTGGATAAAAGTTTTAGATTTATCAAAATTAGGTTTTTTTAGAATTTGTTAAAATATTTTTGGAATTATTGTGTTTTTTTAAGTATTTATAAACGTTTTATATGTATTTAGTATATTATTGTGTGTGTATTTATATGTATTTTGTGTATTAGTTTGTATTTATATGTGTTTTATATATTAGTGTGTGTATTTATGTGTATTTTGTATATGTTTATGGTAAAATAATGTACATTTACTAAAATTATATGATAAAAGTTTATATATGTATTTTTTTAGGTAAAAAGAAAACAATGTACTTGTATTGTGTATATTTGGTGTCTATTTTGTATAATTTTAGTGTCTATTAGTTTATTAATGTGTGTGTGTGATTGTTTTAGGTAAAAAATACGATGGATTTGTTAAACTAGGTGTATGTTTATTTAAATAATTTAAAATTTTGTTAATTTAGTATATTGTTGTTTTTTTTGTATAATTATATTATCGTTATTTATTTTAAGATGCAATTATATGTTTGTAGATTTATTGTGTAATTATTTGTATAAAAGTTTATAATAACATATAATATGAGTTGATGTTTATATTTGTGTGTATTTGTATGTATTAATGTGTAACTATTTTATTAGTGATATGAATTGTTTATTTCTATAAGAAATGAGAATATATACTCTTAAAATAGTGAAATGTGTTAGGTGTGTGTTTGAGCTTATAATACATGCCCGTCCGAAATTGATTTAGTAATTAATTTCGGGTTGTCCCCGTTTTGGGACTGCTTTTTGAATACCTTATCTCATTTAGGATGTGAATGTGTATTACATGATTGTTTGTTTAAGAAAGATTCAGTTGCCATTTTCTCTTTGTTTCTCGGGTATATATATTTTTATATATACTTAAGAGCTAAGGGGAAATGCTGCCGAATTTTTTTTAAACAAGCAATCGAGTAATGTGCATTCACATATGAGGTAAGGTATTCGAAAAGTGGGTTTAGAAGCCTACCCGTGTAAATACTTTATCCATGTTTGATTTTTAAACTCATTTCGAGTTTGCTTTTCGAATCATGAAATTTTAATTCTCGTAGAGTAAACCTTAAACTCTAACTTATGTTTCAGTTGCATAATGTCTATCGATAAAACATGGACTACTATTGAAAACCGTAATTCTCCTGAGTTCCAACAAGGACTCGAATCTTTTGTTGAGAGATCCAAAGCACACGTCGACGATAGAGGTCAAATTAGATGCCCGTGTAGAAAATGTGGGAACAATAAGTTCACAAGAATTTCATTAATGAGAGCTCATATACATATAAATGGTTTCTTTCGATCTTATATTACATGGGTCTATCATGGTGAAAGTAGAATTCCGCCTCCGGTTGTAGATGACGTACCTCCAACTAACGAGATGGCTAGTGTTATCGACGACATTATGGGCGAGTTCAGGGGGAACGATACTAACCACGAAGAACGGAACTCAGATACAGAGGACATGAGTGTCGATGAAGGCTTTCTTAAGTTGTTAGAAGAAGTCAATGCCGAATTATATCCTGGCTGTACTTGGTTTTCTTCTCTCGACTTTTTAGCAAAACTGATGCATGTCAAGGTGAACAACAAATGGACTAATAGTTCGTTTGATCAGCTCCTTGCATTGTTGCAATCTGCATTTCCGAAAGAAAATAGGGTTCCCACAACACATTATGTAGCTAAAAAGAAATTACAAAAGATTGGTTTGGGTTATGAGTCGATACACGTGTGCAAAAACGATTGTTTTCTTTTCTGGAAAGAAGATAAGTCGTTACAGTATTGTCCTGTTTGTAATGAGAGTCGTTGGGTTGATAAAGACACAAAGGGTAAGCTGGTACCTCACAAAGTGTTACGATACTTTCCTTTGACCCCCAGACTACAACGTTTGTACTGTTCAAGATACACGGCAAAAAATATGATTTGGCACAGTACCGGACGATTAGAAGAAGGTATGATGCGTCATCCCGTTGATGGATCTTCATGGAAAGAATTTGACATAAAGTACCCTGACTTTGCGAGAGAACCTCGAAATGTACGTCTAGGACTCGCAGCTGATGGTTTTAATCCATTTGGTAACATGAGTTCGGCTTACAGCACGTGGCCGGTTGTACTCACCACATACAATCTGCCACCATGGCTATGTATGAAAGAGTCATCATTTATGTTGTCTTTGTTGATTCCCGGTCCTAAATCACCCGGAAAAGACATGGATGTTTTTCTTAGGCCGTTGGTGGAAGAGCTTAAACAGTTGTGGTACACAGGCGTACGTACTAAAGATGTAATGACAAACACATCCTTTAACATGAAAGCGGTGTTGTTATGGACAATAAACGATTTTCCAGCTCGTAGTAGTCTATCGGGTTGGAGCGGACAAGGGTACAAAGCATGTCCGACTTGCAATGAAGACACTCCTTCATGTCGTGTAACAAATAAAACAGCATATGTTGGTCATCGCCGATTCTTAGAACCTAATCACCCATGGAGAACGAGTTTGGAGTTCAACGGGCAACACGAGTCAAGAGCCGCTCCGAGGCAGTTTAATAATGATGAAATAGCAGCTCAATTAGATCGTCTTCCGACTCGTACACCGGGAAAACATCCCGACTTTGGAGGTGTTAAGAGAAAACGTGAGGTTTTTGAATTGAACCGGACTAAACGAAGTATATTCTTTGAACTCGAGTATTGGTCTTCTCTTCAGTTGAAGCACAACTTAGATGTCATGCATATTGAGAAGAATGTGTGTGATAGTTTGTTGGGTACTCTTTTGATGAATGATAAGTCTAAAGACACGTCAAAGGCACGAATCGACTTGGAAAAGCTGAACATTCGAAAATCATTATGGTTGCAAAAGAGTGGTAACAAGTTATTTAAACCCCATCCAAAATACTCTTTCACGGATGCTGACCGAAAACAATTTTGTCAATTTATAAAAGGTGTTAAGCTGCCTGATGGGTTTGGATCTAACATGCGCAAAAAAGTGACAGATAATGATACTAACATTGCTGGGTTGAAGTCTCATGGCTGTCACATTCTAATGCAACGTTTGATACCGATTGGAGTTAGAGCTTTTTTTGGCAAAGATATATACACACCAATAGTAGAGCTTTGTACATTTTTTAAGCAAATTTGCTCTAGAACGCTGCTGGTGGAGGATATGAGGAAAGCTAAGGAAGCCATAATTACAATTTTGTGCAAATTAGAAATGATTTACCCTCCTGCATTTTTTGACATTATGGTTCATTTAGTTTTGCATCTACGTGATGAAGCACTTTGCGGAGGCCCGGTATATATGAGATGGATGTATCCGTTTGAAAGGTACATGAAGAAACTAAAGTGTTATGTCAAAAATAAGGCGAGACCTGAAGGTTCTATAGCTGAGGGTTATGTTGCTGAAGAAGCTTTAACATTTTGCTCAATGTACCTTCAAGATGTCCAGACTAAATTCAATCGCCCTGAAAGAAATGAGGATGTTGTCTTTGAAGAAAAAAAGATGTGGGTGTTCGAGTCTAAATGTCGACCGACATGTGCAGCGGAAGTGAAACATCTTGATCTAACAGACAAAAAAAACCTAGAATGGTTTGTTCTTGATAGTTGTGAAGAAGTCAGAGAATATATGAAGTAATCGTCTCATCTTCAACTTTTTATCGTTTGTTTAATACTATATTTTTGTAACAACCTAACATTTGTCAAGCATGTAAACATTTGATTTTGAGATAATAATGTAATTTTATTACATTATTTATGATGTAATATATATTAAGTTTGAAATAATATGACTATTTAAAATTAATTGAATATTTATATTATAAATCATTAATGATGACCAAAATAAAAGAGATGTAAAATACAAATGTTTAGTGGGTTAAACAACAAATATAATTAAATAATATATATAAACCAAAATAATGATCATTTAAGATCATTTAACAAAATTAACTTCTCTCTCTACTCTCTCACTAAGTATACGGCTCTCTCTCAATTTGTCAAAGAAATTCAAGAATTGAGGATTTAATTGAAGAATCAAGATCAAAGGAGTTACAATAAGCATCAAACATCATCAATTAGCAAGAATTTGAGGTAATAACTTCTTAAATTTCGAAATATATATGTATTTGGTACGGTTTTGAGAAAAACCGAAACCAAAGAATTAATTTATGAAATTCTTGGTTGCATGTAAGAAATTTTAGTAGTTTATGGTAAATTCAAGTTGGTAAATGATAAAGAAACAAAGAATTTGGATTGGATCCTTCAAATAATGAAGAAATCAGAAAATTTTGTTAATTATGTGTTCTTGACAAAAATTCGAATATTTGGATGATCTTGATCGAAATATGATGTAATTAAAATGGGAAATTAGTATAAAATCAACCTAATAATAGTAATAGAACATAAAATTAAGTTGCATGTTGATGAAAATGAAATTTAGATAATTATTGATAAAATCCGAATGAAGAACATGAAGAACACCAAGAACAAAATTCTGGGAAAAAATTTTCTAAGTCCTTGAGTCCGAATTCGGTTGGAACCGAATTCGGATGATGGGTCCTGATTTCGGATGATGTCAAATTCGCATTGGGTCAAATTCGGGTCCTATTTCGGATATAACCTTAATTCGGATGTGATGCTAATTTCGGATCTATAATGATCCTAATTTGGTTCCCAAGTCATCCTAATTTCGGACCTTACGTTTCGGATTGGTCCTAATTCGGATTAATTATCTGGTCCGAATTCGGGTGCCCAATTCGGTTGGATCCGAATCCGGGTCCCCAATCCGGATGAATCCGAATTTGGGTGATCCGAAACCCGATTCTATATAATTTGATATATATATTTAGTGAATGTTTGAAGAATTAAAAGAATAAAGATTGATGAACTGAAAGTTATCAGAATCAGATAGAAATAAAGAATTTATGACCAAAAGATGATGACATTAATAGAGATGATGAAAATGACATGATATTATCATGAATGATTTTGAACAGGTTCAGTATATTATCTGAACAAAGACTAAAAGACTTAAAAGCGGGTCAGAGACTTGATTTGACAAAGAAAAAGAATTGACAAGATTACAGATTGACAAAATCCTGAGATAACTCAGGTGGCAGATTCTTATATCTGTTTGACCAAGACCCAAACTGTGAGTTATAGATATTCAAATTGAACATGCAAAGATCCGTTTGAGATATATTGATGCTGTTACATTATTTGACATTCATTTATCAGCTGGATTGAGACCTGTGCACACCATGGATGGGTGTTGCCCAGTGAATCATGATAGTTATTTGCTTATCATTTCATATTGCATTTATTAGCGTTTCAGACTTTGCTTTATGATTCGTTGCTATCATGACTCCTAAGACTTATGCTTACTTCATTGATCAGACTTGATAAGACTTATTCAGCTTGACTAGCCCTTATGGTCTATTGTTCTAGACCCGGCTATTCCACCAGTTCTCACGAACTTGGTAATAACCTCCGATGTTCGGCCATGTTGACCTACTGGTAGCTAGCCCAGTATGTGGCTGATCCCCACGATATAAGCGTGAGTGTGGTTTGAACATCATCCGATCTTCGAGATACTATATCTCAATCATGATGAGGGCTGTAGCGGCAGCCAAGACTTATCACGCTTAGAATTATGACTCCGCTTGACACGCATGTTAATATTGAAAATCTATAAACTCACTAAGCTTTGCTTACAGATGTTGCTTTAAAATTTTACAGGAAGAGCCAAAGGAAAATCACCTGCAGGACCTAGTGCTTAGGTCATCAAGAAATCCAAGTTTTGAAGCTTTCCTAGACCACTTCTCAACAAACTTTCTGGTACTGATTGGAAGACAGCTAATGTGGTGGTTCTGGGTAGACTTGATGTGATGATTGATGTTATGATTAGATTAGATGTTACCCTTTTTATAACTTTAATTTGAAATATGTAATCTGTATCCTAATATGTAATGTACATGTAATTTTATTTTTCCGCAATTTAATTACCCTATCTTAGTATGGTTGATATCGTATTGCATATTATGGGACCTAGACTGGTGAGCACTGCCCCGTAAGGGGTGGTCTTCACAATTTTTCTCATTTACTAATTCTAAATCTTTTTGTCATCAATGTAGTGAATTCAAAGCAAAAAATCCACAAAGTGATTTAAAAACTAAATTTCCTAGCTGGTTCCTTCACAAGGTAATACAACATATATATATATATATATATATATATATATATATATATATATATATATGCTTAATTTTAATATCATATATATCAAACATAATACATAATTTATATATGCTAGGTCTTTGAGATGCAAAAACAAAATTCTCCATTATACCACAAAGAGTTGTCGGCTATTTCATTAGGTGCGCATGTAAATGCCTATAATTATTCCGCTTGCATAGTCAACGGTGTCAGGTTTATGGTACATAGTCGTGACGCACAACGAACAACACAAAACTCTGGGGTTTTAGTGGAGGGAGAAAATGAAGAGAAATATTACGGCCAGCTAGAAGAGATCATCGAGTTGCATTATTCATATAACTGTTCGATTGTTCTATTTCGGTGTAAGTGGTTCGATACACGAAGGGGAGTTATATGCGAAAACAATATCACAAGTATCGACACACAACGCGAATGGAACAAAGATGATCAACTCATATTTGCTACACAGGCCAAACAAGTGTTCTACATCCGAGAACCTTCTCGAGGAGACCAACGCCATAACCATCGGTGGGTTGTTGAAAATATTAATCATCGGAAGATTTGGAATATGCCTATAAACGATGGCCACATTGAAAATGTTGACGATGACTCCACCGAAAATGTCGATGTGATTCATACTAATTGTTCGTCTAATTGTAGACTTGTAATCGACTTTAGCCACTACTTTGAAAGCTTACACTCAACAGGTGAAATTGAAGTTAGTCTGCCAACTGGTACCGTGAATGAAGTGCCTGATGGCGAGACTGATTACAATGAAAGTGATTCTGATTACGAGAGTGAAATGTCTGACGACGAGGCTGATTATATTGAAAATGATCCGGATGAGAATGATTCCGATTGAAACACTTTATGTGTAATAACATTTGACTCATTGTAATATTAAGATTTATATTTTGTTCGTCTAATTAAAATGCACTGTTTATTTTGTTTAGTATTTGTCTATTCTGTATATTTTAAGTTTTCAGGATATGGCATTTATATGGTTCATTGTGCTATACTTGATGGCCGATGTCATGGGACGAGGCCATGACGGTGATGGCCGTGAGGATCCACCACCTCCTGGTGGTCGAGGTCGCGGTGTTCATGAGATGGATGGTAATGTTATTTATTTGTTATATTCATTTAATTATGATTTATCATGCCTAATATTCTTTTAATTGCAATTGCAGTAGTGCCAGTCCGTCGAAGAGGCCGGACAAAAAATTTGAATCTGATGCCCACATGGGAAAGCAATGGGAGACAACCGTTGCCGTTACCGTTTGATGATGCTACAGCTACGACGGTTGGCACTATACATGACCTATTTATACGCGAGGCCGCCGGATACATGTGGCGGGATATCCCTTTGGATAGGGAGTCGTGGAAAAAAGTTTCTCTCGCCGAGAAGCATGCTATGTATGAGCATCTTCGGGTAAATTATTTATTTAAGTGTAAATCTTATCTTTATCTTTTATTACTTTTTACTTGTCTAACATTATTATTATTATTTTTAGCCATATTTTGACTTGCAAGGAGTTATGGAAGATCCTACTCAAAGCAGGTTAAGGGAGGGTTATGAATATATGATGTCGGCTCGTTATAGAGGTCGTAAAACTGAAGCAAATAAATATTTTAAAAAAGTGGGAGGATATGAGGATGTTGAGAGAGCTAGGGCCAATCCCCCTGAGGGTATGACTATGGAAAATTGGCATAGATGCATTGATTTTTTTCACACAGAAAAATATTTGAAGCGTTCTAGTCAAAACAAAATAAATCGTGCTAAACAAGTGGTTAAGAATCATGGAGGGACGAGATCGTATAGTAGCGCTTGTCATAAAAAAGTAAGTTATGACAAACAATATAGATACACACACACACACAGATATATATATTTACATATCTAATCAAATTTTAATGTTAAACAGAGTATAAGTCGTATCCAAGCATTTTATGATGCGCATATCAATAAGAATGGGCTATTTGATGACCCAATGGTCGAGGCGCAATATGTAATTGATTATGCTTAAACTTAAAAATATATTGATGCTTAATGCTTAAAAGTATACTAATCTATTTTATTATCTTTGTAAAATACAGCATGCTTTGATACGTGAGTTCTCGGAACAATACGAACGATCATCCTCGTCGAACAATCCAACCCAAATAGATGAGGTATCACTTTTTGAGAAGATATTAGGTTCCAGACGGGGACACATAAAAGGAGTCGGTCATAAACCTTCCGGAACGGCGACATCAAGCGCATACTTACTCGGGCAGACTTCACGTCCATCACAGGTAAATTATCTGACAAACTTATAATGGTAATGAGTCATATATAGTTGTAACGGGTCTTGATGAGTTAGTATGAGACATGTATACTTATAATTGATGATGATGGGTTGATATTAGTTATATCTACTTCTTACACGCCATGATTAGTATGTATAACTCGGTATTTGCTAAAAGTACTTGTGAACGGGTCTTGATGAGTTAGTATAAGACATATATACTTATAATTGATGATGATAGGTTGGTATTAGTTATATATACTTCTTACATGCCATTATGGTTATGCATAAGTCGGTATTTGTTAAATGTACTTGTAACGGGTCATGATGAGTTAGTATTAGACATATATAGTTGTAATTGATGATGATGGGTTGGTATTAGTTATATCTAGTTCTTACACGCCATGATGATTATGTATAACTTGGTATTTGCTAAAAGTACTTGTAACGGGTCTTGATGAGTTAGTATGAGACATATATACTTATATTTGATGGTGATAGGTTGATATTAGTTATATATACTTCTTACTTGCCATTATGGTTATGTATAAGTCGGTATTTGCTATAAATAGTTGTAACGGGTCTTGATAAGTTATTATGAGACATATATACTTGTAATTGATGATGATGGGTCGGTATTAATTATATCTACTTGCTACACGTCATTATGGTTATGTATAAGTCGGTATTTGCTATAAATAATTGTAACGAGTCTTGATAAGTTAGTATAAGACATATATACTTGTAATTGACGATGATAGGTTGTTTTAGTTATATCTAGTTCTTATACGCCATGATGAGTATGTATAACTCGGTATTTGCTATAAACAGTTGTAACGAGTCTTGATAAGTTAGTATGAGACATATATACTTGTAATTGATGATGATGGGCTGATATTAGTTATATCTAGTTCTTATACACCAATTTCGATGAGAGCTAATGTATATATGTATATATTTTGTAGCCGGAAAATTTCGATGATGTCTATAACAACCCTCAATTTAAAGATGCGATGATGGAACTCTATCGAAAGTTCAGCACTCAAAACGATAACGACGAGCATGATGAAGACAACGACGACAACGAAGATGATGATTAGATTATTAGTGTTTTAGCTAATTATGTAACAAACGTTATTGTAACGTACGTTGTTTGTTTATATATATATATTATTATGAATTTTGTAGTACGTATTGTATATATTTAAATAAAATAGCAGGTTTCAAATATATATAAATATATATTAAATATAGCAGGTTTATTATTAATTACTAAAAAATATTTAAAAAAATATATATATGTATTAGCAGCGACGCTATTAGCAGCGACAACAGGCAATAGCGACGACAGCCTTTAGCAGCGACACAATTAGCAGCGACACTGGACTTTTAGTGTTAAAGCAATAGCAGCGACTTTTTAGCAGCGACATGTCGCCACTAACGGCTTTAGCAGCGACAATCTCAGGCATTAGCAGCGACATTAGTCGCCGCTAAAACCCTATATTCTTGTAGTGATTAATGACATATTGGACATTTTGTAAAATTAAAATTAAATTAAAAAGAAAAATATAATTCTCAGCCAAATAAACCTCAATTTACTTCCATTATCAAATATATCAAATCAATATTCTCTCCTCTCTCTTTCTCTCTCATCCGATCACCCACACACTCTTTTTTTTTTTCTTACCTCCATTAACCTAACTACAAGAAAATTAAGAAAATTTGACGAAGGCTTTTTGCGGCGACTAATGTCGTCGCAAAAACCCCACTAAAAGACAAAAAAAGACTGTTTTTTGACTTAAATTGGTCAATATTCAGAGATGACCTTTTGCGGCGACATTGTCGTCGCAAAAAGGTATTAGATATAAATTTTTTATTTTTTTTTGGCACGAAAATTACATTTTGCGCGGTAGAAAGACCGCGTTTTTTTTCGAGGTATTTGCGACGACATTTTTGGGTATTTGCGGCGACATGTCACCGCGATAGGGCTACAGCGACGACACCCTTGTCGCCGCAGAAGGGTTAGCCGCTTTAACCTACTTACAGCCCCAGCCGTTTTTATTTTTACACTTTCCACCTACCTCTCTCTCCTCCCATTTCTCTCTCGGATCCATATCCGGCCACCTGCAGCTCCGGCGGCCCTCTCGGTTGAAGCTCCGCCGACCATCTTCTTCCATTTCTTCCGGCCACTTCCCGGTCTCCATTTTTCCGGCCACTTCCCGGTCTCCATTTTTTCCGGTCGAAGCTCCGACGACAAGTTGGTTGAAGCTCCAACAACTACTTGGTTATTTCTGAACAAATTTTAAGGTTAGTTTCATTTAACATAAATGCAATTATTTTCACATAAATTTCTTGAAATACTTAAGGTTTGTTTTTTTTTTTTTTCCGGTGGTTGACATTTGTACTTAGTTCCTCGGTCCGGTGAAAACTCCGGTGGGTCGACATTTGAGGTTAGTATTTTTTTAATTTCTGATTTTTACATATTATTTAAGTTATTAAATCATTTTTCAAAGTATTATGTTTTAAATTTGTGTTAAAAATATAGATTTTTTATGATATGAAAATATTATCTTTTAATATGATTTTTAGTAGAAAAAATAAATTTTATATGCATATAGAGTTTTTATGATATGAAAAAAGTGTATTTAATTGCAATATATTTTTTATTGTTTAGAAAGTATGAAAAATTATAATTATATTATGTATGTTAATACGTATTTTTAAAAGTGTGTTTAGTATTATTATTAGTAATTAGTGTTAACTTGTGTTATTCAATATATGTTAGTTAGTGCTATTAAAAAAATATTACTTTTAAAGTAACATTAGATTAATTATAACATATGTTTTTCTTTAAAATGTCATAAAATGAAGATATATATTAGTATATAGATTGATTAGTGTTATTAAAACATATATTAATTTGAATTAAAAGCAAATTAAAACATATATTAATTTGAATTAAAAGCAAATTAAAACATATATTGAGGTATTATCAAATTAGAACACATATTAATATGTATATTAATTAGTGTTAAAAACATATATTCATTTATAGTAAAGTTAACTTAAAACATATATTAAAGTATCATCAAATAGAAACATATATTACTTTAAAGTGACATAAAGTTAATTAGTAAAGTTAACTTAAAACAATGTTGACGTTGTTGATAAATCTGACAGTGATAATTTCGAGTCTGATAATGAGTGAGAAATACGTTATTGTTCCAGTGATGAATCCAATTGTTTTTAAGTTGTAATTTGTGAAGACATTAATTAGTTATAATATGTTTCTTGAGTTGTTTTTTCAATATGTTTATTGAACTGTCAACATACACTAATGTTTGTTTTGTAGGTTATTATACTTCTAATTTTTTTGAAAGATGACGACTGTAGCGACTGGTCATGGTGGTGATTGTGGTGGTGATCCTCCCGGGGGTTCTTGGCAACCACCATCCATGTGTCAAAGTAGTAAGAAATTCTTTAAACATTTTTAGTTTACTTAGTTTAATTACTTGTATTATTCATTTTGGTTCATTTGAATTGTAGGTTCAAAGACTCGTGGAAAAACCACAAATGAAGGTCTAAGAAAATTATGGAAAAAGAATGGGCAACGACCATTGCCCATTAGATTTGATATTAAACAGGGGACGTATCGAGCCCTTGGAGATAATGCTGGCGGTTTCAATAACTTGATCGGGGCTTTTGTCGGTGACATCCCCAAATATTATAATTCGTGGGGTGATGTACCCGATCATCTAAAGGCCCCTCTTTGGCCTGAATTACAGGTTAAATTTGTTTAATATATTTTTGTAAATTTATAAAAATACACACTAACATGATTATCTTTTATAAATTGCAGACATATTTTGACATGGGACCTCATTTGTCAGGTCCACATTCGACGCAAATAGTTGCTGGAATTAATGCACAATGTGCATCGAGATTTAAAGATCGAAAATCTCGTTTTAAAATAAAACATTTTTCCGATCGAGGGGGGTACGAACATCCGGATGAAATTCGAAATTTCCCTCCAGAACAAATGGAAATTGATGAGTGGCACAAGTATTGTGACTACTTTATGCAAGAGGGGACCATGCATCGAGGAGTTGTAAATGCTGCAAATAGAGCGAAACAACTCTATCCAAGTTATCATGGATCCCAAGCATATGTTCAAATACAAGATCGTCGTGTAAGTCACTTTATTACTAAATGATAGTTGATATATATAGTATACTTGCTAATTTGCGATACACTTCTGTGATATATATATATATATATATATATATATATATATATATATATATATATATATATATATATATATATATATATATATATATATATATATATATATATATATATATATATATATATAATATATATATAATATATTATATATATATATATATATATATATATTATATATATATATATATATATATATATATACATATATACATACATATATATATATAGATATATATATATCTATATATATATAGATATATATATATGTATATGTATATATATATATATATGTATGTATATATGTATATATATATATATATATATATATGTATAGAATATGGTTCGAGAGAGTACCACTCGTTATGCAGCGCACCAGAAGGTACCACCTTTAAAAAAACTTTTTTTATAAATTTTTTTTTTCATAAACATGTTTTAATTAACATTGTGAAGACCATATGTAAATTTCACATACATTCACATCTCCTAGTTCCTAAAAAATGATGTGAACACACGCTTACATAATTTTGAAGACATGTGAACGCACATTTATGTGATGCGTGTTTTCATGCACTTAGAGTGTTCGGATTTGCGTGAAATTTACATATGATCTGTATAATGTTAATTAAAACATGTTCATGAATAATAATTTCAAAAAAATTATTTTTAAGGGAGGTACCTTCTGGTGCGCTGCATAATGGGTGGTACTCACTTGAACCTAAATCTATATGTATATATATATATATATATATATATATATATATATATATATATATATATATATATATATATATATATATATATATATATATATATATATATATATATATATATATATATATTCTTGATCATTTGTATAGACTTGATATGCATATACATGGTTAGTAAGTCATTTTATCTTTAAATAATGGTTGTTATATACAATTACATATAGGTGGTATAAAGATTGTAATGTATACACTTGTGTGTGTGTGTCTAGAATATGTTATTGGTAATACATAATGTTAATATAGACACAATACTATATAATTCACGCATTTTATAATATATATTTGATATATATGTTTATATTTACATATACATTCAATGTGTTACAGTACGACCCTACGACGGGTCAATTTCCTAGTCTTATTGACCAATTTGGTGATATGCACCGACGAAATAACGTTTTCGCCAATGACATTGCCGCAAGACAATATGTAAGTAATCATTTTTACTCAAATGCATTAAATTGTATATAAATAGTTATTTTTAGTGTTTATTATGAAATATATATAATATCGAAATTTTTTTGCAATTACACAGCACGAGATGGAGCAGCTTCGGAATAATCAAGTCGGAAGTTCCAACCCGATGACCGAAGAAGAAATATTGTCTCAAGTATTGGGAGAACGACGTGGGCATAGTCGCGGAATTGGTAGAAAATTACCAGGCAGTTTATCGAGTTCAAAGTCTCAATCACAATCAGAAACGTATTCAAAAGCTGAAGTTGATAAATTAGTTGCTCGACAAACTAAAAAGCAACAAAAATTGATGGCTCGACAAGAACTCTTATACAACGCGTTAAGAGCCGCAAATATAGACGTTCCTGGTTATGACGAAGACGAGGACGACGAAGACCAGGAAAACGACGAAGACGAAGATAATTAGTTTATATTATGTAATGTTTTTTAATTGTAAATGTGTATTTGGTAAATATTTTGTAACTCTCGATGTTATGAAATTTATTAGATTTGAGTTTGTTGAAACCATATCAAATTGTAAATTCTGCAAACAGGTTTATATAACCCGATTGGGGGCCAAAAAAACAGCAAAAAGCCGTGCGTTTTTTTGCCACTTTTTGCGACGACATGTTGACCTTTTGCGGCGACATGTCGTCGCTAAAACCCACTTGGAAATTTTTTTTTTACTTTTTGCGACAACATGTCGTCGCAAAACGTGAAGAAGTCGTCGCAAAAAGTTGTCTTTAGCGGCGACAGTGTCGTCGCAAAAAATATTTATTTTAATTTTGTATTAATTTTTGAAATACTTTTGGCGACGACAATATCGTCGCAAAAGACGATGACGTGTCAACAGGTTATGGCAGGAAAATGTCGTCGCAAAAGGTCGAAAATGTCGTCGCAAAAGATATTTAGCGACGAGGCTACGGCGACGACCATTTTGCGACGACATGTCGCCGCAAAAGGTCATCCGTGACGACAATTGAACCTTTGGCGACGACATTTGTCGCCGCAAAATGCTATTTTTCTTGTATAGAATCAAGACGGCCACCCAACATGAAATCGACGGCCACAACCATCTTTCTCCTTTATGCACCCGCCACCACCGTAGAAATTCCGGCCGACCACCACCATGAAGACGACATCGCCATCAATCAATGGCGTAGCCAGGATTTTGATCTATGGTGGGCTTGGAAAAAATTAAAGATGATTACAATAATGTTGTTCACTTAGAAAGTTTAAATTGCACACGACATTCTTTTATATTGACAAAATCATCTAAAATTGATTCTAAACTAAACAATTTTGCAATATCATCCATTTTATTACGCAAGCTAGTTTTCACGATTTTCATGGCTAATGCACGTTCGGTAGTTGCAGTAGACACCGGAAGTATTAACACAAGCCAAATCAATCTATCAACTAAATAATAGTGACTTGCTTTTCCCGTCTCTTCAAGTTTTTGACACAATTCACCAATAGAGGACAATTTTCCTAACACGGGATGATCTTCACGTCAACTTCAAAGTGCTTCAACTGAAACTTCAAAACATCCAATTCTTGCTTTTAAAAATCAAGAAAATAGTATTTTCTTGCAAGCTTGAAAATAGCAGTTCAAAGCAACTCGTTTGATTGGTAAAGATGTGGTGTTGGGACAATCATTTCTTGGGTTGACACAAATGTGATTCTAGAATTATTGTTCCACGAGATACTATTTTACTATTATGTTTCTTTATTTCACAAATTGAATGACTTTGTTTGCTTTGAATCAAATTGTAATCTTTTGTTTTGATTTGAATTAAATTGTAGTACTTTATTTAATATCTTTTGTGTTAAATTATGTAGATAATTTTTTTGTTTGATCAATGAAATATTTAATTATTAGTATTTTTTGGATTTGATTAAGGAAATTTATAAAAAAATTATGATTGCAAATAATAAAATTTATAGAATTCTCTACTGAATTTTTTGTTGTACCAAAGAAGAGACATAATTATTTGTTACATTTCTCTGCAGAATTCTTTGTCCTACCAAACAAATTTATCAATTCTCTTTCTCCAGACTCCCATCATCTGCAATTTCATTCTCTGTTGTCATTTCTCTACAATTCCATTTTCTGTACCAAACGCACCCTAAGAGCACTATTCCAGTTTGTGTGTAAAGTATAAAAACAATTGTGTGAATGATTGACCATTCACTAGTAATTGAATTTTTTGTGAATCATCATATCATCCATAAAATTTTTTTGACTATTCAAATAATTTATTTTTAAAATCTTAATATATAAAGTTATCGTCTTTTTGATGAATAATATGATGATACCTTATATATACATGTCTATGTAACAAAATAAAAACTATATATTTATGAGGTACCGATGAGTTAAACTTTCTTAAACCTTATTCTATGTGTCTGCATGCATATGTATGTCTATGAGTGTGTGTGTGTGTGAGACCGCGAGCTATATATAGAGACCTAGCATCAAAAAAGATTCACCTATAAAAACATAATCTATCCAAGAAAAAAAAACCTTGGGAACTTTCAATGAAGGCACCACAAAGTGATCCAAGAGACGATTAAGAGGATCTTCAAATGCATCATAATCTTGATGTAATTAAGTCATAAAAACAACAAAATTTAAATCTAACTTCAACACCGAAACCTGAAACAGAAACATAACAAAAGCAGAACTGTAAAGTTCACAGTAAAAGATCTTAAACTAATACCAACGACTTCTGATGTAGTTCGATCATTCGTTAATTATAAAACTTTCTAACAAAATGCATAACAAACTACCATTGTAGATCATTTGATTGTTATTAACATTAAAGATAATAATATAAACTAATTATATATGTTCCCATGCATTTTAATTAGTTCATATGAAATTAATTCACATAAAATTTGCTGAAAGGATGAGGTAACTTCAGAGTATGATAAACTCCACACCATGAGGTATTCTGGATACCAAATCGGAATGTGCTGAGGACCTAGCACGCTTTTCCTGCATCTGATAAACTTCTCTAGCAGCAGGAATTTGACATCTAGGATCAATGGTGATTTTCTTTAATGCAGCACCATTGTCAATGAAATATTCAACCAGTTCAAGGTCACTTGTCCTCCCATAATATCCAGCGATCGTCACCATCTCGAGGCGTTGATGGGGATGGTTAACCCCATGCCTTACCTGCCTTTTGCTCCTCCTAGGTGTCATCCAGATCAGCTGCAATGTACATTGTCAAAACAAACATATATGGGTATAAAAACTCCAAACGGAAAATCATTACGTCAGTTAACTGAGACAAATAAGGAAAATCATTACGTCAGTTAACTGAGACAAATAAGGATCAGCTGCAATGTACATTGTTATGCATGCAGCTCAGGCTTCAGTGCTTATGAGACAAACAAGGATTAGTACAGTTTAGTGCTCAACAAAAAACCATACTATCCAATTTTGAATTTTGATACACATGCCACAAAGGAAGACCGAAAGTTGAAATTTTTACTTAGGTGCTTCTTAACCTTTTGAGGAATAAAAAGATCATTTCCTCTCCTCGATCGTAAGAAGCAAAATAATCCCTCGTCATTGCTAGCTTTGTAAATTAGGTTCTACAAAGAGAGTAATATGACAAGCTAGCTAGTCCTGTAATTAAGAAGCATAAGGTTCGAAATAGTAAATATTTTGATCAACATAATTTGTTTAACCATTTTTGGATATATATATATATATATATATATATATATATATATATATATATATATATATATATATATATATATATATATATATATATATATATATATATATATATATATATATATATATGTATATATGCTTTTTTATTGTTTTAGGTTAATCATTCCCTTCGATCACTCACATTGGACAGGACTAGGTTAATCATTCCCTTCGATCACTCACATTGGACGGGACACACTTTCTTAAGGTTAATGGATCTTTTCCATATGGGAAGTAATTTTAAAGCTAACAGGTTGATCCAGTTTTCCCATAAAAGAACCACTAAATAACAAACTTATTTGCCAAATTTTAGGAGCATTCCATGATCAACAACATTAAAAAAATATTGTTGGTAATTTCCGGTGTAAGCAGCATCAGCAAGTCAGCAACAAAACATTATTTGGATTCTGTAATTTTCTTATCCAGTCTGGCATCAAAGACTATGATGCAGTTAAATACATTCCATGATTCTGAGATAGATCAAGTACCTTAATCTTAAGTTTCTCTATCCTCGGGCATGCTCTAACCAACCTAGTTAACTCCATAAGACTATCGTCTTCCCATGCCCCTACTCCCAAGTACAATCGCTTGACTGCAGGCAGCTCAGGGAAAGAAAGAAATTGCATATTTTCCTGGAAATAAAATGAAAGCATGGTAAGGAAATAGACAGTGATTAGAGAGGAAATAAGACGTACTTCTTTGGAAAAACTAACCTGTGGACGGCTGATTTTCAATTCCAGAATTTCAAGATGAGGAATACAAGAAGATATCTGTTGGAAAACATTGTTTTCTATTCCTGAGTATCCCTCATCAATAAAAATTCTTTTAAGCCTTGGAACATTATTGAGCTTTATATCAATTGCAGAACCCAAGTAATGGAACGAAACAAGGTTTGAATCACATATATCAATTGATTCAACTCCAGAACAGAATAGTATCTCAAGGTTTTTAAAATTAAGTGATGATCCACTGATCTTGACGTTCACCAAATGGCCTGAGTTATATATATAGAGATGTTCCAGTACTGGACAGACTGTCAGAATTTTCCCTATGGCTTCATCGTTTATGTTTACACACCTCAAGGTAAGACTTCTAAGAAACTTTATCTCCATCGCCTTAGAAGGCAAGAACGGAACATTCAAAGAGTGCCTCTTGAACAAAGCCCCAGATTTTCTATTCAGGATTTTGTTTGGGAAAACAAAGTTCCTCGCAGGCTCAAAACTAGTGTCTTCGTTCCCCGTCAAGTCCAACTCTAGATGTCGCACATTTTTTGATATTGCAAACTCTATCCATTTAGTAAGAGCACCCTTGGAACTCTTATCTAAATCAAAACAAATTATA
The DNA here is from genome assembly GCA_020465985.1 of Centrapalus pauciflorus. Classification (NCBI taxonomy): domain Eukaryota; kingdom Viridiplantae; phylum Streptophyta; class Magnoliopsida; order Asterales; family Asteraceae; genus Centrapalus; species Centrapalus pauciflorus. The sequence goes on along the minus strand of JAANYP010001817.1, from coordinate 74,311 downwards.
AACTCTTCAAGGATTGAGCTCCTGTGATGACGCAATACACAGTTAACCCAGTTAATGTACTTGTTCCTTTCTGCAACTCGCATCTTGGGTTGCTCTACCATCTTATCCAGTCGGTTATTGTCCTCAAAGTCTAAATGACCTGTTTGGCACCACAAATACTTCCATCGTCTTGCAAGCGTACTGGTGACAGCTGCATCCTTAAGAGGCAAATAGGACAGAATAGAAACAAGTACTTCATCCGGCAATTTGCTCAGTAGATCATCAGAATTGTAATCATGTTGATCGCCCTTAATGATTTCACACCATTAGCATAAGGATAAACAAAAACAAGAACTTTTCAGCTTACATTTCATATAATCAATCCTCACACACACAAATCGACACAGAAAACCTCTTTATAGTCATTGCATCAGGTGATGCATCACGCAGGAATCATGATGCATCACGCGCGATGATGCATCAAGCGCAATGCATCACGCGGGAATTTTGAGGCATTTGTGGTTCTCCTTTGGTTTGCCGATTCATTATGGTTCTCACTTGAACCCCCAATCCATATGTGTGTGTGTGTGTGCGTGCACGCGTGTGCATCATGCCACAGTCAATTTTCGCGTTTGAATTCCTTAAGCCATTAACACGAAAAGATCATGGACTGAAAGAACCATTTATAGACGACAAATATCAAACCAACACAATTAACTAAGAAAAATAAGAATTTGACCAAGCAAACTAGCTATACACAGATTCAAATCATAAAATGCTATTGATGGCTTGAAAAATCATACCGTTTAACATGCTTCAACCATCGCGCAAAAGTAAAAAAGGCAACCATTATACAGAATTGCTTATACTTAAGGTCAGATGGAAACCATTAAAAGTTTCCATACTATATGGTCCAGAAAAAATCAGTTCATAACATTTACAACAAACCAACTTGTATGTTCTTTGCCACTCAAATCCTTTTCCCAGCTTTCACAAGAAAATTGAGCAAAAGATGAACTACCATAGTTAAAAAAAAATAAAAAGAAACAAGCAATGCTATAGCCTAAAAACGGAAGGGAAGGATTGGCATGCAGTCGATCTTTGGTTGTTGTTGAGGGCCGTATCATACTAATTAAGAAAAAAGTAAATGATCGTACATAAAAACCTAGCAATCCTTTAGATATATAATTTATAAACCAAGCTCATCTCATGGATCTCACAATTAATCAATAAAATGTGCAACAGATTGTCAAATTAACCAAGATCGACATGCATATATAGTAATTCAACTATACGGAACACGTTCAAGAGCTAACTAATTAAATCAATTGAACAAATACATAGAATCATGGATAATCAAGTGAATGAATGAAAAACAATCAACAAGAATTGGATCAAACAGACGAAGAATTAGTTCATAAGATTTTGTAGAAATCACCATGTTGGGTGCAGGCCTTCTCCTTTTCCCCATTTTAATTTGCTTCAGAGAAAGAACTGAAATGATGCAACAATCTGATTGGAATAAATTGGGAATTTAGGTTGTCGATGACGACAGTACGTGTAAGCTAGTCACATGTACCAGGTGTCAGAGCTTAAAAAAGTACTTCTAAATCTCATGCAAATCAAGCGGAAGGCCTTTCTATCTATATATTCTCATGTATGTCAGATCCAGGATATGATGGCCTTTTATTTCACATTGGGCCTTGCGCCCCAATCTGGTTTTTGTTTTTATTTTGGTTCTGGATGCAGTCATTGCTTCAAAAAGTTCTTCTATCAAATAATTAAGTATTTTGTGTGTGTGTGTTTTTTTGTAAAACAATATTAATGATTTGTGTAAATGATTCAAACGCTTTGTTGACATAATCCTTGAATGTATTTTACTTCGGGCTACTCGGGCGTCGATCAAGTACGTGGATTTGTCCATCGTTTACGAATCAATTAAGTATCTTCTATTGGTTCATTATCATCCTCGATGCGTCCATCATCAATCATTATATTCGTTGTTCATGTGCATCAATGGTGGCGGTGGTTTAGTGGTTGCGGTGGCCGGTAGTGGCTAAAACCGAAAGAGAGAGAGAGGGAGAACGGAGTGCCAAGAAAGGGAAAAGATGGGGAAAAAAAGGAGGAGTATGTTTATGAGAGTAGTTAATGTGGATTTTAATTCCATATTTAACTCATAAATATCTATAACTATCTTTAATTTTAATTTTATTACCATATATTTAGTCTTCCCTAAATTAATGCCCTTAGTGCACCATTAATCTACCATCCGATGCATAAAAGTTCATTGAGTTTCGTTGGTGCATAAAAGTTATTAATTGAACCCCTATATATATATATATATAAACTCTTATATTTATAAGTAACATTTTCTTCTAATTTTTGTAAAAAGGGTGTTTTTGAGTCTAACTTTTTAGTGGCTTGACATATATATATATATATATATATATATATATATATATATATATATATATAATGGAAAAACACTATGCACCTGAAAACTATGGAAACCTACGCAAACCGTTCGATTTGGTGCATTTCATGAAAAACGCGGTGGCATGATCGTAAATAAGGTGATGCATCACGCGGGATTTTGATGCATCACGCGGGAAACTTGATGCATCACGCGGGATTTTGATGCATCACGCGGGGAATTTGATGCATTTGTGGCGGTGCAGTGCGGTTTTCACAGGTTTTTCGGTGCACGGTGGTTTTCCATTGAACCACCCTCTCTCTCTCTCTCTCTCTCTCTCTCTCTCTATATATATATATATATATATATATATATATATATATATATATATATATATATATATATATATATATATATATATAACCCATCAATGGATTGGAACATCTTTCCCCACACATCTACAAAACAAGTAAACGACTATAATTTACTTTCCACTTATAAGTTAGCGATCGGACTGGGAAAGGACTCCCAAAGTCAGCTTGCAATCCTGAAAAAGCTCTTTACCACCAAATAGACCAATCGCTGAATTCGATCTTGTTCACCATCTCAAAGCAAAGACATTGATCTGAATCATATGTGTATGTCACTGTTTGCATAGAAATGATTATTTGAGAAGCTAAAAACTCTATAGAAGTAAATAAGTAAAATGTCATATACTAATATATTTACCGGTATTTACGATTTGTTTTATTTATTTAATGAATATTTAGTCTAGATTTTTTTCATTAAAATTAATAATCATTATTTCAATTCGAATTGTTAGGCAAAATCTTTTTTTTTATTATTAAAAACCATCAAACGACTGTTGATACGTTATTTCAGCATTTTATCATTCGGAAAATAAAAAATATGCGTCTATAAATACACTAAAAAAATATTTGTATATAAATTCACTGAAAAATATTTGTGATGCATATTTTAATTTTGTTAATAATATTGAACCCATAAACATATTTATATATGCATATTTTTTTATCATATTAACACTTTTATAGAATATATTCACACACAAACATGTACATTTGCTTCATATGCACAAAATATGCTAATTTTTATTAATCCAACAAAACCTCAACTACCATTATTTGTATGCAAACAAATTACTTATTTACTTTTACAAAATTTTTAAATTTCTCAAATGATAATCGTGTGTATATATAGACTCACACACACATTAATTTAAACATATATTCTCATCATTAATTAACTGAAGATATAATTAACATGTTTTCATATATAAGCTTTTACCTTTTGTTTTATAGCTCCACCACCATTCTACTGGAAGATCTGAGAGATATTACTTGCTTCAATATCGAGAAACAATCCAGATTCTTTCTTTGACAGATATTTTTCTAAGAAAACCATAAAACATATCTTTTTGTGTACACTGACACGATATTTCCAAATGCTTTATGATAGCTATTTAAACACCACCATTAATTGACAACAAAGCTGCTAAGTGATCAGATGATGAAAAAGGAGAGGGTCTAAGGCTTCGTTGGATTTGATTCGTAATCCTCAATCTTTTAGCTAATTCTTCCTTGTGCACCATGAGTGAAGCCCTTTATTAATTAGTTGTATTTTTCCAGTTTCTTGCTGGTCTAATTCTCCTTCAATACAATTTTAGCCTTTGTTTTGCTGTTCAACAATCATGCTGGTGGATTGGTTATTGCTAATCATTATAAATTATAACAGTATATACCTTGAGTTGCTCAGTAAATGGTGGTGGTAGACTGGCAGTTCAAGACAAAAGATAAATTAATCTTCATGGAAGGAAGTCATTTGTGCTATATATATCACTTCCATAATCGGGGATGCAGTCTGACCTTAATTAAGCAGAATCGAATTGAAGAGGTGGAAATATGATCTGGCATAATTAAAAGTGAAAGGAACGTTCATCTTCTTGCCGGCCGTTCTATAGGTCTTTTCAGCACACCTGTTTTCCATGCTATTTGCTTTGGAAATTTCCCCTAAATATCTGCTCAATCAGACAGGAATTCGCTCCTATAATGGTTGGTCTTAGATTTTATCAAGCCCTTGTCTTTTGTGGATAACACTGATCTCTGGGTTTGATCCATGGTGTCAACAGGAAGATCGATCTCTATCTAATCTATACTAGACTTGTGTGTGAAAATTATCTGATTGAATCAGGCACCCACTAGGTGGAATAAATAGGCTTGTTCCAATCAAAAACAGCAATCTTATCATAGAGTCCATAGGATGATTGTCTTCCTGAAAGGGTCAGGCTTGATCTGGGAGGAGTGGATCTTCACTCGACTCGGTGTGCAGTTTCTGAAGATGCCATTGATCAGTCCTTGCCTGGATCACATATTAGTCAACTGCTCAGTTCCAAAAAAAAATGTGGATCGGTATTAATGCAAACTGCAAACTGGTGGAACATTGGTCACTCTATCTTCTTTATCCTGATTAATTGACAAAAGTGTTGCTTCAATGCATGCAGTTAGATCCAAACTGCTGTCTGGGTGCTCTAAAAATTTGAAACGTCGTCACCTTCAAAAACAGACAAGCCTTGAGTAGTACCATATATTTTTAATGATGTTAAGGTGTTATCTTTTCTATGGATTAACAATAGGAGCTGTATCTTTTTTTTAACAGGCTTGATTTCTAATCCTGATCTAGCATGTAATCCAATGACTTAACTGGAATGGGTGTCCATTTTCTAGCTTCTGGCTAATATATATATACTTTCGTTTGCTGCTCGGAAAAACAATGACCAGAATAGGAAATATGTTGTATGACATAAGTAGGGCGTTCTAAGGATCAAATATAATTACTGTAAGTCAGGTCTGCTTTCCCTTGTTATTGTTAGATTGGACTCAATACCAGATAAAGGTGCATTGTGCCACATAGTACATTTGGCAATTGTCATTTCCATTTCTATTTTTTAGGTACTGTAATTTCCTAATTTAATGCCAATGAGGAATGGATTAATATTACCAATAAAGTAACTAGTAACTAGTAGCAAGCAAATCTGCAGCTTCATTAAGAATATACAAATTCTATAACCAAAATTAATACATATATCATTGATTAATGTTCAATCGATGACAACTATAATGCTCTTATCCCAACTAGCATCAAAGACAAAGAATCAACTAAACATTTAATTTCCATATCATTTGGACTGACGTATTCCAAATCCTATATCGTCCGGACACAAAAGAGAATCAGGAACACCTTAGAGTCACAAGCAGGGGATCAGGTTAGAAAAAATAATATGAAAGATTCGGTTTCTTTGAAGGTTTAACAGACAATCGTGGGAAATGCAATTGGATTTAAAATTGCAAATAAAGGAGATAATTGAAAAGTCATTGAAGGATTAGGACGTTATTAGACTTTTTGGGATTGAGTACAAGAAACAATCTTAAAGGAGAATAATGTGATATATTTCCAATCATTATGGGGTTCTGATAATTGTCGCTTCGATGGAAGAAGTGTTATTTGCATATCAGGTGGGATCATATGTGTATGGAAGGGGTTGCTTCATGACGATTTCTAGTGACCAGAAGGTGTTCCAGTCAAATGCATCCTGCAGCCTGGAACTACTATTTCAGATAGGCAGTGGTAGGACCAGCGGGGGTGGAAAGTGGGGAGGGATTTGGTGGAAGGTTTTGACATTACTAACAGAAAATGAAGGATCTTTGTCGTTTTAGATGGGAGTTCAGGAGGACGTTGTTCTGTTTTGGATGATGAGGATATCATGCAGAGGATGATGGTTTGGGTGCAGATTGGTTTCGTGATGTTATTGGTCGGGTGATGATAAAAATGCCTTCAACTTACTTATTTATCCTTGTTAGAGATGTAGTTATGGTGTTCTGTTCCGCTTGCTGTTTATCTAGACGTTGGAGTTTTGTATGACATTTTTCTTTGGGATATACTTGAGCTTGTTTCGGAGTCTAGTTCTGTACTTTTTGGTTTATAAGATGCATATTCTAGTTTGTGTTCTTAGTTTTGGGCTTTTGGTGTTGGAAATGAGAATGTGTTTAAATGTGTATGTCTTTTCATTTTTTCACTTACCTTTTATCACATTTTAGAAATAAGATTGGGGTGCCAAGATTAAAAACAAAAGTCAAAAACATTAAAGATGAGTTTTCAAGTTTACTTGTAGTTTTGAAAACTAAAAACTGAGACATGAAACACTTGTTTTCGATGAAAATTTTTGCGGAAAGTAGGTAAACTAACAGTTTCTCACTAGTTTTTACTACAATAAAAATTTTATTTGCCCATTCAAAAACAATGAAATCCTTAATAACAGATATATCATATAGTCAAATCGCAGTCCAAAGGAAGTGAACTCAGGGAGAATATCATCATATATCCTGTGATCCTAACATCAATATCATTTGCTTAAGTTAACATAGCTCAGGAAAAAGAAAATACTGCATATTTTCCTGGAAAAAGGACTGAACGTACGGTTAAAATTTAAATAAAACAATCAAAAGGGGAAATGGAAAACAAAGGTTTGAAAGGCATACCAAACAACCTCTGGCTCTGGAGTATAGATGTCAAATTTAAGAACAAGAAGGAAATCAATGCAATCTGAAATCTTACCAAACTGGTTCACCCTAGAACGTACTTTAACGACAGAAGATTTAAATCACTTTTATCAATATACTGATCGAAGTAGTGAAGTCCAAGACGGAATATTATCTCAAGGTTTTTAAGCACGTACAAGGGACTGTCCACTGATCTTGACATTAATTCACCATGTGGGCTGGGCTGTTTTATTTTTAACTACATCATCATAATAACATGCACCAACAAACTAGTGAGGAGTTATATATGTCCAATACAAGGGCTTCAAAGACAACATTTATAAGTAAAGCAATAGAAGTAACATACTTAGTGTACACCTAGCTAGTCCTATAAATTACCAATACGCTTTTGCATAACTCTCCCGATTTATGTAACTCCAGATATGATCAACCAACTTAAGTTGTTTTAATTATAGCATCAAAATTAACATAACTTCTTCAAACCACTCCATTATAAATGGATAACTTTTCAAGAACTAGCTGAACAATTTGTTAGAATGTTATCAAAGCTAGGCTTCAATTTTAAATTAACATGAGGGAGATCATTATCATCATTACACAACGAAAAAAAATTGGCATGCATGACTTATAATATACCAAACCAAGGATTAAAGGCATACAGTGGAAATAATCGTGGATAGTTTATCATTCGGATGTTTAATATAATCAGAAGAATAACGTAAGTTACGTAACACATTGTGGTTTAGCATAAAATTAACAACCAAAGTAGTACGATATAACATGTTGCCATATTCTAATTAACACACTACAGATCTAGCATTTAATCAAACAATAACACTCTTTCAACCTTAAATGGTAAAAGGTTTGCTTGGCCTGTTTTAACAATTGCGTGTAGTACGTAGATAGAAGCGGGACACATACCATGTAAATGCATGTGATTCTGTCATCATTCAATTCTACAAACACCGAAGCTCAGATCGAACAAAAATGACTTGATTTTCCAATACCAAATGCTAAATCACTTGAACAAGCATACCCACAAAAAAGATGGTTATAAATCTCTACAGATCGATGCGTGCTTAAGGTTAAATGTAATGGCTTCATAGGGTTTTCAAGAAATCACCTTGTGTTTGTGCCACGTGATCGACTTGTTTGACAAGAAAATTTTATGGGATAGATCAAGTCGAGTGCAAAGAAGCCAAGAAGGTGTAGAACGTGTCTGTCCATATTCTGTAGATTTCTTCTAAGTTGGTCTGGTCGGGTCATATTTGTTTTTCACAGTTGATCTAGGACCTGGCCCAACTACTTTCCGCTTATTTATGCCGCCCCATCCTAAGCCCATCAACTGACAAGCTGCCCCTTGGACACCGGATTTTTAGTCTGATCCGGATTAAATCCGTTCTTGTTTTCTGCCTTTGAATAAACCATTATTTTCAAATCTGGTTCGGATTTGATCTGGTTTTTGGTCCAAGCTTTCGTATCCAGGCAAACCGGATTCGGTTAAACTACAACTGGCTTTTTTATCTGATTTTTTTAAAAATTTTACTTTCTGTTAATTGAAGTTACAATAATTTAATTATTTTTATATTATATTTGATTATACATTTAAAAAAAAAAGGTTGCAATTTTTAAATTTAATGAATATTGTAAATCAGCAAGATATGTATACAATGTAATCACCACATTTAATAATAATAATATTTATTAACATAAACTATGAAGGGTTCAATATGTAGGGTTTAATTAAATTCAATATCAAAAGATACAGAAGAGTAATGTATACAATATTAATTTTTAAAAAAAAAGTTTTTTTGGATTTAATCAATAAACCATAAAAATTTACTGGTTTAAATTAATATTAACCCTGTATATATTTTTGGTCTTACTTCCTTATTTTTAAATAGTTTTTTTATCCTAATCATTCAATTTTTTAAATCCATTGTACATTTCTACCTCATTTAAATGATAATGTGTCATTCTTTTTTACTGACATGGCTTATACATAGCATTTAAAGAATGTTATAATTTAGATTTCTTAATGTTTTAAGGTTTTTAATATATTCATAATTTGTTTATTTGTTAAAAATCTAAAGTATCATTAAGTTTTTAGTTAATAAAGATTATTTAACTTAAGAATGTTCATCATATATTTCATTGAATGTTCATCATCTGTTCAATATGTTCTTCGATCAGCACCGGCCACCACCTCCGGCCACTACCAACAACCGGCCACCACCATTGAATTCAAACAATAAAAAAGGAAACAAAACGAAGAATTACATGATTCAAACAAAATCCAGATTAATAACCTACTTAAAAAATCATGTTCGAGATATCATACAAAACTAGGTTTGAAGCCATCTTCTAAACTCCATTTGGAATCCCTTACAAAACTAGGTCTGAAACCATCTTCGAAACTCCATGGAATCCCTTACAAAACAAAGAACCCTAACTTGATTTTGAACCAGGTCTATAACACTACTATTACCAAAAAAACAACACACTTCCATCAATGATCACCGAGACCTTTACAAACACCAGCATAACAAAGGGAGACAAAAATAGGGTATCTGAAATCCAGTACAAACACTAGCATAAAAGACGAAGACAGTCCAACAAAATTGAAAGCCCCTTGAAAACACTAAGGTGTCGTTTTGGATATTAGGAATTTCATAAGTAGGGGTGTAATTGAGCCGAGCATAGACTCGAGCTCAACTTGATAAACCACTTGATACTATCGACCTTGGCTCAACTCTACTTGATTAAATTCGGGATAAAAGAAATCGAAATATAAATACAAAATATTCAATCTAATTTTATCCCAACAACAAGCAAGAAGTGTAAAAATATAAGAATGTAATTTTAAGTTTAGAATTATATAGTGTGATTTATGTAATGGTGATAAAAATATAATATTACAAAGTTGAATGGTAAAAATATAAACATGTAAACTTATGTTCAATTAGGCTACTTTAATACTCGAGCTCGACTCGATTTCTACTCGAGCTCGGCTCGATTCGATTTTGAGTTTTTTACGAGTTAAAGTTGTCTCGTCTCTTTTTCATCCCTAATCGCAAGCCTTCATATGTTGTTTTTCACTACGGAGAAAGAGACGAGATTGAGTCGGAGACTGACCGGTGGTTTTTGGTTCCTTTAAAGAAGAGAGAGTGAGATTCTAGATAGAAGAGATAAAGAGAGAGGGAGTCTTTCTAAATTTTACAATTTTGATTCTTATAAAAAGAATTTACACATTAATGTAAAATGACACAACAAGTAATTAAACCGCTTGAAATATCAATAAAATTAAATTTCCGCTAAAGGTACCCTTTAAGAAGGTGTTTGGATCTGTGTTTGAAATATTGTTGTAGCGTTTTGGAAACTAATAATCATTGAAAGCATAATTAATATTGGTAACTTTAAGATTTTATAACGTATTTGTTTATATATCAAATAAAACCATTGAAAGCATAATTAATATTTTTTTTAAATAATGCTAATGTGGTATAAAAAAGTTAGATTATCAATTGTATCACATTTTAGTTATGGTGACATTACTATTTATGACACTTTTGATTGATCGATATTCCAATTGCCATCTACCGCGTAATGAAGATTGAAGCCCTTATAATGGTAGCGTTGTCTTTTTGGCTTTTAATAATTCAACTTCTATGTTTACTTTATTGGAAGTCAATGCATGTGTTTTGAAAGTTTATTGAGTGGTCAATACTCTACTCAATATTGTTATTTAAAGCTATTTTAACAAGCTTTCCTTTTCTTATGTCAATGTTTTCTTTTCTTTTTTTTCTCTCCCAAACTATATACAATATGCATTTGAATCAATCCAATCAAAGTATAATGTTTAACAACTAAATTGGAAAATCAAAGAAAGATCAAGCTCGTATAAATTTTAGCTTTAAATTGAATTAGAGTTTTTGTATCATGTTGAGTATGTTTGGTAATGCTCCTTTTGTTTGCATTAAACTCTCTTAAACATGTTTAAAATATGAATTTTAGATCTAAACTTACTTTACACTGTTTGTTTGCATTTAGAATTAAAAAGTTTATACATTTAAAACTTCATCTTAATTTCAGAGTTAGAGAGTAGTTTGAAGTCAATTTAAAAGTATATTAATTTCATATCTTGAGGTCACACATCTTAATTTCAAACTTCATATATTTAATCTCTTAAAAAACAAATAACACTCAAAACTAATTGTATCTTATAAGATTAAATAACATAAAAGAGCACTGTTATTAATTAGGATAGTTGTTTATAATTATTGAAAGGTTAAAAAAGTAACTTTGATTAAAGGAAAAACCAAACTCCTCTTGAAAACTAACTTTAAGTATCTTCTCATGATCACATTTACCTTATCTAGAAGTATTTTTAGAATATGATACTTTTCTATGTAGAATTTAGTTAGTTATCTAAAATATAAAATCAATCTTAATGACCTATTTTTATACATATCCTCTACTAGCTTATTTCCTTGTCCTCATTTTACAGCACAAAACCTTCATCTTTCGGTTTTTGAAAATCGAGAGTCCAGACCGGTCCAAAATTCAAACGGTTTGCTTTTTCGGTTTCGGTTGGATTTTGGTTTTTCTGCACACCCCTATTTCCTTGTCCTCATTTTACAGCACAAAACCTCCATCTTCTTGTTCAACGAAATAGAAACAAGAATCAGCCCAGATCATCGATCCGGAGCAAGTTTATGATTTTTTTTTTTTTGAATTGCTAAGAGAATTTTTATAAATCAAAGCTAGCTATTGATGAGCTAAATTACACCACAACCAAGTTTAAGGGCATTCGGCCACATCAAGGGGTTTGAGAAATGAGTTGGTGTAACAAGTAAAAACCTCTTTGAAAATACAATAGTAAGAGAGAGGAGAAAGATAGACACAAATGTTCAAACTCCATGTCAAATTACTTCTAAAATTTAAACATTATCATTAAAGGGTTTGCCAAATAGGAGCCATATTTGCAAAAATAAAAACCAACTCTTTGCCACATCATCCAAACCCTTGCAAAAAAAAAAAAAAAAAAAAAAAAAAAAAAAACCATCTCATCATGCCAAATAGGAGCCATATATATGTCCCATGGGGGCTTGAGCTTCGCAAGTCTACGTACAAGAGCACTAAATAAATGGGAAATATCTGCATATATAGGGTATGTTTAACAATGAGCTTTTGAGTGTTTCAAATTTTGATTTTTGAAAGCTCAAGACCAAAAGCTCCATCTTAAACTTTTGATTTGAAAATAAAAGCTCTCAAAAGCTCTTTTATGATAAGCTACTTGAAGTAACTTTCAAAAGGAACTTGAGCTTTTGACCAAACAAAATTACATTTTTACCATCTTAATAATTATAAATTACAACTTTTAATTAATTAATGTCATTTTATGTCACAATTAATACTAAAATTTATAAAAATTAAAAATCTCTAACTCTTTAAAAAAATTACAGCTCCTAAAACCTCCGCTACAACTAGTTGTGCCAAACATACCACGGTAGCTTGTAGTAGAAGCAAAAATTTCCCCACATACATACAATTTAACAATTATGTATGTACCGGGATAACATTCCACTGGGATGCTACTAGAAGTTTCAATATTGGATCATTCAATTCCTTGAGAAAGAAAACTCATAACCCATTAACAAGGAATTGTCACACATAAAAAAGTTTTAGTACGTTCTACAGAAAATTGGCTGAAAATGATCATGAGTTAACCATTTAGAGAATAATTAACTCCACACCAGGAGGTATTCTGGATGGCAAATCAGAATGTGCTGAGGACTTGGCTTGCTTCTCCTGCATCAGAATTTCACTAGCAATCAGTGGCGGACCCAGCCACCAAGGGGATTCGTTGCACAAATTTTCGTCGCGTTCACGGTTCAAAAATTAAAATGATTAGTTTTGTCGGATCGGGTCAACACGTGGATATTTATAATTTAAATTTAAACATATAATCTTAGAATAATAAATAAAATAATGGATAATACATAAAAATACAATTTATTATGAACAATAAGCTATTAAGTTAAGAATTTACACACAGTTGCTCTCTTTGACTTTTTCATATTTTAGAATCGATCAATAGAAATTTCATTTGTCACCATCAAAAATATTTCATGTTTAACCACACAAATCAGAACACCCTTCAAAAATATATGCCCTTTCGCTTCTTACTTCTTCTGTGTTTTTTTTTTAAAGTGAGTTAAGACTAGAAGACTAGAAGAGTTAAAGAATTGGACTTAAAAATTAAAATTATTAGTGAGTTTGAAAATTGGGTTAAAAATAGTATTGGGTTTAAAAAGGACATTGGGTTAATGGGTTTAGAATTTAGTATTGGGTTTATTGAGTTTTAGTTTTAAGAAATATTATTGAATAATATTGATTTATTGAATTAATTACTTATTTGGTTATTTAGGTAATCAACTTGTTTTTTGAGGTATCAAAATTTTTTAAATAAAGTTGCACACATGATTTTTTAATACTATATGTTGCACATATAAAAATTCGTCGGTTGCACATATAAAATTTTTAACAATTTTCCACTATGAAACGAATTTATTTGGGAGGGGACCCGTTGCACGGGCTACCCCCTCTTTCCATGTAAGTCCGCCTATGCTAGCAATGGGGCCTTGGCACAAAGCCTGATAAGTAGGATCAATCACCATCCTCTTCAATGCAATACCATTCTCAATGAAATATTCAACTAGTTCTAGGTCACTTGTCCGCCCAAAATATCCACCCAACGCCACCATCTCGAGGTGTGGATGGGGATGCTTAACCGCATGCCTTACTTCCCTTCTTATAATCATAGGTGTCATCCAGATCAGCTGCAACATTGTCGAAAAAAACATGCGTATGTAAAAGCTCCAAACCAAAATCATTACCTTGGTTGTTAATTATGCAAGAATGCACGCTTCAGTGCTTCTGGGACAAATAAGCTTAGGGCCCGTTTATGAAGGTAAAAGAGAAGGAAAAAGGTTAAAAATATGTAAGATAATACCCCTGCTTCACTCCCAATTGTACTCACGAAATAGAGAACACACACAAATAAATTGAGGGAACAGAAGACTTCGTTTCCTCCGTTGTATCTTAATAATAAACTGACATACATATGACTCTTAAAACAAAGTGAGTTGCTTAAAATCAGGAACTAACTACTTGCATGACCTACCAGTAGCTAAATAAATGGCCCACATGGCCTTCTTTGAAAACGTCAAACATAAAACAATTTCAAATACTCCACTAACTTCTGGATTACGTCATCATTCTCCCCCCTAATCCAGAAAATACCGTGTTTTTAACTCCGAGCAGCTTCCTCATCTCGACAAACTTGAGCTTCGCTAACGACTTGGTGAGAATGTCTGCCTTTTGTTCTTGGCTGCTCACGAACTTAACAATAATATCCCCTCTTTCAACACATTCTCTTATAAAGTGATACCTCGTATCGATATGTTTACTTCTGCCGTGAAATACAGGATTCTTCATTGAGCTAATGGCTGACTTATTATCAACGTAGAGAGTCACCGGTCCGACCTTCTCACCGGTTATTTCACATAGCACACGCCGTATCCATATTCCTTGACATGTAGCTGATGCAGCAGCCATGAATTCTGCCTCACAAGTTGAAAGAGCTACACACCTTTGTTTTTGTGAGGCCCAGGTTATCAGATTTTCATTTAAGTAGAATGCCATACCACCTGTGCTTCTCCTGTCAATCACATCACGAGCAAGGTTGCTGTCAGAGTACCCCGTGATATCGTCCTTTGCGTTGCTCCTCTCATACACCAGACCGTACTCAATTGTCCCTTTCACGTACCTGAGAATTCTCTTGACAGCTTGTTGGTGTTGGACTGTAGGCCTCTCCATAAACCGACTCACCATCCCTACCGCATAGGCAATATCCGGCCTAGTGTGGGTCAAATATCTCAACCCACCGATAATACTTCTATACTCCGTTGGGTCAACCGGAATTCCGTGTTCATCTTTAGCGAGTTCCAACTTTGGCTCCATAGGGTACTGACATGGATTGCACTCAGCCATTCCAGCCTTTAAGAGAATATTCTTAGCATATGCAGATTGTTTCAATGTCATCCCATCTTGATGTTGTGTCACCTCTATTCCCAAATAATAGGAGAGTGTACCCAGATCACTCATTTCAAATTCATTGCTCATTTGCCTCTTGAACTTCGCCACCTCCTTTTCACAATTTCCTGTTACAATTAGATCGTCAACATAAATGCCAACTATGAGCAGTATAGCATTTTCACCTCTCGTATACACTGCATATTCTTGAGGGCACCTCTGAAATTTCAGAGTTTTCAAGTATAAATCCAGTCGTGAATTCCAGGCCCTCGGAGCTTGACGGAGACCGTAAAGGGCCTTGTATAACTTGAAAACTTTTCCCGGTTGATTCGCATTTACAAACCCTTCTGGCTGCGTTACATATACCTCCTCCTTCAACTCTCCATTTAGGAAAGCTGATTTAACATCCAGGTGATAGACTGGCCATCCGTGTTTACCTGCTAAGGCTAGTATGATGCGAATCGTTTCTATTCTTGCAACGGGAGCAAAGACTTCTTTAAAATCCACCCCTGGTTTCTGAACATAACCCTTCGCAACGAGTCTTGCTTTGTGTTTTAAGATATTCCCACTTGGATCTTTCTTAAGCTTGTACACCCATTTGAGACCAATCGGTTCACGTTCTGGTGGCAAATCCACAAGTCTCCATGTCTGGTTTTTCTCAATTGCATCCAGCTCTAATTTCATTGCCTTCAACCATTCTTTCTTCTTACAAGCCACTGTGTATGATGTGGGTTCGTCTGTGTCTTGCATGAAAAATAACTCATCACATTCTTCATAGAGTTCAGTTAAGGTCCGATACCTTTTAGGTGCACCACCTCCGGTAGAGCTTGATGCGGTGCCTGTGGAACCAATTGAGGCAACTGGGGACAAGGCTTCCTCAGAGGAAACTTCTTCCGGTGGCTGATTTTGAGGTGTTTGGTGGGGCCCTTCATCACTTTGATCACTCACATCCTGAGGTGTATCAGCAGCCTCAAGACTTTCTTCTTCCAAGTCGGGTTGCTGATAACCGTAACCTTCAAGAGTGAAGGTAGCACCTGGATTCACTTTGAACTTGACTGTATCTTCCCATGGCCATGTCTTGTCCTCTTCAAACTGAACATCTCGACTAACTCGTATTCTGCCCGAACTTGGATCGAGGAGTCGATATGCCTTGCTTCCTGTTTCTGTGCCAAGATGAACTAACATTTCACTTCGGCTGTCTAGCTTATGCTGATGACCTCTCAAGACTTTTGAGTGTGCTACACAACCAAACACCCGAACATGCTCAATGTTGGGTCTTTTACCAGACCAAGATTCGTAAGGTGTCATACCTTCAAGAGCTTTTGTTGAGACCCGGTTAAGTATGTAAACAGAATGGCGTACTGCCTCTCCCCATAATACTTCAGGCAGTTTCATATTCTTCATCATGCTTCTCGCCATCTCCATTATCATTCGATTTCTTCTCTCCACGACACCATTTTGTTGTGGGGAGTATGGTGCTGAGAATTGACGTTTTAGACCCGTTTCATCACAATACATTGTGAATGAATTCGAAATAAATTCACCCCCACGATCGGACCGTAACGTCTTCACTTTTTCACCTGTTTCATTCTCAACTAACAAACGGAATTTCTGAAAGGAGCTAAGTGCCTCGTCCTTCGATTTTAATAGATAAATCCACATCACACGAGTAAAATCATCGACAAGTAAAGAAAGTAACGATTACCCGACACTGTAGATGGTGTAATTGGCCCACATAAGTCAGCATGAATGAGTTCCAGCCTCATTTTTGCTCTATAGGTTGCCTGTGCTGGAAAGGAACTTCTCGTTTGTTTTCCTTCTAAACAGCTTTTGCATAATGTGGAGGGTTGTTCAATCTTATCCAATCCATGCACCATGTCTTTGTCATACATTTGCTTTAACATTTGGAAGTTAACATGGCCTAGGCGTGAATGCCACAGCCATGTTGACTCCTCATTTCTGCTCAAAAAACAATGTGGTTCCACTTGACTCATGACAATTTTATATAACCGATTTGGAGATTGTTTTACCTTCATCAGCAGTCTTCCTTTCTTGTCATGAATCCACAAATAGGAGCCAAGCACGAGAACTTTGTCGCCGCCTTCAGCGAGTTGCCCCAGGCTTATGATATTATTACATAAGCTGGGAATGTAATACACGTCTCGTAACACCCGTTTCTCACCATTTATACACATGAAGACAATGGCACCTTTCCCTTCAATTCGAACCTTCGAATCATCCCCGAATCGAACATACCCTTGAATGGATTCGTTTAAATCTGAAAACTTCTCCTTATCTCCCGTCATATGATTACTGGCCCCGTTGTCTAAAAACCAAACTTTCGACTTGCTGGCTTCTTCATTTG
The DNA here is from genome assembly GCA_020465985.1 of Centrapalus pauciflorus. Classification (NCBI taxonomy): domain Eukaryota; kingdom Viridiplantae; phylum Streptophyta; class Magnoliopsida; order Asterales; family Asteraceae; genus Centrapalus; species Centrapalus pauciflorus. The sequence continues at coordinate 56,880 of JAANYP010001817.1, read as the reverse complement.
GACACCTCAACTTTGGAGTGACATGTTTCTCATTCAAGTGTACCTCCTCGATTACTTCTTCAACACTGTTGGAAGCGGCAAAAAGAAGTGCTGGTTCATCATCTCCTTTGGTCAAATGGGCTTCCTGATTTCTTTCTTTTCGTGGGTTCTTGCATTCGAATGCAAAATGACCAAAGTCTTGGCAATTGTAACATTGAACCTTACTTTTGTCACGGTTACTTGACCCACCACGATCTCCATATCGGTCTTGTTGAAAGCCACCACCATGACGTCCACCACGACCGAAATTATTACCTCCTCTTCCACGGCCTCTTCCACGACCTCGAAAGTTTGACCCACCTGATCGTGTGCTATTCTGTGAATTTTTCCGCTCCCAATCACCCTTCTTCTTAGTCTTCTCGACCCATTCTTGATGTGTTAACAATAACTTCCCGTCACTGTTTTCACTTTGGCCACGAACTCATTCTTCGTGAGCTTTCAACCGGCCTATGACTTCCTCAACAGTCATCGTCTCTAAATCTGCAAATTGCTCTATAGTTGAAGCAATTTGTAAGAATTTACTTGGAACGGCACGAAGCAGTTTCTTTACGACATACGTTTCCTCTACCTTCTCACCCAAGGCTCGTATGTTACTGACAATGTTATTTACTTTCACAGCAAAGTCGTCTATAATCTCCGTCTCCTTCATGTTGAGGGTTTCAAACTCCGCCTTCAACGTCTGGACCTTCGCAGTCTTGACTCTATCTGCTCCCATGAACATCGTCTTTAGCGTATCCCATGCCGCTTTTGCTGTTTGCTTCTCTGCCAGCGACAGCAACAAATCCTCTGGAATTCCCTGATAAATGGCTGCTAATGCCATTTTATCCTTCTTCATTTCGACCACAGTATTCGCGGTTCTGGGCTCAATAGCATCCCAGACGCCTTGTGCTTGCATAAAGACTCTCATTTTAATAGCCCAGGCGGCGTAGTTATTTCTCGACAGCATAGGGTAATGAAGCGTCACCAACCCATCTTTCTCACTCCTTTCGTTCTTGTCTCCCATCGTGATTTCTCGTGGTTGGTGCTTGGGCATAAACCAGATTCGCTCTGATACCACTGTAAGATAATACCCCTGCTTCACTCCCAATTGTACTCACGAAATAGAGAACACACACAAATAAATTGAGGGAACAGAAGACTTCGTTTCCTCCGTTGTATCTTAATAATAAACTGACATACATATGACTCTTAAAACAAAGTGAGTTGCTTAAAATCAGGAACTAACTACTTGCATGACCTACCAGTAGCTAAATAAATGGCCCACATGGCCTTCTTTGAAAACGTCAAACATAAAACAATTTCAAATACTCCACTAACTTCTGGATTACGTCATCAAAATATCCTTCAATGGGATTACGCATTGCAGAAGTCAAAATTAAGGTGTTGAAACCGGCCTTACGCTTTTGTGGGTATTTTTTTTTTCCTTTGAATCTGTACCAATTAGTGTATTAAGTTTTTTTTGTTTTTTTTCCTATCTCAAATTTGAGGAAGGTTTTCATGCAGTGAGTTTTTCTTTTCATTTTCATATTATACAGTGTATCTATTGGTAATATATCTATAAAGATTTATATGTTTTTTTTTTAATCTCAATTTTAAAGCATATATGATGTTTCCATGATGCATGCCAATATGCCATGGTGGTGCTTTTTTTTTTTTTTGAAAATTTTCCATTTGCATAATATTATGCAGTAAACTTGGTTTGTTGTCATTGTTAACTTTCTTGTTTAATTTCCATTCCCTCCAAAATTTCCTAATAGATATAACTCATTTAATCATATAATTGATTTTAAAAAGTAATTAAAAGCTAAAATTAATTACAATGTAAGTTTAGTTTATTTAATGAAAGCCAATTTAATTTAATCACTTCGATATATAACACTTAAAGTTAAAGTTATAACAATAAGAATGTATCACAAAGTTTTCATATGTTTAATTTTTTTTTATTAATATAGTATCGACACTTTGTTATTTTTTATTATATAACAATATAGTAAATTTGTATCTTATTAAAAATAATTATTTATTAAATATACCTATATAATATAGGGTTATTATTTAAAAAAACAACATGTTTTCATATTTTTTGTGTTTTCGTCCCTCAATGTTATTTTTTTTTCATAAAAGTCCTCAAGTTAATTTTTTCTTTTTGGTTTAGTGAAATTTGGACATTAGAACCCGGTTTTTCAGTTTTTAAAAACCGGGTTCACAAATTATGACCGAGTCTAATGTCCAAATTTCACTAAATCAAAAATAAAAAAAAGTAACTTAATGTTTTTTATAGAAAAAAATTACATGGAATTACAAAAACGCAAAAAAAAAAAAGTGAAAACATTTTGCTTCTATTAAAATATTAATTGATGTCACTTGACACCTAACTAAAATGTCAATTAGCATAATCTGGATGTGAAACCTAGCTATAATAATCTACAATTTCTATGTTAAAATATAATTATATAGATTTCGGAAAAAGTCCGCCTATTATCTTTGATTTTTGTTTTAAATTTGAGTTCACAGCCCATGTCTTTCTTTAGCTTTTTATCTAAACTTTTTATAAATGTTAAAATAAATAATTAATTTAATTTAAAAAGTTTGACTATTTACCGAATTTTTATAATTTTTTCAATAATCTGTTTAATAGTATACTATTGTTATTTTATTTTTTGTTTCTATGATTACTTTTTAAATTTATGCTAATTTAAAAAACCCAGTTATTTAACTATCTCGTGTAATATACATGTAATAAACTAGTTAATAAATAAAAGTGTAAACCTGTATTTTTAATTTATTCAGATACATCGATCATTTAGCATATAAAACAAATAACAATTGACTTTATCCAGATTGTCAATTTAATTTACAACTTACTCTTGACAGAACTCAATAAAATTCTTAGTTTACAATTTTCTACTCGAAAGAAAAATATACAATTGAATTTTGACAAGGTATACAAAATCTTAGCATGGTGTTCCACTCCAAAAGAGACATCATGCAAGAGGCAGCACACACCCTAGGAAGAAGCTTTATTATTGGTCAGTTTAGAATTTCTTTATTTTTGTTGTTTCCTATAAATATCGACTCCTATGTAATTGTAACCTAATATACCAAAATAATACTCTGTGTTTTTATTTTTTATTTTATTGTTCGTAGTTGCTATGTGTGTGCGCCATGTTTCCTAAAAAAAACTTGGGTCGTTAACCTTTTGGGGAATAAAAAGATTATTTCCTCTCCTAATCATAAGAAGCATAATAATCCCCGGTCATTAATGCTAGCTTTGTTAAGTAGGTTCTACAAAGGGGACATACCAGCCTGCATGCATGAAATTAATTAAGATGCATAAGACTCAAATAGTAAATCAACCATTCTTGGATATGCTTTTTACTTTTTTAGGTTGATCATTCTCCACGAACACATTGGGTCACACTTTCTTAAGGTTAATGGACCTTCTCCAAAAGGGAACTTTCACAGGTTGATGGAATAACTGGTTTGACAAAATAAAGAGAACCAGTAAATAACAAGCTTATTAGTTTGCCAGTTTTTAAGAACTTTTTCCGATCAACAACATTAAAGAAATATATATATAATTTTCTTGTCCAGTCTGCCGTTAAAGACTATGAGTCTATGATTCAGTTAAATTGAGATAGAGCAAGTACCTGAACCATAATTGTCTCCACCCTTGGGCATGCTTTAACCACCCAATTAATTAACTCAAGAAGACTATTGTCTTCCCATGCTTCTACTCCCAATGACAATTTCTTGACTGCAGGAAGCTCAGGGAATGAAAGAAGCTGCATATTTTGCTGGAAAAAAATAGAAGCATTGTCAAGAAAAAAAGTTATGAGAAATTAAGGAGATGAAACATTTTTCATTGGAAAGTTAAACTAATTAACCTGTGGACGGCTGATGTTCAATTCAAGAACTTGAACCGAAGGAATACAAGAAGATGATATCAGTTGTAAAACATTGTTTTCTATTCCTGAATATGCTTCGCCAAGGGTAATCTTTTTAAGCCTCGGAACATTATTGAGTTCTATGTCAGTTGCTGAACCCAAGTAATGGAACCAAGCAAGGTTTGAATCACATATGTATATGGATTCAACTCCAGAACAGTTTAATATCTCAAGGCTGGTTAGATTGTGTGTTGGTCCAGTGATCTTAACATTCACCAAATGTCCAGAGTTACAAATATGGAGATGTTCCAGTACTGGACAGCTTGTCAGAATTTTCCCCAAGGCTTCATCATTGATGTTAACAGACTTCAAGGTAAGAACTGTGAGAAACTTTATCTCCATCGCCTTAGAAGGCATTCGGGGAACATTCAAAGATTGCCTCTTAAAAAAAGCACCTGATTTTCTATCCAGGATTTTGTTGGGAAAAACAAAGTTCCTCGCAGGATCTCTAAAAAAAGGATCATCGTTCTCCATCAAATCCAACTCTAGGTTTCGCACATTTTTTGATATTGCGAACTCCATCCATTCAGTAAGAGCACCTTTAGAACTCCTATCTAGATCAAAACAAATTTTAAACTCTTCAAGCATTGAGTTCCTGTGATGACGGATTACACCGTTAACCCGGTTAATGTACTTGTTTCTCTCTGGAACTCGCATCCTTGGTTGCTCTATTATCATATGCAATCCTCTATTGTCCTCAAAATCTAAACGACCTGTTTGGCACCACAAATATCTCCATCGTCTTGCAAGTATGCTGGTGGCAGCTGACTCCTTGAGACGCAAATGAGACAGAATAGAAACAAGAACTTCATCGGGCAATCGGCTCAGCAGATCATCGGAATTATAATCGAATTGATCGCCCTTAATTTTACACACCATTAGCATATATAAGGAAAAAACAAAAACAAGACATTTTCAGTTTATAAAATCAAAATCCTCATATATATGTGCATCATGCCACAGCTAAGTTTTAGCATTTGCATTCCTTCAGCCATTAACACGACCCCGGCCCCCGCCCCCCCAAAACACGTAATCATAATGCATAATAAATGTTACTGATCGATACTTAAAGTCAAATGGAAACCATAAAAAATATCGTGATTAAATTGTAGAAGGACATCATCATTCAAAACATTCTCAAGAGATCACCAATGGTGTTCTTTGCCACTCACATCCTTTTTCCCATCTTTCAAAAGTTAAGCAAAAAGATGAACTACTATTGTTAAGATTAATTAAAGAAATTAGCAATCACTTCCAGGTGTTAATCTTTGATTCCACACCTGCCTGGGTTTGCTGGTCATGTATACATATCGATCAGCTTCATTTTAACGTTCATTAACGGTGTCAGGTTTATGGTACATAGTCGTGACGCACAACGAACAACACAAAACTCTGGGGTTTTAGTGGAGGGAGAAAATGAAGAGAAATATTACGGCCAGCTAGAAGAGATCATCGAGTTGCATTATTCATATAACTGTTCGATTGTTCTATTTCGGTGTAAGTGGTTCGATACACGAAGGGGAGTTATATGCGAAAACAATATCACAAGTATCGACACACAACGCGAATGGAACAAAGATGATCAACTCATATTTGCTACACAGGCCAAACAAGTGTTCTACATCCAAGAACCTTCTCGAGGAGACCAACGCCATAACCATCGGTGGGTTGTTGAAAATGTTAATCATCGGAAGATTTGGAATATGCCTATAAACGATGGCCACATTGAAAATGTTGACGATGACTCCACCGAAAATGTCGATGTGATTCATACTAATTGTTCGTCTAATTGTAGACTTGTAATCGACTTTAGCCACTACTTTGAAAGCTTACACTCAACAGGTGAAATTGAAGTTGGTCTGCCAACTGGTACCGTGAATGAAGTGCCTGATGGCGAGACTGATTACAATGAAAGTGATTCTCATTACGAGAGTGAAATGTCTGACGACGAGGCTGATTATATTGAAAATGATCCGGATGAGAATGATTCCGATTGAAACACTTTATGTGTAATAACATTTGACTCATTGTAATATTAAGATTTATATTTTGTTCGTCTAATTAAAATGCACTGTTTATTTTGTTTAGTATTTGTCTATTCTGTATATTTTAAGTTTTCAGGATATGGCATTTATATGGTTCATTGTGCTATACTTGATGGCCGATGTCATGGGACGAGGCCATGACGGTGATGGCCGTGAGGATCCACCACCTCCTGGTGGTCGAGGTCGCGGTGTTCATGAGATGGATGGTAATGTTATTTATTTGTTATATTCATTTAATTATGATTTATCATGCCTAATATTCTTTTAATTGCAATTGCAGTAGTGCCAGTCCGTCGAAGAGGCCGGACAAAAAATTTGAATCTGATGCCCACATGGGAAAGCAATGGGAGACAACCGTTGCCGTTACCGTTTGATGATGCTACAGCTACGACGGTTGGCACTATACATGACCTATTTATACGCGAGGCTGCCGGATATATGTGGCGGGATATCCCTTTGGATAGGGAGTCGTGGAAAAAAGTTTCTCTCGCCGAGAAGCATGCTATGTATGAGCATCTTCGGGTAAATTATTTATTTAAGTGTAAATCTTATCTTTATCTTTTATTACTTTTTACTTGTCTAACATTATTATTATTATTTTTAGACATATTTTGACTTGCAAGGGGTTATGGAAGATCCTACTCAAAGCAGGTTAAGGGAGGGTTATGAATATATGATGTCGGCTCGTTATAGAGGTCGTAAAACTGAAGCAAATAAATATTTTAAAAAAGTGGGAGGATATGAGGATGTTGAGAGAGCTAGGGCCAACCCCCCTGAGGGTATGACTATGGAAAATTGGCATAGATGCATTGATTTTTTTCACACAGAAAAATATTTGAAGCGTTCTAGTCAAAACAAAATAAATCGTGCTAAACAAGTGGTTAAGAATCATGGAGGGACGAGATCGTATAGTAGCGCTTGTCATAAAAAAGTAAGTTATGACAAACAATATAGATACACACACACACACAGATATATATATTTACATATCTAATCAAATTTTTATGTTAAACAGAGTATAAGTCGTATCCAAGCATTTTATGATGCGCATATCAATAAGAATGGGCTATTTGATGACCCAATGGTCGAGGCGCAATATGTAAGTGATTATGCTTAAACTTAAAAATATATTGATGCTTAATGCTTAAAAGTATACTAATCTATTTAATTATCTTTGTAAAATACAGCATGCTTTGATACGTGAGTTCTCGGAACAATACGAACGATCATCCTCGTCGAACAATCCAACCCAAATAGATGAGGTATCGCTTTTTGAGAAGATATTAGGTTCCAGACGGGGACACATAAAAGGAGTCGGTCATAAACCTTCCGGAACGGCGACATCAAGCGCATACTTACCCGGGCAGACCTCACGTCCATCACAGGTAAATTATCTGACAAACTTATAATGGTAATGAGTCATATATAGTTGTAACCGGTCTTGATGAGTTAGTATGAGACATGTATACTTATAATTGATGATGATGGGTTGATATTAGTTATATCTACTTCTTACACGCCATGATTAGTATGTATAACTCGGTATTTGCTAAAAGTACTTGTAACGGGTCTTGATGAGTTAGTATAAGACATATATACTTATAATTGATGATGATAGGTTGGTATTAGTTATATATACTTCTTACATGCCATTATGGTTATGCATAAGTCGGTATTTATTAAATGTACTTGTAACGGGTCTTGATGAGTTAGTATGAGACATATATAGTTGTAATTGATGATGATGAGTTGGTATTAGTTATATCTAGTTCTTACACGCCATGATGATTATGTATAACTCGGTATTTGCTAAAAGTACTTGTAACGGGTCTTGATGAGTTAGTATAAGACATATATAGTTGTAATTGATGATGATGAGTTGGTTTTAGTTATATCTAGTTCTTATACGCCATGATGAGTATGTATAACTCGGTATTTGCTATAAACAGTTGTAACGAGTCTTGATAAGTTAGTATGAGACATATATACTTGTAATTGATGATGATGGGCTGATATTAGTTATATCTAGTTCTTACACGCCATGATGATTATGTATAACTCGGTATTTGCTAAAAGTACTTGTAACGGGTCTTGATGAGTTAGTATAAGACATATATACTTATATTTGATGGTGATAGGTTGGTATTAGTTATATATACTTCTTACTTGCCATTATGGTTATGTATAAGTCGGTATTTGCTATAAATAGTTGTAACGGGTCTTGATAAGTTATTATGAGACATACATACTTGTAATTGATGATGATGGGTCGGTATTAATTATATCTACTTGCTACACGTCATTATGGTTATGTATAAGTCGGTATTTGCTATAAATAATTGTAACGAGTCTTGATAAGTTAGTATAAGACATATATACTTGTAATTGACGATGATAGGTTGTTTTAGTTATATCTAGTTCTTATACGCCATGATGAGTATGTATAACTCGGTATTTGCTATAAACAGTTGTAACGAGTCTTGATAAGTTAGTATGAGACATATATACTTGTAATTGATGATGATGGGCTGATATTAGTTATATCTAGTTCTTATACACCAATTTCGATGAGAGCTAATGTATATATGTATATATTTTGTAGCCGGAAAATTTCGATGCTGTCTATAACAACCCTCAATTTAAAGATGCGATGATGGAACTCTATCGAAAGTTCAGTACTCAAAACGATAACGACGAGCATGACGAAGACAACGACGACAACGAAGATAATGATTAGATTATTAATGTTTTAGCTAATTATGTAACAAACGTTATTGTAACGTACGTTGTTTGTGTATATATATTATTATGAATTTTGTAGCACGTATTGTATATATTTAAACAAAATAGCAGGTTACAAATATATATATATAAATATATATTAAATATAGCAGGTTTATTATTAATTACTAAAAAATATTAAAAAAAAAATATATAAGTATTACCAGCGACGCTATTAGCAGCGACTATAGGCAATAGTGGCGACAGGCTTTAGCAGCGACACAAATAGCAGCGACACTCGACTTTTAGTGTTAAAGCAATAGCAGCGACTTTTTAGCAGCGACATGTCGCCGCTAAAGGCATTAGCAGCGACAAACACAGGCATTAGCAGCGACATATGTCGCCGCTAAAACCCTATTTTCTTGTAGTGATATCTCAAGGCTGGTTAGATTGTGTGTTGGTCCAGTGATCTTAACATTCACCAAATGTCCAGAGTTACAAATATGGAGATGTTCCAGTACTGGACAGCTTGTCAGAATTTTCCCCAAGGCTTCATCATTGATGTTAACAGACTTCAAGGTAAGAACTGTGAGAAACTTTATCTCCATCGCCTTAGAAGGCATTCGGGGAACATTCAAAGATTGCCTCTTAAAAAAAGCACCTGATTTTCTATCCAGGATTTTGTTGGGAAAAACAAAGTTCCTCGCAGGATCTCTAAAAAAAGGATCATCGTTCTCCATCAAATCCAACTCTAGGTTTCGCACATTTTTTGATATTGCGAACTCCATCCATTCAGTAAGAGCACCTTTAGAACTCCTATCTAGATCAAAACAAATTTTAAACTCTTCAAGCATTGAGTTCCTGTGATGACGGATTACACCGTTAACCCGGTTAATGTACTTGTTTCTCTCTGGAACTCGCATCCTTGGTTGCTCTATTATCATATGCAATCCTCTATTGTCCTCAAAATCTAAACGACCTGTTTGGCACCACAAATATCTCCATCGTCTTGCAAGTATGCTGGTGGCAGCTGACTCCTTGAGACGCAAATGAGACAGAATAGAAACAAGAACTTCATCGGGCAATCGGCTCAGCAGATCATCGGAATTATAATCGAATTGATCGCCCTTAATTTTACACACCATTAGCATATATAAGGAAAAAACAAAAACAAGACATTTTCAGTTTATAAAATCAAAATCCTCATATATATGTGCATCATGCCACAGCTAAGTTTTAGCATTTGCATTCCTTCAGCCATTAACACGACCCCGGCCCCCGCCCCCCCAAAACACGTAATCATAATGCATAATAAATGTTACTGATCGATACTTAAAGTCAAATGGAAACCATAAAAAATATCGTGATTAAATTGTAGAAGGACATCATCATTCAAAACATTCTCAAGAGATCACCAATGGTGTTCTTTGCCACTCACATCCTTTTTCCCATCTTTCAAAAGTTAAGCAAAAAGATGAACTACTATTGTTAAGATTAATTAAAGAAATTAGCAATCACTTCCAGGTGTTAATCTTTGATTCCACACCTGCCTGGGTTTGCTGGTCATGTATACATATCGATCAGCTTCATTTTAACGTTCATTTTTGGAAATTCTCATAAACAGAAAATATAACAATTACCAGTACTTATAGATTCCCTAGGGATGCTAGAGTACGTACAAGTCCCAAATTCAATCATCGTATTCCTTCCTTGAACAGGAGATCGCACTACTTAACAGAAAATTAAATGAGTGTACATAAAAACTTAACAATCCTATAGATGTATAATTTAAGCAAGCTCGATCATCTCATGTTATCACAATTAATCAATGAAATATGCACCAGATTGTCAAATAACCAAGATATATATAATAATTTGACATTTCAATTGTACGGAGCACAAGAGCTAAGTAAATCAATTGAACAATCAGACCCACTCAAAGTAAGGTTTTACATGGAAAACCAAGTGAACGAACTGAAATTACAATGATCAACAAATTAAAATTGAATCAAACAGGTGATCAAAGAACATAAACCAGTTCATATAAGATTTTGTAGAAATCACCATGTTGGGTGCAGGCCGTCTCCTTTTCCCCATTTTTCTTCAGAGAATCGATTGAAAAGATGAAGTGAAGCAAAAAATCGGATTGGAATATATTAGGAATTTTGGTTGTTGCTGACAGTACTTACGTGTGAGCTAGTCACATGTACCAGGTGTCAAAACTTTATAAAGTACTGCTTAATCTCATGCAAATGAAGCGCAAGGTTAATTTCCTTCTATACGTAAATATATACGTACGGGAGTGGATCAAACGAGAACCATTATTAAAACTAAGACGATAATAACCAATAAGAGTTTGACATATGATTATTCCTGTTCATCTCCATTAATGACATATTGGACATTTTGTAAAATTAAAATTAAATTAAAAAGAAAAATATAATTCTCAGCCAAATAAACCTCAATTTACTTCCATTATCAAATATATCAAATCAATATTCTCTCCTCTCTCTTTCTCTCTCATCCGATCACCCACACACTCTTTTTTTTTTTTTCTTACCTCCATTAACCTAGCTAGAAGAATCAAGACGGCCACCCAACATGAAATCGACGGCCACAACCATCTTTCTCCTTTATGCACCCGCCACCACCGTAGAAATTCCGGCCGACCACCACCATGAAGACGACATCGCCATCAATCAATGGCGTAGCCAGGATTTTGATCTATGGTGGGCTTGGAAAAAACTAAAGATGATTACAATAATGTTGTTCACTTAGAAAGTTTAAATTGCACACGGCATTCTTTTATATTGACAAAATCATCTAAAATTGATTCTAAACTAAACAATTTTGCAATATCATCCATTTTATTACGCAAGCTAGTTTTCACGATTTTCATGGCTAATGCACGTTCGGTAGTTGCAGTAGACACCGGAAGTATTAACACAAGCCAAATCAATCTATCAACTAAATAATAGTGACTTGCTTTTCCCGTCTCTTCAAGTTTTTGACACAATTCACCAATAGAGGACAATTTTCCTAACACGGGATAATCTTCACGTCAACTTCAAAGTGCTTCAACTGAAACTTCAAAACATCCAATTCTTGCTTTTAAAAATCAAGAAAATAGTATTTTCTTGCAAGCTTGAAAATAGCAGTTCAAAGCAACTCGTTTGATTGGTAAAGATGTGGTGTTGGGACAATCATTTCTTGGGTTGACACAAATGTGATTCTAGAATTATTGTTCCACGAGATACTATTTTACTATTATGTTTCTTTATTTCACAAATTGAATGACTTTGTTTGCTTTGAATCAAATTGTAATCTTTTGTTTTGATCTGAATTAAATTGTAGTACTTTATTTAATATCTTTTGTGTTAAATTATGTAGATAATTTTTTTGTTTGATCAATGAAATATTTAATTATTAGTATTTTTTGGATTTGATTAAGGAAATTTATAAAAAAAATTATGATTGCAAATAATAAAATTTATAGAATTCTCTACTGAATTTTTTGTTGTACCAAAGAAGAGACATAATTATTTGTTACATTTCTCTGCGGAATTCTTTGTCCTACCAAACAAATTTATCAATTCTCTTTCTCCAGACTCCCATCATCTGCAATTTCATTTTCTGTTGTCATTTCTCTGCAATTCCATTTTCTGTACCAAACGCACCCTAAGAGCACTATTCCAGTTTGTGTGTAAAGTATAAAAACAATTGTGTGAATGATTGACCATTCACTAGTAATTGAATTTTTTGTGAATCATCATATCATCCATAAAATTTTTTTGACTATTCAAATAATTTATTTTTAAAATCTTAATATATAAAGTTATCATCTTTTTGATGAATAATCTTATGATACCTTATATATACATGTCTATGTATAACAAAATAAAAACTATATATTTATAAGGTACCGATGAGTTAAACTTTCTTAAACCTTATTCTATGTGTCTGCATGCATATGTATGTCTATGAGTGTGTGTGTGTGAGACCGCGAGCTATATATAGAGACCTAGCATCAAAAAAGATTCACCTATAAAAACATAATCTATCCAAGAAAAAAAAAACCTTGGGAACTTTCAATGAAGGCACCACAAAGTGATCCAAGAGACGATTAAGAGGATCTTCAAATGCATCATAATCTTGATGTAATTAAGTCATAAAAACAACAAAATTTAAATCTAACTTCAACACCGAAACCTGAAACAGAAACATAACAAAAGCAGAACTGTAAAGTTCACAGTAAAAGATCTTAAACTAATACCAACGACTTCTGATGTAGTACGATCATTCGTTAATTATAAAACTTTCTAACAAAATGCATAACAAACTACCATTGTAGATCATTTGATTGTTATTAACATTAAAGATAATAATATAAACTAATTATATATGTTCCCATGCATTTTAATTAGTTCATATGAAATTAATTCACATAAAATTTGCTGAAAGGATGAGGTAACTTCAGAGTATGATAAACTCCACACCATGAGGTATTCTGGATACCAAATCGGAATGTGCTGAGGACCTAGCACGCTTTTCCTGCATCTGATAAACTTCTCTAGCAGCAGGAATTTGACATCTAGGATCAATGGTGATTTTCTTTAATGCAGCACCATTATCAATGAAATATTCAACCAGTTCAAGGTCACTTGTCCTCCCATAATATCCAGCGATCGTCACCATCTCGAGGCGTTGATGGGGATGGTTAACCCCATGCCTTACCTGCCTTTTGCTCCTCCTAGGTGTCATCCAGATCAGCTGCAATGTACATTGTCAAAACAAACATATATGGGTATAAAAACTCCAAACGGAAAATCATTACGTCAGTTAACTGAGACAAATAAGGAAAATCATTACGTCAGTTAACTGAGACAAATAAGGATCAGCTGCAATGTACATTGTTATGCATGCAGCTCAGGCTTCAGTGCTTATGAGACAAACAAGGATTAGTACAGTTTAGTGCTCAACAAAAAACCATACTATCCAATTTTGAATTTTGATACACATGCCACAAAGGAAGACCGAAAGTTGAAATTTTTACTTAGGTGCTTCTTAACCTTTTGAGGAATAAAAAGATCATTTCCTCTCCTCGATCGTAAGAAGCAAAATAATCCCTCGTCATTGCTAGCTTTGTAAATTAGGTTCTACAAAGAGAGTAATATGACAAGCTAGCTAGTCCTGTAATTAAGAAGCATAAGGTTCGAAATAGTAAATATTTTGATCAACATAATTTGTTTAACCATTTTTGGATATATATATATATATATATATATATATATATATATATATATATATATATATATATATATATATATATATATATATATATATATGCTTTTTTATTGTTTTAGGTTAATCATTCCCTTCGATCACTCACATTGGACAGGACTAGGTTAATCATTCCCTTCGATCACTCACATTGGACGGGACACACTTTCTTAAGGTTAATGGATCTTTTCCATATGGGAAGTAATTTTAAAGCTAACAGGTTGATCCAGTTTTCCCATAAAAGAACCACTAAATAACAAACTTATTTGCCAAATTTTAGGAGCATTCCATGATCAACAACATTAAAAAAATATTGTTGGTAATTTCCGGTGTAAGCAGCATCAGCAAGTCAGCAACAAAACATTATTTGGATTCTGTAATTTTCTTATCCAGTCTGGCATCAAAGACTATGATGCAGTTAAATACATTCCATGATTCTGAGATAGATCAAGTACCTTAATCTTAAGTTTCTCTATCCTCGGGCATGCTCTAACCAACCTAGTTAACTCCATAAGACTATCGTCTTCCCATGCCCCTACTCCCAAGTACAATCGCTTGACTGCAGGCAGCTCAGGGAAAGAAAGAAATTGCATATTTTCCTGGAAATAAAATGAAAGCATGGTAAGGAAATAGACAGTGATTAGAGAGGAAATAAGACGTACTTCTTTGGAAAAACTAACCTGTGGACGGCTGATTTTCAATTCCAGAATTTCAAGATGAGGAATACAAGAAGATATCTGTTGGAAAACATTGTTTTCTATTCCTGAGTATCCCTCATCAATAAAAATTCTTTTAAGCCTTGGAACATTATTGAGCTTTATATCAATTGCAGAACCCAAGTAATGGAACGAAACAAGGTTTGAATCACATATATCAATTGATTCAACTCCAGAACAGAGTAGTATCTCAAGGTTTTTAAAATTAAGTGATGATCCACTGATCTTGACGTTCACCAAATGGCCTGAGTTATATATATAGAGATGTTCCAGTACTGGACAGACTGTCAGAATTTTCCCTATGGCTTCATCGTTTATGTTTACACACCTCAAGGTAAGACTTCTAAGAAACTTTATCTCCATCGCCTTAGAAGGCAAGAACGGAACATTCAAAGAGTGCCTCTTGAACAAAGCCCCAGATTTTCTATTCAGGATTTTGTTTGGGAAAACAAAGTTCCTCGCAGGCTCAAAACTAGTGTCTTCGTTCCCCGTCAAGTCCAACTCTAGATGTCGCACATTTTTTGATATTGCAAACTCTATCCATTTAGTAAGAGCACCCTTGGAACTCTTATCTAAATCAAAACAAATTATAAACTCTTCAAGGATTGAGCTCCTGTGATGACGCAATACACAGTTAACCCAGTTAATGTACTTGTTCCTTTCTGCAACTCGCATCTTGGGTTGCTCTACCATCTTATCCAGTCGGTTATTGTCCTCAAAGTCTAAATGACCTGTTTGGCACCACAAATACTTCCATCGTCTTGCAAGCGTACTGGTGACAGCTGCATCCTTAAGAGGCAAATAGGACAGAATAGAAACAAGTACTTCATCCGGCAATTTGCTCAGTAGATCATCAGAATTGTAATCATGTTGATCGCCCTTTATGATTTCACACCATTAGCATAAGGATAAACAAAAACAAGAACTTTTCAGCTTACATTTCATATAATCAATCCTCACACACACAAATCGACACAGAAAACCTCTTTATAGTCATTGCATCAGGTGATGCATCACGCAGGAATCATGATGCATCACGCGCGATGATGCATCAAGCGCAATGCATCACGCGGGAATTTTGAGGCATTTGTGGTTCTCCTTTGGTTTGCCGATTCATTATGGTTCTCACTTGAACCCCCAATCCATATGTGTGTGTGTGTGCGCGTGCACGCGTGTGCATCATGCCACAGTCAATTTTCGCGTTTGAATTCCTTAAGCCATTAACACGAAAAGATCATGGACTGAAAGAACCGTTTATAGACGACAAATATCAAACCAACACAATTAACTAAGAAAAATAAGAATTTGACCAAGCAAACTAGCTATACACAGATTCAAATCATAAAATGCTATTGATGGCTTGAAAAATCATACCGTTTAACATGCTTCAACCATCGCGCAAAAGTAAAAAAGGCAACCATTATACAGAATTGCTTATACTTAAGGTCAGATGGAAACCATTAAAAGTTTCCATACTATATGGTCCAGAAAAAATCAGTTCATAACATTTACAACAAACCAACTTGTATGTTCTTTGCCACTCAAATCCTTTTCCCAGCTTTCACAAGAAAATTGAGCAAAAGATGAACTACCATAGTTAAAAAAAAATAAAAAGAAACAAGCAATGCTATAGCCTAAAAACGGAAGGGAAGGATTGGCATGCAGTCGATCTTTGGTTGTTGTTGAGGGCCGTATCATACTAATTAAGAAAAAAGTAAATGATCGTACATAAAAACCTAGCAATCCTTTAGATATATAATTTATAAACCAAGCTCATCTCATGGATCTCACAATTAATCAATAAAATGTGCAACAGATTGTCAAATTAACCAAGATCGACATGCATATATAGTAATTCAACTATACGGAACACGTTCAAGAGCTAACTAATTAAATCAATTGAACAAATACATAGAATCATGGATAATCAAGTGAATGAATGAAAAACAATCAACAAGAATTGGATCAAACAGACGAAGAATTAGTTCATAAGATTTTGTAGAAATCACCATGTTGGGTGCAGGCCTTCTCCTTTTCCCCATTTTAATTTGCTTCAGAGAAAGAACTGAAATGATGCAACAATCTGATTGGAATAAATTGGGAATTTAGGTTGTCGATGACGACAGTACGTGTAAGCTAGTCACATGTACCAGGTGTCAGAGCTTAAAAAAGTACTTCTAAATCTCATGCAAATCAAGCGGAAGGCCTTTCTATCTATATATTCTCATGTATGTCAGATCCAGGATATGATGGCCTTTTATTTCACATTGGGCCTTGCGCCCCAATCTGGTTTTTGTTTTTATTTTGGTTCTGGATGCAGTCATTGCTTCAAAAAGTTCTTCTATCAAATAATTAAGTATTTTGTGTGTGTGTTTTTTTGTAAAACAATATTAATGATTTGTGTAAATGATTCAAACGCTTTGTTGACATAATCCTTGAATGTATTTTACTTCGGGCTACTCGGGCGTCGATCAAGTACGTGGATTTGTCCATCGTTTACGAATCAATTAAGTATCTTCTATTGGTTCATTATCATCCTCGAAGCGTCCATCATCAATCATTATATTCGTTGTTCATGTGGATCAATGGTGGCGGTGGTTTAGTGGTTGCGGTGGCCGGTAGTGGCTAAAACCGAAAGAGAGAGAGAGGGAGAACGGAGTGCCAAGAAAGGGAAAAGATGGGGAAAAAAAGGAGGAGTATGTTTATGAGAGTAGTTAATGTGGATTTTAATTCCATATTTAACTCATAAATATCTATAACTATCTTTAAATTTTAATTTTATTACCATATATTTAGTCTTCCCTAAATTAATGCCCTTAGTGCACCATTAATCTACCATCCGATGCATAAAGTTCATTGAGTTTCGTTGGTGCATAAAAGTTATTAATTGAACCCCTATATATATATATATATATATATATAAACTCTTATATTTATAAGTAACATTTTCTTCTAATTTTTGTAAAAAGGGTGTTTTTGAGTCTAAATTTTTAGTGGCTTGACATATATATATATATATATATATATATATATATATATATATATATATATATATATATATATATATATATATATATATATATATATATATGGGTGAGTTCAATGGAAAAACACTATGCACCTGAAAACTATGGAAACCTACGCAAACCGTTCGATTTGGTGCATTTCATGAAAAACGCGGTGGCATGATCGTAAATAAGGTGATGCATCACGCGGGATTTTGATGCATCACGCGGGATTTTGATGCATCACGCGGGAAACTTGATGCATCACGCGGGATTTTGATGCATCACGCGGGGAATTTGATGCATTTGTGGCGGTGCAGTGCGGTTTTCATAGGTTTTTCGGTGCACGATGGTTTTCCATTGAACCACTCTCTCTCTCTCTCTCTCTCTCTCTCTCTCTCTCTCTCTCTCTCTCTCTCTCTCTATATATATATATATATATATATATATATATATATATATATATATATATATATATATAACCCATCAATGGATTGGAACATCTTTCCCCACACATCTACAAAACAAGTAAACGACTATAATTTACTTTCCACTTATAAGTTAGCGATCGGACTGGGAAAGGACTCCCAAAGTCAGCTTGCAATCCTGAAAAAGCTCTTTACCACCAAATAGACCAATCGCTGAATTCGATCTTGTTCACCATCTCAAAGCAAAGACATTGATCTGAATCATATGTGTATGTCACTGTTTGCATAGAAATGATTATTTGAGAAGCTAAAAACTCTATAGAAGTAAATAAGTAAAATGTCATATACTAATATATATTTACCGGTATTTACGATTTGTTTTATATATTTAATGAATATTTAATCTAGATTTTTTTCATTAAAATTAATAATCATTATTTCAATTCGAATTGTTAGGCAAAATCTTTTTTTTATTATTAAAAACCATCAAACGACTGTTGATACGTTATTTCAGCATTTTATCATTCGGAAAATAAAAAATATGCGTCTATAAATACACTAAAAAAATATTTGTATATAAATTCACTGAAAAATATTTGTGATGCATATTTTAATTTTGTTAATAATATTGAACCCATAAACATATTTATATATGCATATTTTTTTATCATATTAACACTTTTATAGAATATATTCACACACAAACATGTACATTTGCTTCATATGCACAAAATATGCTAATTTTTATTAATCCAACAAAACCTCAACTACCATTATTTGTATGCAAACAAATTACTTATTTACTTTTACAAAATTTTTAAATTTCTCAAATGATAATCGTGTGTATATATAGACTCACACACACATTAATTTAAACATATATTCTCATCATTAATTAACTGAAGATATAATTAACATGTTTTCATATATAAGCTTTTACCTTTTGTTTTATAGCTCCACCACCATTCTACTGGAAGATCTGAGAGATATTACTTGCTTCAATATCGAGAAACAATCCAGATTCTTTCTTTGACAGATATTTTTCTAAGAAAACCATAAAACATATCTTTTTGTGTACACTGACACGATATTTCCAAATGCTTTATGATAGCTATTTAAACACCACCATTAATTGACAACAAAGCTGCTAAGTGATCAGATGATGAAAAAGGAGAGGGTCTAAGGCTTCGTTGGATTTGATTCGTAATCCTCAATCTTTTAGCTAATTCTTCCTTGTGCACCATGAGTGAAGCCCTTTATTAATTAGTTGTATTTTTCCAGTTTCTTGCTGGTCTAATTCTCCTTCAATACAATTTTAGCCTTTGTTTTGCTGTTCAACAATCATGCTGGTGGATTGGTTATTGCTAATCATTATAAATTATAACAGTATATACCTTGAGTTGCTCAGTAAATGGTGGTGGTAGACTGGCAGTTCAAGACAAAAGATAAATTAATCTTCATGGAAGGAAGTCATTTGTGCTATATATATCACTTCCATAATCGGGGATGCAGTCTGACCTTAATTAAGCCGAATCGAATTGAAGAGGTGGAAATATGATCTGGCATAATTAAAAGTGAAAGGAACGTTCATCTTCTTGCCGGCCGTTCTATAGGTCTTTTCAGCACACCTGTTTTCCATGCTATTTGCTTTGGAAATTTCCCCTAAATATCTGCTCAATCAGACAGGAATTCGCTCCTATAATGGTTGGTCTTAGATTTTATCAAGCCCTTGTCTTTTGTGGATAACACTGATCTCTGGGTTTGATCCATGGTGTCAACAGGAAGATCGATCTCTATCTAATCTATACTAGACTTGTGTGTGAAAATTATCTGATTGAATCAGGCACCCACTAGGTGGAATAAATAGGCTTGTTCCAATCAAAAACAGCAATCTTATCATAGAGTCCATAGGATGATTGTCTTCCTGAAAGGGTCAGGCTTGATCTGGGAGGAGTGGATCTTCACTCGACTCGGTGTGCAGTTTCTGAAGATGCCATTGATCAGTCCTTGCCTGGATCACATATTAGTCAACTGCTCAGTTCCAAAAAAAAATGTGGATCGGTATTAATGCAAACTGCAAACTGGTGGAACATTGGTCACTCTATCTTCTTTATCCTGATTAATTGACAAAAGTGTTGCTTCAATGCATGCAGTTAGATCCAAACTGCTGTCTGGGTGCTCTAAAAATTTGAAACGTCGTCACCTTCAAAAACAGACAAGCCTTGAGTAGTACCATATATTTTTAATGATGTTAGGGGGTTATCTTTTCTATGGATTAACAATAGGAGCTGTATCTTTTTTTTAACAGGCTTGATTTCTAATCCTGATCTAGCATGTAATCCAATGACTTAACTGGAATGGGTGTCCATTTTCTAGCTTCTGGCTAATATATATATATACTTTCGTTTGCTGCTCGGAAAAACAATGACCAGAATAGGAAATATGTTGTATGACATAAGTAGGGCGTTCTAAGGATCAAATATAATTACTGTAAGTCAGGTCTGCTTTCCATTTCTATTTTTTAGGTACTGTAATTTCCTAACTTAATGCCAATGAGGAATGGATTAATATTACCAATAAAGTAACTAGTAACTAGTAGCAAGCAAATCTGCAGCTTCATTAAGAATATACAAATTCTATAACCAAATTTAATACATATATCATTGATTAATGTTCAATCGATGATTATGTATAACTCGGTATTTGCTAAAAGTACTTGTAACGGGTCTTGATGAGTTAGTATAAGACATATATAGTTGTAATTGATGATGATGAGTTGGTTTTAGTTATATCTAGTTCTTATACGCCATGATGAGTATGTATAACTCGGTATTTGCTATAAACAGTTGTAACGAGTCTTGATAAGTTAGTATGAGACATATATACTTGTAATTGATGATGATGGGCTGATATTAGTTATATCTAGTTCTTACACGCCATGATGATTATGTATAACTCGGTATTTGCTAAAAGTACTTGTAACGGGTCTTGATGAGTTAGTATAAGACATATATACTTATATTTGATGGTGATAGGTTGGTATTAGTTATATATACTTCTTACTTGCCATTATGGTTATGTATAAGTCGGTATTTGCTATAAATAGTTGTAACGGGTCTTGATAAGTTATTATGAGACATACATACTTGTAATTGATGATGATGGGTCGGTATTAATTATATCTACTTGCTACACGTCATTATGGTTATGTATAAGTCGGTATTTGCTATAAATAATTGTAACGAGTCTTGATAAGTTAGTATAAGACATATATACTTGTAATTGACGATGATAGGTTGTTTTAGTTATATCTAGTTCTTATACGCCATGATGAGTATGTATAACTCGGTATTTGCTATAAACAGTTGTAACGAGTCTTGATAAGTTAGTATGAGACATATATACTTGTAATTGATGATGATGGGCTGATATTAGTTATATCTAGTTCTTATACACCAATTTCGATGAGAGCTAATGTATATATGTATATATTTTGTAGCCGGAAAATTTCGATGCTGTCTATAACAACCCTCAATTTAAAGATGAGATGATGGAACTCTATCGAAAGTTCAGTACTCAAAACGATAACGACGAGCATGACGAAGACAACGACGACAACGAAGATAATGATTAGATTATTAATGTTTTAGCTAATTATGTAACAAACGTTATTGTAACGTACGTTGTTTGTGTATATATATTATTATGAATTTTGTAGCACGTATTGTATATATTTAAACAAAATAGCAGGTTACAAATATATATATATAAATATATATTAAATATAGCAGGTTTATTATTAATTACTAAAAAATATTTAAAAAAAAATATATAAGTATTACCAGCGACGCTATTAGCAGCGACTATAGGCAATAGTGGCGACAGGCTTTAGCAGCGACACAAATAGCAGCGACACTCGACTTTTAGTGTTAAAGCAATAGCAGCGACTTTTTAGCAGCGACATGTCGCCGCTAAAGGCATTAGCAGCGACAAACACAGGCATTAGCAGCGACATATGTCGCCGCTAAAACCCTATTTTCTTGTAGTGATATCTCAAGGCTGGTTAGATTGTGTGTTGGTCCAGTGATCTTAACATTCACCAAATGTCCAGAGTTACAAATATGGAGATGTTCCAGTACTGGACAGCTTGTCAGAATTTTCCCCAAGGCTTCATCATTGATGTTAACAGACTTCAAGGTAAGAACTGTGAGAAACTTTATCTCCATCGCCTTAGAAGGCATTCGGGGAACATTCAAAGATTGCCTCTTAAAAAAAGCACCTGATTTTCTATCCAGGATTTTGTTGGGAAAAACAAAGTTCCTCGCAGGATCTCTAAAAAAAGGATCATCGTTCTCCATCAAATCCAACTCTAGGTTTCGCACATTTTTTGATATTGCGAACTCCATCCATTCAGTAAGAGCACCTTTAGAACTCCTATCTAGATCAAAACAAATTTTAAACTCTTCAAGCATTGAGTTCCTGTGATGACGGATTACACGGTTAACCCGGTTAATGTACTTGTTTCTCTCTGGAACTCGCATCCTTGGTTGCTCTATTATCATATGCAATCCTCTATTGTCCTCAAAATCTAAACGACCTGTTTGGCACCACAAATATCTCCATCGTCTTGCAAGTATGCTGGTGGCAGCTGACTCCTTGAGACGCAAATGAGACAGAATAGAAACAAGAACTTCATCGGGCAATCGGCTCAGCAGATCATCGGAATTATAATCGAATTGATCGCCCTTAATTTTACACACCATTAGCATATATAAGGAAAAAACAAAAACAAGACATTTTCAGTTTATAAAATCAAAATCCTCATATATATGTGCATCATGCCACAGCTAAGTTTTAGCATTTGCATTCCTTCAGCCATTAACACGACCCCGGCCCCCGCCCCCCCAAAACACGTAATCATAATGCATAATAAATGTTACTGATCGATACTTAAAGTCAAATGGAAACCATAAAAAATATCGTGATTAAATTGTAGAAGGACATCATCATTCAAAACATTCTCAAGAGATCACCAATGGTGTTCTTTGCCACTCACATCCTTTTTCCCATCTTTCAAAAGTTAAGCAAAAAGATGAACTACTATTGTTAAGATTAATTAAAGAAATTAGCAATCACTTCCAGGTGTTAATCTTTGATTCCACACCTGCCTGGGTTTGCTGGTCATGTATACATATCGATCAGCTTCATTTTAACGTTCATTTTTGGAAATTCTCATAAACAGAAAATATAACAATTACCAGTACTTATAGATTCCCTAGGGATGCTAGAGTACGTACAAGTCCCAAATTCAATCATCGTATTCCTTCCTTGAACAGGAGATCGCACTACTTAACAGAAAATTAAATGAGTGTACATAAAAACTTAACAATCCTATAGATGTATAATTTAAGCAAGCTCGATCATCTCATGTTATCACAATTAATCAATGAAATATGCACCAGATTGTCAAATAACCAAGATATATATAATAATTTGACATTTCAATTGTACGGAGCACAAGAGCTAAGTAAATCAATTGAACAATCAGACCCACTCAAAGTAAGGTTTTACATGGAAAACCAAGTGAACGAACTGAAATTACAATGATCAACAAATTAAAATTGAATCAAACAGGTGATCAAAGAACATAAACCAGTTCATATAAGATTTTGTAGAAATCACCATGTTGGGTGCAGGCCGTCTCCTTTTCCCCATTTTTCTTCAGAGAATCGATTGAAAAGATGAAGTGAAGCAAAAAATCGGATTGGAATATATTAGGAATTTTGGTTGTTGCACGTGTGAGCTAGTCACATGTACCAGGTGTCAAAACTTTATAAAGTACTGCTTAATCTCATGCAAATGAAGCGCAAGGTTAATTTCCTTCTATACGTAAATATATACGTACGGGAGTGGATCAAACGAGAACCATTATTAAAACTAAGACGATAATAACCAATAAGAGTTTGACATATGATTATTCCTGTTCATCTCCATTAATGACATATTGGACATTTTGTAAAATTAAAATTAAATTAAAAAGAAAAATATAATTCTCAGCCAAATAAACCTCAATTTACTTCCATTATCAAATATATCAAATCAATATTCTCTCCTCTCTCTTTCTCTCTCATCCGATCACCCACACACTCTTTTTTTTTTTTTCTTACCTCCATTAACCTAGCTAGAAGAATCAAGACGGCCACCCAACATGAAATCGACGGCCACAACCATCTTTCTCCTTTATGCACCCGCCACCACCGTAGAAATTCCGGCCGACCACCACCATGAAGACGACATCGCCATCAATCAATGGCGTAGCCAGGATTTTGATCTATGGTGGGCTTGGAAAAAACTAAAGATGATTACAATAATGTTGTTCACTTAGAAAGTTTAAATTGCACACGGCATTCTTTTATATTGACAAAATCATCTAAAATTGATTCTAAACTAAACAATTTTGCAATATCATCCATTTTATTACGCAAGCTAGTTTTCACGATTTTCATGGCTAATGCACGTTCGGTAGTTGCAGTAGACACCGGAAGTATTAACACAAGCCAAATCAATCTATCAACTAAATAATAGTGACTTGCTTTTCCCGTCTCTTCAAGTTTTTGACACAATTCACCAATAGAGGACAATTTTCCTAACACGGGATAATCTTCACGTCAACTTCAAAGTGCTTCAACTGAAACTTCAAAACATCCAATTCTTGCTTTTAAAAATCAAGAAAATAGTATTTTCTTGCAAGCTTGAAAATAGCAGTTCAAAGCAACTCGTTTGATTGGTAAAGATGTGGTGTTGGGACAATCATTTCTTGGGTTGACACAAATGTGATTCTAGAATTATTGTTCCACGAGATACTATTTTACTATTATGTTTCTTTATTTCACAAATTGAATGACTTTGTTTGCTTTGAATCAAATTGTAATCTTTTGTTTTGATCTGAATTAAATTGTAGTACTTTATTTAATATCTTTTGTGTTAAATTATGTAGATAATTTTTTTGTTTGATCAATGAAATATTTAATTATTAGTATTTTTTGGATTTGATTAAGGAAATTTATAAAAAAAATTATGATTGCAAATAATAAAATTTATAGAATTCTCTACTGAATTTTTTGTTGTACCAAAGAAGAGACATAATTATTTGTTACATTTCTCTGCGGAATTCTTTGTCCTACCAAACAAATTTATCAATTCTCTTTCTCCAGACTCCCATCATCTGCAATTTCATTTTCTGTTGTCATTTCTCTGCAATTCCATTTTCTGTACCAAACGCACCCTAAGAGCACTATTCCAGTTTGTGTGTAAAGTATAAAAACAATTGTGTGAATGATTGACCATTCACTAGTAATTGAATTTTTTGTGAATCATCATATCATCCATAAAATTTTTTTGACTATTCAAATAATTTATTTTTAAAATCTTAATATATAAAGTTATCATCTTTTTGATGAATAATCTTATGATACCTTATATATACATGTCTATGTATAACAAAATAAAAACTATATATTTATAAGGTACCGATGAGTTAAACTTTCTTAAACCTTATTCTATGTGTCTGCATGCATATGTATGTCTATGAGTGTGTGTGTGTGAGACCGCGAGCTATATATAGAGACCTAGCATCAAAAAAGATTCACCTATAAAAACATAATCTATCCAAGAAAAAAAAAAACCTTGGGAACTTTCAATGAAGGCACCACAAAGTGATCCAAGAGACGATTAAGAGGATCTTCAAATGCATCATAATCTTGATGTAATTAAGTCATAAAAACAACAAAATTTAAATCTAACTTCAACACCGAAACCTGAAACAGAAACATAACAAAAGCAGAACTGTAAAGTTCACAGTAAAAGATCTTAAACTAATACCAACGACTTCTGATGTAGTACGATCATTCGTTAATTATAAAACTTTCTAACAAAATGCATAACAAACTACCATTGTAGATCATTTGATTGTTATTAACATTAAAGATAATAATATAAACTAATTATATATGTTCCCATGCATTTTAATTAGTTCATATGAAATTAATTCACATAAAATTTGCTGAAAGGATGAGGTAACTTCAGAGTATGATAAACTCCACACCATGAGGTATTCTGGATACCAAATCGGAATGTGCTGAGGACCTAGCACGCTTTTCCTGCATCTGATAAACTTCTCTAGCAGCAGGAATTTGACATCTAGGATCAATGGTGATTTTCTTTAATGCAGCACCATTATCAATGAAATATTCAACCAGTTCAAGGTCACTTGTCCTCCCATAATATCCAGCGATCGTCACCATCTCGAGGCGTTGATGGGGATGGTTAACCCCATGCCTTACCTGCCTTTTGCTCCTCCTAGGTGTCATCCAGATCAGCTGCAATGTACATTGTCAAAACAAACATATATGGGTATAAAAACTCCAAACGGAAAATCATTACGTCAGTTAACTGAGACAAATAAGGAAAATCATTACGTCAGTTAACTGAGACAAATAAGGATCAGCTGCAATGTACATTGTTATGCATGCAGCTCAGGCTTCAGTGCTTATGAGACAAACAAGGATTAGTACAGTTTAGTGCTCAACAAAAAACCATACTATCCAATTTTGAATTTTGATACACATGCCACAAAGGAAGACCGAAAGTTGAAATTTTTACTTAGGTGCTTCTTAACCTTTTGAGGAATAAAAAGATCATTTCCTCTCCTCGATCGTAAGAAGCAAAATAATCCCTCGTCATTGCTAGCTTTGTAAATTAGGTTCTACAAAGAGAGTAATATGACAAGCTAGCTAGTCCTGTAATTAAGAAGCATAAGGTTCGAAATAGTAAATATTTTGATCAACATAATTTGTTTAACCATTTTTGGATATATATATATATATATATATATATATATATATATATATATATATATATATATATATATATATATATATATATATATATATATGCTTTTTTATTGTTTTAGGTTAATCATTCCCTTCGATCACTCACATTGGACAGGACTAGGTTAATCATTCCCTTCGATCACTCACATTGGACGGGACACACTTTCTTAAGGTTAATGGATCTTTTCCATATGGGAAGTAATTTTAAAGCTAACAGGTTGATCCAGTTTTCCCATAAAAGAACCACTAAATAACAAACTTATTTGCCAAATTTTAGGAGCATTCCATGATCAACAACATTAAAAAAATATTGTTGGTAATTTCCGGTGTAAGCAGCATCAGCAAGTCAGCAACAAAACATTATTTGGATTCTGTAATTTTCTTATCCAGTCTGGCATCAAAGACTATGATGCAGTTAAATACATTCCATGATTCTGAGATAGATCAAGTACCTTAATCTTAAGTTTCTCTATCCTCGGGCATGCTCTAACCAACCTAGTTAACTCCATAAGACTATCGTCTTCCCATGCCCCTACTCCCAAGTACAATCGCTTGACTGCAGGCAGCTCAGGGAAAGAAAGAAATTGCATATTTTCCTGGAAATAAAATGAAAGCATGGTAAGGAAATAGACAGTGATTAGAGAGGAAATAAGACGTACTTCTTTGGAAAAACTAACCTGTGGACGGCTGATTTTCAATTCCAGAATTTCAAGATGAGGAATACAAGAAGATATCTGTTGGAAAACATTGTTTTCTATTCCTGAGTATCCCTCATCAATAAAAATTCTTTTAAGCCTTGGAACATTATTGAGCTTTATATCAATTGCAGAACCCAAGTAATGGAACGAAACAAGGTTTGAATCACATATATCAATTGATTCAACTCCAGAACAGAGTAGTATCTCAAGGTTTTTAAAATTAAGTGATGATCCACTGATCTTGACGTTCACCAAATGGCCTGAGTTATATATATAGAGATGTTCCAGTACTGGACAGACTGTCAGAATTTTCCCTATGGCTTCATCGTTTATGTTTACACACCTCAAGGTAAGACTTCTAAGAAACTTTATCTCCATCGCCTTAGAAGGCAAGAACGGAACATTCAAAGAGTGCCTCTTGAACAAAGCCCCAGATTTTCTATTCAGGATTTTGTTTGGGAAAACAAAGTTCCTCGCAGGCTCAAAACTAGTGTCTTCGTTCCCCCGTCAAGTCCAACTCTAGATGTCGCACATTTTTTGATATTGCAAACTCTATCCATTTAGTAAGAGCACCCTTGGAACTCTTATCTAAATCAAAACAAATTATAAACTCTTCAAGGATTGAGCTCCTGTGATGACGCAATACACAGTTAACCCAGTTAATGTACTTGTTCCTTTCTGCAACTCGCATCTTGGGTTGCTCTACCATCTTATCCAGTCGGTTATTGTCCTCAAAGTCTAAATGACCTGTTTGGCACCACAAATACTTCCATCGTCTTGCAAGCGTACTGGTGACAGCTGCATCCTTAAGAGGCAAATAGGACAGAATAGAAACAAGTACTTCATCCGGCAATTTGCTCAGTAGATCATCAGAATTGTAATCATGTTGATCGCCCTTTATGATTTCACACCATTAGCATAAGGATAAACAAAAACAAGAACTTTTCAGCTTACATTTCATATAATCAATCCTCACACACACAAATCGACACAGAAAACCTCTTTATAGTCATTGCATCAGGTGATGCATCACGCAGGAATCATGATGCATCACGCGCGATGATGCATCAAGCGCAATGCATCACGCGGGAATTTTGAGGCATTTGTGGTTCTCCTTTGGTTTGCCGATTCATTATGGTTCTCACTTGAACCCCCAATCCATATGTGTGTGTGTGTGCGCGTGCACGCGTGTGCATCATGCCACAGTCAATTTTCGCGTTTGAATTCCTTAAGCCATTAACACGAAAAGATCATGGACTGAAAGAACCGTTTATAGACGACAAATATCAAACCAACACAATTAACTAAGAAAAATAAGAATTTGACCAAGCAAACTAGCTATACACAGATTCAAATCATAAAATGCTATTGATGGCTTGAAAAATCATACCGTTTAACATGCTTCAACCATCGCGCAAAAGTAAAAAAGGCAACCATTATACAGAATTGCTTATACTTAAGGTCAGATGGAAACCATTAAAAGTTTCCATACTATATGGTCCAGAAAAAATCAGTTCATAACATTTACAACAAACCAACTTGTATGTTCTTTGCCACTCAAATCCTTTTCCCAGCTTTCACAAGAAAATTGAGCAAAAGATGAACTACCATAGTTAAAAAAAAATAAAAAGAAACAAGCAATGCTATAGCCTAAAAACGGAAGGGAAGGATTGGCATGCAGTCGATCTTTGGTTGTTGTTGAGGGCCGTATCATACTAATTAAGAAAAAAGTAAATGATCGTACATAAAAACCTAGCAATCCTTTAGATATATAATTTATAAACCAAGCTCATCTCATGGATCTCACAATTAATCAATAAAATGTGCAACAGATTGTCAAATTAACCAAGATCGACATGCATATATAGTAATTCAACTATACGGAACACGTTCAAGAGCTAACTAATTAAATCAATTGAACAAATACATAGAATCATGGATAATCAAGTGAATGAATGAAAAACAATCAACAAGAATTGGATCAAACAGACGAAGAATTAGTTCATAAGATTTTGTAGAAATCACCATGTTGGGTGCAGGCCTTCTCCTTTTCCCCATTTTAATTTGCTTCAGAGAAAGAACTGAAATGATGCAACAATCTGATTGGAATAAATTGGGAATTTAGGTTGTCGATGACGACAGTACGTGTAAGCTAGTCACATGTACCAGGTGTCAGAGCTTAAAAAAGTACTTCTAAATCTCATGCAAATCAAGCGGAAGGCCTTTCTATCTATATATTCTCATGTATGTCAGATCCAGGATATGATGGCCTTTTATTTCACATTGGGCCTTGCGCCCCAATCTGGTTTTTGTTTTTATTTTGGTTCTGGATGCAGTCATTGCTTCAAAAAGTTCTTCTATCAAATAATTAAGTATTTTGTGTGTGTGTTTTTTTGTAAAACAATATTAATGATTTGTGTAAATGATTCAAACGCTTTGTTGACATAATCCTTGAATGTATTTTACTTCGGGCTACTCGGGCGTCGATCAAGTACGTGGATTTGTCCATCGTTTACGAATCAATTAAGTATCTTCTATTGGTTCATTATCATCCTCGAAGCGTCCATCATCAATCATTATATTCGTTGTTCATGTGGATCAATGGTGGCGGTGGTTTAGTGGTTGCGGTGGCCGGTAGTGGCTAAAACCGAAAGAGAGAGAGAGGGAGAACGGAGTGCCAAGAAAGGGAAAAGATGGGGAAAAAAAGGAGGAGTATGTTTATGAGAGTAGTTAATGTGGATTTTAATTCCATATTTAACTCATAAATATCTATAACTATCTTTAAATTTTAATTTTATTACCATATATTTAGTCTTCCCTAAATTAATGCCCTTAGTGCACCATTAATCTACCATCCGATGCATAAAGTTCATTGAGTTTCGTTGGTGCATAAAAGTTATTAATTGAACCCCTATATATATATATATATATATATATAAACTCTTATATTTATAAGTAACATTTTCTTCTAATTTTTGTAAAAAGGGTGTTTTTGAGTCTAAATTTTTAGTGGCTTGACATATATATATATATATATATATATATATATATATATATATATATATATATATATATATATATATATATATATATATATATATATATATGGGTGAGTTCAATGGAAAAACACTATGCACCTGAAAACTATGGAAACCTACGCAAACCGTTCGATTTGGTGCATTTCATGAAAAACGCGGTGGCATGATCGTAAATAAGATGATGCATCACGCGGGATTTTGATGCATCACGCGGGAAACTTGATGCATCACGCGGGATTTTGATGCATCACGCGGGGAATTTGATGCATTTGTGGCGGTGCAGTGCGGTTTTCACAGGTTTTTCGGTGCACGGTGGTTTTCCATTGAACCACCCTCTCTCTCTCTCTCTCTCTCTCTCTCTCTCTCTCTCTCTCTCTCTCTCTCTATATATATATATATATATATATATATATATATATAACCCATCAATGGATTGGAACATCTTTCCCCACACATCTACAAAACAAGTAAACGACTATAATTTACTTTCCACTTATAAGTTAGCGATCGGACTGGGAAAGGACTCCCAAAGTCAGCTTGCAATCCTGAAAAAGCTCTTTACCACCAAATAGACCAATCGCTGAATTCGATCTTGTTCACCATCTCAAAGCAAAGACATTGATCTGAATCATATGTGTATGTCACTGTTTGCATAGAAATGATTATTTGAGAAGCTAAAAACTCTATAGAAGTAAATAAGTAAAATGTCATATACTAATATATATTTACCGGTATTTACGATTTGTTTTATATATTTAATGAATATTTAATCTAGATTTTTTTCATTAAAATTAATAATCATTATTTCAATTCGAATTGTTAGGCAAATTTTTTTTTTTATTATTAAAAACCATCAAACGACTGTTGATACGTTATTTCAGCATTTTATCATTCGGAAAATAAAAAATATGCGTCTATAAATACACTAAAAAAATATTTGTATATAAATTCACTGAAAAATATTTGTGATGCATATTTTAATTTTGTTAATAATATTGAACCCATAAACATATTTATATATGCATATTTTTTTATCATATTAACACTTTTATAGAATATATTCACACACAAACATGTACATTTGCTTCATATGCACAAAATATGCTAATTTTTATTAATCCAACAAAACCTCAACTACCATTATTTGTATGCAAACAAATTACTTATTTACTTTTACAAAATTTTTAAATTTCTCAAATGATAATCGTGTGTATATATAGACTCACACACACATTAATTTAAACATATATTCTCATCATTAATTAACTGAAGATATAATTAACATGTTTTCATATATAAGCTTTTACCTTTTGTTTTATAGCTCCACCACCATTCTACTGGAAGATCTGAGAGATATTACAATATCGAGAAACAATCCAGATTCTTTCTTTGACAGATATTTTTCTAAGAAAACCATAAAACATATCTTTTTGTGTACACTGACACGATATTTCCAAATGCTTTATGATAGCTATTTAAACACCACCATTAATTGACAACAAAGCTGCTAAGTGATCAGATGATGAAAAAGGAGAGGGTCTAAGGCTTCGTTGGATTTGATTCGTAATCCTCAATCTTTTAGCTAATTCTTCCTTGTGCACCATGAGTGAAGCCCTTTATTAATTAGTTGTATTTTTCCAGTTTCTTGCTGGTCTAATTCTCCTTCAATACAATTTTAGCCTTTGTTTTGCTGTTCAACAATCATGCTGGTGGATTGGTTATTGCTAATCATTATAAATTATAACAGTATATACCTTGAGTTGCTCAGTAAATGGTGGTGGTAGACTGGCAGTTCAAGACAAAAGATAAATTAATCTTCATGGAAGGAAGTCATTTGTGCTATATATATCACTTCCATAATCGGGGATGCAGTCTGACCTTAATTAAGCCGAATCGAATTGAAGAGGTGGAAATATGATCTGGCATAATTAAAAGTGAAAGGAACGTTCATCTTCTTGCCGGCCGTTCTATAGGTCTTTTCAGCACACCTGTTTTCCATGCTATTTGCTTTGGAAATTTCCCCTAAATATCTGCTCAATCAGACAGGAATTCGCTCCTATAATGGTTGGTCTTAGATTTTATCAAGCCCTTGTCTTTTGTGGATAACACTGATCTCTGGGTTTGATCCATGGTGTCAACAGGAAGATCGATCTCTATCTAATCTATACTAGACTTGTGTGTGAAAATTATCTGATTGAATCAGGCACCCACTAGGTGGAATAAATAGGCTTGTTCCAATCAAAAACAGCAATCTTATCATAGAGTCCATAGGATGATTGTCTTCCTGAAAGGGTCAGGCTTGATCTGGGAGGAGTGGATCTTCACTCGACTCGGTGTGCAGTTTCTGAAGATGCCATTGATCAGTCCTTGCCTGGATCACATATTAGTCAACTGCTCAGTTCCAAAAAAAAATGTGGATCGGTATTAATGCAAACTGCAAACTGGTGGAACATTGGTCACTCTATCTTCTTTATCCTGATTAATTGACAAAAGTGTTGCTTCAATGCATGCAGTTAGATCCAAACTGCTGTCTGGGTGCTCTAAAAATTTGAAACGTCGTCACCTTCAAAAACAGACAAGCCTTGAGTAGTACCATATATTTTTAATGATGTTAAGGTGTTATCTTTTCTATGGATTAACAATAGGAGCTGTATCTTTTTTTTAACAGGCTTGATTTCTAATCCTGATCTAGCATGTAATCCAATGACTTAACTGGAATGGGTGTCCATTTTCTAGCTTCTGGCTAATATATATATATACTTTCGTTTGCTGCTCGGAAAAACAATGACCAGAATAGGAAATATGTTGTATGACATAAGTAGGGCGTTCTAAGGATCAAATATAATTACTGTAAGTCAGGTCTGCTTTCCATTTCTATTTTTTAGGTACTGTAATTTCCTAACTTAATGCCAATGAGGAATGGATTAATATTACCAATAAAGTAACTAGTAACTAGTAGCAAGCAAATCTGCAGCTTCATTAAGAATATACAAATTCTATAACCAAATTTAATACATATATCATTGATTAATGTTCAATCGATGACAACTATAATGCTCTTATCCCAACTAGCATCAAAGACAAAGAATCCACTAAACATTTAATTTCCATATCATTTGGACTGACGTATTCCAAATCCTATATCGTCCGGACACAAAAGAGAATCAGGAACACCTTAGAGTCACAAGCAGGGGATCAGGTTAGAAAAAATAATATGAAAGATTCGGTTTCTTTGAAGGTTTAACAGACAATCGTGGGAAATGCAATTGGATTTAAAATTGCAAATAAAGGAGATAATTGAAAAGTCATTGAAGGATTAGGACGTTATTAGACTTTTTGGGATTGAGTACAAGAAACAATCTTAAAGGAGAATAATGTGATATATTTCCAATCATTATGGGGTTCTGATAATTGTCGCTTCGATGGAAGAAGTGTTATTTGCATATCAGGTGGGATCATATGTGTATGGAAGGGGTTGCTTCATGACGATTTCTAGTGACCAGAAGGTGTTCCAGTCAAATGCATCCTGCAGCCTGGAACTACTATTTCAGATAGGCAGTGGTAGGACCAGCGGGGGTGGAAAGTGGGGAGGGATTTGGTGGAAGGTTTTGACATTACTAACAGAAAATGAAGGATCTTTGTCGTTTTAGATGGGAGTTCAGGAGGACGTTGTTCTGTTTTGGATGATGAGGATATCATGCAGAGGATGATGGTTTGGGTGCAGATTGGTTTCGTGATGTTATTGGTCGGGTGATGATAAAAATGCCTTCAACTTACTTATTTATCCTTGTTAGAGATGTAGTTATGGTGTTCTGTTCCGCTTGCTGTTTATCTAGACGTTGGAGTTTTGTATGACATTTTTCTTTGGGATATACTTGAGCTTGTTTCGGAGTCTAGTTCTGTACTTTTTGGTTTATAAGATGCATATTCTAGTTTGTGTTCTTAGTTTTGGGCTTTTGGTGTT
>JAANYP010001817.1:0-15080 GCA_020465985.1 Centrapalus pauciflorus | reverse complement strand
TTTGATACGTGAGAATGCTTTGATACGTGAGTATGCAAAGCAATACGAACACTCATTCTCGTCAAGCAATCCAACCCGAGTAGATGATGTATCGGTTTTTTTACTGGGTTTTGGGGTTTTTTTTTACAAGTTTTTGGGGTTCCAGAAGGGGACATATAATCCAGGATCACACTAAACCTTCCGGAATCCCGAGGTCGTTCACAATAAAGATCACTTAGTAATTGAGTCTAATAGCAGTGTTGACTATGTTTCTCTGTTATCTGATGATAACGCTTTTAATATACTAGTATATTTTAGTTGAACATGTCATTTAAAATGAGGTATGTATTAATTATTGATAGAAGTTGTGCCGAAATGGACCCGGATTCAAATTTAATCTGTGTTCTTAGAGAAGATTCTTAATATTGTCTCGTTGATCTCTGGATGGAAATTTATTTATTAATTGTGGACCCATAGTCAGTTATAATGTACAAAGTGTATTATTAAATAATTAATATATTTACATGCAATTGTAATTTATGAATGACTGTTATTAGTTTGATTCACATGTATTCTTGTATCTGATAAGGATAAGATAGCTTTCATCATTAGTTATAAAACCTTCTGTTGTAACATGCCTTATAATGGGTATAGTATCAAATGTGGTATAGGGTTGGCCGCGGACATAACCTGATTCCAAATTAACGTGATTATGGGTATGGTACCTATTAATCAGATTGATAGGCAAGTTGGCCGGGAAGTACTACCGGCTTCCACCTACAAGAAAAGGGCGTCAATAGCGGGCGAACGACCTTTAGCCGCGACAAACTTCATATTCAGCAGCCGACAACCAAAATACGCGACACATGTCGCCACGCTAAGCCTTTAGCAGCGCATACTGTCGCCGCTAATTCACAAAAAAGGCGCCTGCTCGTGTTCGTCGTTTTCTTTGTATTGCGTATTTTATTTCAAGAATAATATGATTACTTGTTCTTTTTTTTAAATTACCGCTTTTATACCTTAAGATCTCTTCCTTTTCTCCACTACAAATGTTGTTCTTGCACGGGCTGTTTTTGGTTTATTGATCTGAATATGTATTGTTCTCGGTTGCCGCCCCCTTTTCTCCCTTTTCCACCTCTCTCTCTTTCACTTTTTCCCCTTTACGGCTTCTTCTTCTCCATTCTGCGATTTAGCTTCCTCCCACCGGTAAGCACCGATTTTTTGGGTTTTTCTTTGTGTTTTGTGTATTTTTTACATAAATATATGTAATGTGTGGGTATTGATGTGTTTGGTGTCTCAGATCTCATCTCTCTTGCTCTCTCGCCGCCGGTGGTGTCTCTCGCCGCTCTGCTGCCTCTCGCCGCCGGCTTTCTCTCTCGCCGCCGGCTCTCTCTCTGTGCAAGGTATGTATTTTGTTTGTAATGTATTAAATTAGTGTGTATTTGTATGTATTTTGAGTGTTAGTGTGTGTTTTTAATTTGTATGTATTTTGTGTATTAGTGTTAGTGTTTGTATATTTATGTATTTTGAGTGCTAAAATGTGTATTTGTTTGTCTTTTGTGTATTTATTATATTAATGTATGTATTTGTGTGTATTTGTTTTTCGATAAAAGTTTTAGATTGATCAAAATTAGGTTATTATTTTTATTGAATTGTAAAAATTATTTGTAGGTTTGTTTAAATTATTTTCTTGGATAAAAGTTTTAGATTTATCAAAGTTAGGTTTTTTTAGAATTTGTTAAAATATTTTTGGAATTATTGTGTTTTTTTAAGTATTTATAAACGTTTTATATGTATTTAGTATATTATTGTGTGTGTATTTATATGTATTTTGTGTATTAGTGTGTGTATTTATATGTGTTTTATATATTAGTGTGTGTATTATTTTTAGACATATTTTGACTTGCAAGGGGTTATGGAAGATCCTACTCAAAGCAGGTTAAGGGAGGGTTATGAATATATGATGTCGGCTCGTTATAGAGGTCGTAAAACTGAAGCAAATAAATATTTTAAAAAAGTGGGAGGATATGAGGATGTTGAGAGAGCTAGGGCCAATCCCCCTGAGGGTATGACTATGGAAAATTGGCATAGATGCATTGATTTTTTTCACACAGAAAAATATTTGAAGCGTTCTAGTCAAAACAAAATAAATCGTGCTAAACAAGTGGTTAAGAATCATGGAGGGACGAGATCGTATAGTAGCGCTTGTCATAAAAAAGTAAGTTATGACAAACAATATAGATACACACACACACACAGATATATATATTTACATATCTAATCAAATTTTTATGTTAAACAGAGTATAAGTCGTATCCAAGCATTTTATGATGCGCATATCAATAAGAATGGGCTATTTGATGACCCAATGGTCGAGGCGCAATATGTAAGTGATTATGCTTAAACTTAAAAAATATATTGATGCTTAATGCTTAAAAGTATACTAATTTATTTAATTATCTTTGTAAAATACAGCATGCTTTGATACGTGAGTTCTCGGAACAATACGAACGATCATCCTCGTCGAACAATCCAACCCAAATAGATGAGGTATCGCTTTTTGAGAAGATATTAGGTTCCAGACGGGGACACATAAAAGGAGTCGGTCATAAACCTTCCGGAACGGCGACATCAAGCGCATACTTACCCGGGCAGACCTCACGTCCATCACAGGTAAATTATCTGACAAACTTATAATGGTAATGAGTCATATATAGTTGTAATGGGTCTTGATGAGTTAGTATGAGACATGTATACTTATAATTGATGATGATGGGTTGATATTAGTTATATCTACTTCTTACACGCCATGATTAGTATGTATAACTCGGTATTTGCTAAAAGTACTTGTAACGGGTCTTGATGAGTTAGTATAAGACATATATACTTATAATTGATGATGATAGGTTGGTATTAGTTATATATACTTACTTCTTACATGCCATTATGGTTATGCATAAGTCGGTATTTATTAAATGTACTTGTAACGGGTCTTGATGAGTTAGTATGAGACATATATAGTTGTAATTGATGATGATGAGTTGGTATTAGTTATATCTAGTTCTTACACGCCATGATGATTATGTATAACTCGGTATTTGCTAAAAGTACTTGTAACGGGTCTTGATGAGTTAGTATAAGACATATATAGTTGTAATTGATGATGATGAGTTGGTTTTAGTTATATCTAGTTCTTATACGCCATGATGAGTATGTATAACTCGGTATTTGCTATAAACAGTTGTAACGAGTCTTGATAAGTTAGTATGAGACATATATACTTGTAATTGATGATGATGGGCTGATATTAGTTATATCTAGTTCTTACACGCCATGATGATTATGTATAACTCGGTATTTGCTAAAAGTACTTGTAACGGGTCTTGATGAGTTAGTATAAGACATATATACTTATATTTGATGGTGATAGGTTGGTATTAGTTATATATACTTCTTACTTGCCATTATGGTTATGTATAAGTCGGTATTTGCTATAAATAGTTGTAACGGGTCTTGATAAGTTATTATGAGACATAAATACTTGTACTTGATGATGATGGGTCGGTATTAATTATATCTACTTGCTACACGTCATTATGGTTATGTATAAGTCGGTATTTGCTATAAATAATTGTAACGAGTCTTGATAAGTTAGTATAAGACATATATACTTGTAATTGACGATGATAGGTTGTTTTAGTTATATCTAGTTCTTATACGCCATGATGAGTATGTATAACTCGGTATTTGCTATAAACAGTTGTAACGAGTCTTGATAAGTAAGTATGAGACATATATACTTGTAATTGATGATGATGGGCTGACATTAGTTATATCTAGTTCTTATACACCAATTTCGATGAGAGCTAATGTATATATGTATATATTTTGTAGCCGGAAAATTTCGATGCTGTCTATAACAACCCTCAATTTAAAGATGCGATGATGGAACTCTATCGAAAGTTCAGTACTCAAAACGATAACGACGAGCATGACGAAGACAACGACGACAACGAAGATAATGATTAGATTATTAATGTTTTAGCTAATTATGTAACAAACGTTATTGTAACGTACGTTGTTTGTGTATATATATTATTATGAATTTTGTAGCACGTATTGTATATATTTAAACAAAATAGCAGGTTACAAATATATATATATAAATATATATTAAATATAGCAGGTTTATTATTAATTACTAAAAAATATTAAAAAAAAAATATATAAGTATTACCAGCGACGCTATTAGCAGCGACAATAGGCAATAGTGGCGACAGGCTTTAGCAGCGACACAAATAGCAGCGACACTCGACTTTTAGTGTTAAAGCAATAGCAGCGACTTTTTAGCAGCGACATGTCGCCGCTAAAGGCATTAGCAGCGACAAACACAGGCATTAGCAGCGACATTTGTCGCCGCTAAAACCCTATTTTCTTGTAGTGATTCAAATTAAAGTGATTAGAGATTTAGATATGGCCGTTGACCATTCATGGAAAATTATTTATTAATTTGACAATCTTTTAATAACAACGTGTAAATTGTAATTAATATATATAGGAATGAAATATGAAATTTAATCAATAACGATATAATCCTGCAATAAATATTTAGTTCATAGTTATGTATTGTATTTTAATGCAATCTTCAATTTAATGACCATCATTAAGAACACTTAACGTTTTAAACCAAAATTTGCTATAATACCCTTGATTCTTCTATATATAATAATGCTATTTGGAACCAAGAAAGCCGCAAACAAGCTTCTGTATTTTTTCACTGCTTTACTTCAATTCTCAAACCTAACCCTAGGCTGCCATGCCGAGAGGAAAAGTCCAGCTTAAATTCATAATCGATCAAAATGCGAGGAGAACCACCTTCACAAAAAGGAAGCCTAGTTTGATGAAGAAGATGAATGAGATATGCACTTTATGTGATATTGAAGCATGTGTCATCATGGAAAGCCAATATGAGCCTGATCGACTAGAGCTGTGGCCTGACCGTGAAGGTGTCCAACGTGTTGTGGACAGGTTCATGTCGCTTCCTGAGATGGAGCAAAACAAGAATATGCTGAACCAGGACCACTACAACAAGAAAAGTATCAGCAAGGCTCAAAAGAAGCTGCAGAAGTATTTAAGGGAGAATCGGGCGAAGTATATGGCCAAGTTGAAGTCAGATTGCTTGGGAGACAGAGGCTTGTTAGCTACCTTGAACTTAAAGGATCTAAAAGAACTTATAGCATTGGCTGCGGATAACCTTTCACAAATTGAATCAATGCTTGAGTTACGTAAGAGCGGGGTTCCTCCTGTAGCACGGAAACAGGTAGTTAACGTCACAACTGAGAATATGGGAGCTGGAGAGGCTGTAGATGGCTATGTACCAGTTCTTGAGAATCTTGATGGAGGAGTGGCAGCAGAAGGCCAGGAACCATTGGTAGAGAAGCATGAAACTTTTGATGGAGTGGCTGGAGGAGGAGGATCAGTACCAGTGACAGAGATGCCTGGACCATTGGATGGTGTAAACGGTAGTACTACTGAAGGGTTCACCGACTGGTTTGCTATCATGGAGGAATTCGAGATGACGTCATTTGCTGATGACACTAATCCCTCAGGTGGAGCATCTTCGTCCAAACAATTGTGAAGAGAGAAACAGTTTCTTCATCACGAAAGATGCATGCGAATTGTGGTTCTGTTATGTTTGCTTTTCCTTATCATTGTTGATTTTGTCGTTTGTTAGTCTTAATTTTTGTTCAATCCGGTTATCTTTTCAGAAATCTGTTGTTTCAATTAAACTATGAATGATCTATATGGTCATTTGTTTTAATCAATTTTGAAATACGATCCAAGTATACTTTATATTTAAAACTGCATCGGCCTGTGATGTGATCTATTACATGATTTTAACTCTTCAATCAATGGCATTAATGTATACATACGTATATATGTATATTTTGTGTACACATACGTACATATATACATGAAAATTAAATTAAAGAAATATGATACAGATATACTGACATTAGGAGCTATTAATTAGGAGCAAAACCTGAAAATTATATGCTCGAGACCCATGGGCCTATTTGGATCAGCTTGCCAATCATGCAATTAATAATCTCTACTGTGCGCTAATGCAAGCAGTTGTAATCGTTTTAATAGTTAGTTGTGGCAATTAGTTTTATTAGAATGAGTTTTTTTATCTTCTTTATACCATATAAAAAGGGAGTTTTCCTCTTGATAAATAAAATGATAATATTAAAAAGTTGCATCCGTTATGAATAACCATATATGATTTAATAATCCAATTATTTTATCTCATGCAACACAATATCTCAATGTGAAAGCTAGAAATGAATTAAATTAACCGTAGCTAACACGATTATGTTTCTCGACTCTCTGATCCCTACCCCGCCACATATGCATTTTCTTTCAATTCGGTACAGCGAAAAGCACAAGAGAGAACCGCCCTGGTGATTTCATCAAACCAAAAACGACATCTAATAATCCTAACTCTAAACACCATAGAAAATCGCCGCCATGTAAGAGGAAAGAAACACACATTTTTATCTTCAAGTTCTGGAACCCTAGTTTGACGAGGATGAAGTTGATGATGTTTGCGAAGAGTATTTTGTTGCCTTCGTGGAAGAGGATAAGAGGGGGGATTCGATCGTGAAAGTAAGACCAGAGAGAATCGCCACCCTCAAACGATGGTTGTGAGAGTTAATTGACGGAGACTGATGGTGGGTGAGAAAGGAAGAAATGACGGTGGGTGAACAATGAAGAAATGATAGTGGGTGAAGAATGAATGAACTAATTGCTTTTTAAATCCATTTATGTTTTTCTTTATTTATTTTGTTTAAAATTTTATGTCAACATTTAAATGACAAAATAAATTAAAAATTAGTGTTGCATCACTGTATAATATGTTTCAAGTTAAAGATTGTATAAATGTACATTAAAAGGTGAGCAGGGTCTATTAAATGGTAAAGAATAAGATTTATATTGTTGTAATAAGAAAAAAGATGATAGTAAATTGTTACTTTATGCAATAAACCCAAAATAAAAATTAAGAAAACCTTTGGTGGGAATTTTTGGGTTGAAATTAAAATTCTAATGTCATATACCGAGGGCATGTTCTCACCAAAAATTGACCCAAAATTTTTTTAAGGGTATATTACAAATTTCGTCTTTGTGGTTTATTGTAAATTACAAATATTTCTGGTCAAATGACCAAATCCATAAAATACTATAAACCACAGTGACAAAATTTGTAATTTACCCTTTGTTTAATTTTGGAGGGAATTTGATTTATATTTGATAGAAACTAGTCTATAAACCCATGTATAACATGTGTATAAATTTAAAAATTAACTTTATTAATATTATAGGGATAAAGTTTAAAAATATTTTATCAAATTCTTAATATTTACCTATATAATATAATAAACTTAAATATAAATATAAATTCAAATTCAAATTCAAATTTGAGTTTTATATTAGATAAGATTAGTTTAGATTTAGATTTGATTAGATATCATTTAAGTTATTCTTGATATTTAATAATTAATTATTGAAAAAGTATTAGCCAAATGGCGATAGGAAGTCACGCCACATGGCAATAGCACATCATGACACTTGGCATATAGTTACTCTTTTAATAGTATTTATTATAGATGTGAAAAACTTATGGTGAGGAAATCTCCTCTCTTCAAACCTCACGTCCAATAAAAAAATCAACAACTGAAATATTTTATTTTTGGTGTGGTAGTAAAAACTAAAAGGCTAAATTAAAATATTATATAGTGTTGACAAGTCCTCACCAGAAATAGACCTGATTTTTTTTTTAAACTTTGGGGAGAATCTGATTTACTTTGATGAAAAATATGATAAAATTATGGTGAGGGCATGTCCTTTCGAAACCTTGAGTCAAAAAATAAAAGTCAACAACTTAAAATGTTTTAATTTCGGTGTGGAAAGAAAAACAAAAAATCTAAATTAAAATATCATATGGTAAATACACCCACAATTTATTAATTTGGGCGGAAATTAGATATACTTTTGACGAAAATATAAAGAACTTATTGTGAGGACATGTCCTCTCCAAATCTTTGGTAAAAGAAAAAAAGACAATAACTTGAAATGTTTTAATTTTGATATAGAAAGAAAAATCAAAAATCAAAATTAAAACATCTATGGCACTACAAGAATTATACCCTTTAGCAGCGACAGGGGCATTAGCAGCGACAACCAAAAAAGCGGAGCCGATGTCGCCGCTAAAGGCTTTAGCAGCGACAAAGTGTCGCCGCTAATACCCTAAAAAAACGCGCCCCTTCTGCCGCCTCTTTTCAGCCCTTTCCACCCTCTTTTCTTCACTTTTCACCTACTTCTTCCTTCTTCTTCTCCAAGCGATTTTCCAGCCTCCAAGTAAGGATTTTTTAAGCTTTTCTTTGTGTTTTGTGTATTTTTTGGATAAATATATGTAATGTGTGGGTATTGATGTGTTTGGTGTCTCAGATCTCATCTCTCTCGCTCTCTCGCCGCCGGCACTCTCTCTCGCCGCCGCCTCTCTCTCTGTGCAAGGTACGTATTTTGTAATGTATTAAGTTAGTGTGTGTATTTGTATGTATTTTGAGTGTTAGTGTGTGTTTTTAATTTGTATGTATTTTGTGTGTTAGTGTTAGTGTTTGTATATTTATGTATTTTGAGTGTTAAAATGTGTATTTGTTTGTCTTTTGTGTATTTATTATATTAATGTATGTATTTGTTTGTATTTGTTTTTGGATAAAAGTTTTAGATTGATCAAAATTTGGTTTTTATTTTTATGGATTTGTAAAACTTATTTGTAGGTTTGTTTAAATAATTTTTGGGTAAAAGTTTTAGATTTATCAAAATTAGGGTTTTTAAAGTATTTGTTAAAATATTTTTAGAATCATTGTGTTTTTTAAGTATTTATAAAACTTTTCTATGTATTTAGTATATTATTGTGTGTGTATTTATATGTATTTTGTGTATTAGTGTGTGTATTTATATGTATTTTGTATATTAGTGTGTGTGTTTATGTGTATTTTGTATATGTTTATGGTAAAATAATGTAGATTTACTAAAATTATAAGTAAAAATTTATATATGTATTTTTTTAGGTAAAAAGAAAGCAATGTACATGTATTGTGTATATTTGGTGTCTATTATGTATAATTTTAGTGTCTATTAGTTTATTAAAGTGTGTGTGTTTGTTTTAGGTAAAAAAACACAATGGATTTGTTAAACTAGGTGTATGTTTATTTAAATAATTTAAAATTTTGTTAATTTAGTATATTTGTTGTTTTTTGATATAATTCTATTATCGTTATTTATTTTAAGGTACAATTATATGTTTGTAGATTTATTGATTAATTATTTGTATAAAAGTTTGTAGATTTGATGTTAGAATTGTGGTATATACTTTTTGATGTTACAATAATATATATGATATAATAACATATAATATGTGTTAATGTTTATATTTGTGTGTATTTGTATGTATTAATGTGTAACTATTTTATTAGTGATGTGAATTGTTTATTTCTATGAGAAATGAGAATATATACTCTTAAAATAGTAAAATGTGTTAGGTGTGTGTTTGAGCTTTTGGGATTGCTTTTTGAATACCTTATCTCATTTAGGATGTGAATGTGTATTACAGGATTGTTTGTTTAAGAAAGATTCGGTTGTCATTTTCTCTTTGCTTCTCGGGTATATATACTTTTATATATACTTGAGAGCTAAGGGGAAATGCTGCCGAATTTTTCTTAAACAAGCAATCCTGTAATGTGCATTCACATATGAGGTAAGGTATTCGAAA
This sequence comes from Centrapalus pauciflorus, assembly GCA_020465985.1. Classification (NCBI taxonomy): domain Eukaryota; kingdom Viridiplantae; phylum Streptophyta; class Magnoliopsida; order Asterales; family Asteraceae; genus Centrapalus; species Centrapalus pauciflorus. The sequence goes on along the minus strand of JAANYP010001817.1, from coordinate 5,266 downwards.
AGTGGGTATAGAAGCCTACCCATGTAAATACTTTATCCGTGTTTGATTTTTAAACTCATTTCGAGGTTGCTTTTCGAATCGTCGAATTTTAATTCTCGTAGAGTAAACCTTAAACTCTAACTTATGTTTCAGTTGCATAATGTCTATCGATAAAACATGGACTACTATTGAAAACCGTAATTCTCCTGAGTTCCAACAAGGACTCGAATCTTTTGTTGAGAGATCCAAAGCACACGTCGACGATAGAGGTCAAATTAGATGCCCGTGTAGAAAATGTGAGAACAATAAGTTCACAAGAATTTCAATGATGAGATCTCATATACATACAAATGGTTTCTTTCGATCTTATATTACATGGGTCTATCATGGTGAAAGTATAATTCCGCCTCCGGTTGTAGATGACGTACCTCCAACTAACGAGATGGCTAGTGTTATCGACGACATTATGGGCGAGTTCAGGGGGAACGATACTAACCACGAAGAAGGGAACTCAGATACAGAGGACATGAGTGTTGATGAAGGATTTCTTAAGTTGTTAGAAGAAGTCAATGCCGAATTATATCCTGGTTGTACTTGGTTTTCTTCCCTCGACTTTTTAGCAAAACTGATGCATGTCAAGGTGAACAACAAATGGACTAATAGTTCGTTTGATCAGCTCCTTGCATTGTTGCAATTTGCATTTCCGAAAGAAAATAGGGTTCCCACAACACATTATGTAGCTAAAAAGAAATTACAAAAGATTGGTTTGGGTTATGAGTCGATACACGTGTGCAAAAACGATTGTTTTCTTTTCTGGAAAGAAGATAAATCGTTACAGTCTTGTCCTGTTTGTAATGAGAGTCGTTGGGTTGATAAAGACACAAAGGGTAAGCTGAGACCTCACAAAGTGTTACGATACTTTCCTTTGACCCCCAGACTACAACGTTTGTACAGTTCAAGATACACGACAAAAAATATGATTTGGCACAGTACCGGACGATTAGAAGAAGGTATGATGCGTCATCCCGTTGATGGATCTTCATGGAAAGAATTTGACATAAAGTACCCTGACTTTGCGAGAGAACCTCGAAATGTACGTCTAGGGCTCGCAGCTGATGGTTTTAATCCATTTGGTAACATGAGTTCGGCTTACAGCACGTGGCCGGTTGTACTCACCACATACAATCTGCCACCATGGCTATGTATGAAAGAGTCATCATTTATGTTGTCTTTGTTGATTCCCGGTCCTAAATCACCCGGAAAAGACATGGATGTTTTTCTTAGGCCGTTGGTGGAAGAGCTTAAACAGTTGTGGTACACAACGTACTAAAGATGTAATGACAAACACATCCTTTAACATGAAAGCGATGTTGTTATGGAAAATCAACGATTTTCCAGCTCGTAGTAGTCTATCGGGTTGGAGCGGACAAGGGTACAAAGCATGTCCGACTTGCAATGAAGACACTCCTTCTTGTCGTGTAACAAATAAAACAACATATGTTGGTCATCGCCGATTCTTAGATCCTAATCACCCATGGAGAACGAGTTTGGAGTTCAACTGGCAACATGAGTCAAGAGCCGCTCCGAGGCAGTTTAATAATGATGAAATAGCAGCTCAATTAGATCGTCTTCCGACTCGTACACCGAGAAAACATCCCAACTTTGGAGGATGTTGAGAGAGCTAGGGCCAACCCCCCTGAAGGTATGACCATGGAAAATTGGCATAGATGCATTGATTTTTTTCACACAGAAAAATATTTGAAGCGTTCTAGTCAAAACAAAATAAATCGTGCTAAACAAGTGGTTAGGAATCATGGAGGGACGAGATCGTATACTAGCGCTTGTCATAAAAAAGTAAGTTATGACAAATATTTATGCATACACACACACACAGATATATATATATATATATATATATATATATATATATATATACATATATAATCAAATTTTAATGTTAAACAGAGTGTGAGTCGTATCCAAGCATTTTATGATGCGCATATCAATAAGAATGGGCTATTTGATGACCCAATGGTCGAGGCACAATATGTAAGTGATTATGCTTAAACTTAAAAATATATTTATGCTTAATGTTTAAATGTATACTAATCTATTTAATTATCTCTGTAAAATACAACATGCTTTGATACGTGAGTTCTCGGAACAATACGAACGATCATCCTCGTCAAACAATCCAACCCAATTAGATGAGGTATCAGTTTTTGAGAAGGTATTAGGTTCCAGACGGGGACAGATAAAAGGAGTCGGTCATAAACCTTCCGGAACGACGACATCAAGTGCATACTTACCCGGGCAGACCTCACGTCCATCACAGGTAAATAACCTGACAAACTTATAATTGTAACGAGTCATATATAGTTGTAAGGGGTCTTGATGAGTTAGTATGAGACATGTATACTTATAATTGATGATGATGGGTTGATATTAGTTATATCTACTTCTTACATGCCATGATTAGTATGTATAACTCGGTATTTGCTAAAAGTAATTGTAACGAGTCTTGATTAGTTAGTATGAGACATCTATACTTATAATTTATGATGATGGGTTGGTATTAGTTATAGATACTTCTTAAACGCCATTATGGTCATGTCCTCACCATATACTAAGTCAAATATAATAGTCAAATAAATCACATAATTTTGTCTTCTACTGAGATATGGTGATGACCTTTTGTCCTCACTAAAAATGTTTGTCACAATAGTACGTTTTTATATATATATATATATATATATATATATATATATATATATATATATATATATATATATATATATATATATATATATATAGACACACACACACACACCACATATATATAAATACACACTCACGCACCCATATATAGAGTCCAGGTTCAAAAAAGTAACTCTGAAAATCAAGTGCACTCGAAGATAACAACATTAAAAAACTTTTTATCAAATTTTTTTTTCATAACCATGTTTATACTTTTAAATTAATGTTATACACATGATATATCAATTTCACATAGGTTTATACCTTGTGTGTCACTAAAAATTATGTGAATATTCAATGTCTATTTATGAGAATGAGAATGGTCATCTAAGTGAATGATCACACACAATTCACATAATCTTTTTTTACGCTCATGTTGATTAAAAGTCTTATAATGTTGTCTTATACATGTTTATTCAAAAAAAAAAATATCTTAATATCCATTCACATTAGGTTACGCTGAGATCTTATAGGTACGCTGTTGAGTGTCATGTAACATTTATTTACTCACATAAATAAACGCGGCATTTCCAGGTTAACTATTCACATATATACACGTGACATTTCCCGGTTAATCTAAGATGAACCTAATTAAGTTTCATGTGGCATATAGTTACTCATTTGATATAATGGATAAAAATATCAAATTTTTAATGTTAAACAGAGTATATAAGTGGTATCCAAGCATTTCATCATGCACATATCAATAAACGAGGATATTCTATATATAGCCCAATAGTCAATGCACAATTTTCATGTGTTTATGCTTAAAGAAAAAAATGTATTGATGTATAATGCTTAAAATTAAAGTATATTGTTCTTCTTTGCATTAATATAGAAGTATATTGATCTTTTTAATTATACTTTTTAATTATACTTTGTAAAAATACAGAATGCTTTGATACGTGAGTATGCAGTGCAATACGAACACTCATTCTCGTCAAGCAATCCAACCCGAGTAGATGAGGCATTGGTTTTTTTTACTGGGTTTTGGGGTTTTTTTACAAGTTTTTGGGGTTCCAAAGGGGACATATAATAGGAATCACACATAAACCTTCCGGAAAGGCGACTTCTAGTGCTTACTTACATCCGAGGTAATTAGTAAATTACCTGAAAAAGCTTATAATTGACGATAATTGGACATATTTAATTGTAATGTGTCGTTATATCGTTTAAATTAAGATACTAGTAATGAGTCTTAATTAGTTAGTTTGATACATGTTTATTGTAATTGATGATAATGCTTTGATATTAGTTATATTTAGTTGGAACATGTCATAATTGGTATGTATAAATTGATTGGAGTTGGCCGGAATACAGGATTCAAATTAATGTGATTGGAGATTTAGATATGGCCGTTGACCATTGATGGAAAATTATTTATTAATTTGACAATCAGTTAATAACAACGTGTAAATTATAATTAATATATACAGCAATGATATATGAATGAGTTAGTTTGATACATGTTTCTTGTAATTGATGATAACGCTTTCATATTAGTTATATTTAGTTGTAACATGCCATAATGGGTATGTATAAATTGATAGGAGTTGGCCGGAATACCGGATTCAAATTAAAGTGATTAGAGATTTAGATATGGCCGTTGACCATTCATGGAAAATTATTTATTAATTTGACAATCATTTAATAACAACGTGTAAATTGTAATTAATATATATATAGGAATGATATATGAAATTTAATCAATAACGATATAATCCTGCAATAAATATTTAGTTCATAGTTATGTATTGTATTTTGATGCAATCTTCAATTTAATGACCATCATTAAGAACACTTAACGTTTTAAACCAAAATTTGCTATAATACCCTTGATTCTTCTATATATAATAATGCTATTTGGAACCAAGAAAGCCGCAAACAAGCTTCTGTATTTTTTCACTGCTTTTCTTCAATTCTCAAACCTAATCCTAGGCTGCCATGCCGAGAGGAAAAGTCCAGCTTAAATTCATAATCGATCAAAATGCGAGGAGAACCACCTTCACAAAAAGGAAGCCTAGTTTGATGAAGAAGATGAATGAGATATGCACTTTATGTGATATTGAAGCATGTGTCATCATGGAAAGCCAATATGAGCCTGATCGACTAGAGCTGTGGCCTGACCGTGAAGGTGTCCAACGTGTTGTGGACAGGTTCATGTCGCTTCCTGAGATGGAGCAAAACAAGAATATGCTGAACCAGGACCACTACACCAAAAAAAGTATCAGCAAGGCTCAAAAGAAGCTGCAGAAGTATTTAAGGGAGAATCGGGCGAAGTATATGGCCAAGTTGAAGTCAGATTGCTTGGGAGACAGAGGCTTGTTAGCTACCTTGAACTTAAAGGATCTAAAAGAACTTATAGCATTGGCTGCGGATAACCTTTCAGAAATTGAATCAATGCTTGAGTTACGTAAGAGCGGGGTTCCTCCTGTAGCACGGAAACAGGTAGTTAAGGTCACAACTGAGAATATGGGAGCTGGAGAGGCTGTAGATGGCTATGTACCAGTTCTAGAGAATCCTGATGGAG